>VZTI01000186.1:1190647-1322771 GCA_013397865.1 Struthidea cinerea | reverse complement strand
GGGGGGGAAGACACAATGAAAGATTTTCAACAATTTTCTAATATAAAACAGCTCTGCAAAACGAGAAAAGTGGCTGTGGGAAGCAGTCAGAAATCTGCTCTTTATCCCATCTCAGCACTGCTAAATGGTGAGAAACTTGGCAGAGGGCCCACACTTTTACTTATCTTCTAAGTCTAAAATCATGCTGCTTTATTCCCCCTTCTTATTTCTGTGCTAGGCGTTGTGCATAGAAGGGAAAACACTGCTTTAGGTTTGAATTCAGCAGCAGAGACTGTGGCATTTGGGTATTTTATTCTATCAAAATGAGCTTTTCTTCCGAGGTGAAGTGTACAATGTAACATTACTTAATTGCCCACACTGCTTGGTGGATGCTGACATGTATTGTAGAAATGTTAACTGTTTTACATTTCAATGCATTCCCTCTCCCAGCCCTGCTACTCCGCTGCTTCGCTGGGATGAATCTGGCCAGCTGCCAGATAGGAAGCTTATTTTTCACTGGTGATCATAACTCTGGCTGGTTGTAGCAAATAACGCAACTGGCGGTGTTAGGAGGTTTATACAGGAAGCCCTGCTGCGCTGCCTTAATTGGGATCACTCTGCTAGCGATGGAGTAAAAAGGCATTAAGTTAAGATAAATGAACTGCTTATTGGAAACTACGAACGTCTCTCCGCATCAAGTTCACAGATAGGGAAAGCGAACGCCGCTCCTCTCCCCTTTCTGGCGAGCCCCTCCTTCCATTATCGCAGCTCCCCGGCCGCGCATTCCTCTCCTCCAGCCTAGCAATGCAGCTCTACAGCCCCGGCCGAGATTACATGCATTTGTCTGCCCTAAAGACCGGATGGCATCCCGGGGCTGACTCAATTTTCCCTTGTTCTCCATGCCCTGCAGCCCCGACGGAGTCAAACTGCGGGGACTTTTCTCTGGGCTGGAGTCTCGTACACATCTGGCCTCTGGTTCCTTTATAACCCTGCTCTCTGGAGGGCCTCTCCACTGCATTGCATGGCACTCAAAACACAAGCCACAGGCCCACGGGAAGAAGGCAATAAAGATTTACATTGTGTGGTTCTGGTGGTGCCGTGGGACACAGCGTCAAGCTCCAGGTTTCTGCAGCCAGGACCAAATTTTGTCTCTCTATTTGTGAGGATGCTGACTCCAGAGACATGCAACACACATCCCACAGATCCTTCCTGTTGTCATCCCATTGTCTTCTTATGTCCGGGCAAATTGAATCCAGGGATCTGTCCAATTTTCAGGGGAAACTTGAGAAAGACACATTTACACAATCCTACAGAGACCAAAATTTCACATCAATCCATTGGTCCAGCAACCAGTGCCCACAAGAGATGCCGAGAGCTCTGAGAAGGACCAGCTGTGCTGCGCTGTGTAAAGAGACAGGCTCTGCCTGCAGTAATGCAATGAGTCAATGCTTCCAAATGGTCAGATTTAGGCAAAAAAAAAAAAAAGTGAAGAAGATTCTAGGCGCTGATTTACTCCAGGGTCATTCAATTCTGTTTAAGCAAGGTCCAACAGGTCCCTCTCACCCTTCTGTCAAGCTGATCTAAACCTGCACTTGACAGAATCCACACCAGCACAGGAGGTGGCATCAGAAGCCTTGACTCATCACCCATGCAGATCATGGTCTCCCCCTGGAGCTAGGAAACAAGGAGATTAGGAAATCCTGCTGGCATTATTCTCGCAGCAGCACACTGCTTTGTCCTCAGATATGTACCATTAGGACAAAAGGATAGCAGACCTGATTTAGATGATTTGGGTCTGATCACAAATTCCTTAGGCTTCTGTAAATTGAACATTTAGGCCAGAGCTTTCTCTTTGTGGTGGTGAAACAAGTTCAAACAATGCAAGGACTCTGTGGGCACCTCTTGGAGGAGCTGAATTCCCTTTCCTTCTTCACTTGGTTAGAAAGGGTGCCCTGAACTGCTTCAAACTCAAACTCTCTCTGAGCTTGCAACTAAAACTGTCTTTTAGGTGCATAAACTAGGCTAGCTGAATCACATCTGAAGCAAAATGGGTGTAAATCCTCCACCCTATTTGTCACGGGAATTTGCTCCCCTCTGTAGGAACGTCAGCTCCAAAGAATGGTGCAGCACCAGGAGGCTTTCCTACAAGTGACCATGCTTCTTTCACTTCCATGGGACAATCAAACACCCTCTGCAGAGCTAGACCTATGCAGAAGTGTTCCTTAGCCTGAATCTTCACCCACTTGAATGCAGGAGGAGAGATCCCAGTGATTCTCCTAGGACCAAGACTTGGGAAGCAGCTAAAGACTCAGCCAACGTTTTTGGAGGACAAACTGCATGCAGCAGAGTGTACAAATTACCCACTGCTGCACCCATAGCTCGGTGCCTTCCAGGCATACTAGTCATTCTCTGCTAGTCATACTTCAATAGGAAATGAACTCATTCTTCATGCAAGACAAAGGTCTGACATTATCCTTCAGTTTTAAAAACACTTAGGGGGCAGGCAAGAGAGTGTTTTAAATCATGGTAAGTATTCTCTTTCACCTTTTAAGTGTAATATTTTGGTATGTGCTCTATGTTCAAGGAGCATAACTGAAACCTGGGTGATCCAGCCCCCATCCAGCTTCCTCTGCCTCATTTCCTGGAGGCCAGGAGTAGAGGTCACTCCGTTCAAAGCCCCCACAGCCATAAACTGGTGTTTCACTCACGCTATCGTCCTTTGAGACCTGATGGCAATTCAGCAACAGCCTGTTTACAACCAGACCCACCAGCAATCGGACTGAATTGATGCGTTCTGCTCCTCCTCCTATAAATACCTATAGCAATGAGCTCACTGCTGCTCCACCTTCCAGAGCTCATCATCAATGCCCTCCTTGCTCACAGGATTTGGATGTAGTATCAAGTGTGACCCCATCACAGCCAAGAACTCTGCTGGTTAGGTCATGTTGATCCATAAGCACTGTGTAGAGCTGCCCATGGGCTCACCCCACCCCAGGCTGCATCTGAAGACTCTTAAAGGAGGAATTCCCTGGTTTTGGCCATGTTTAGATAAGGATTTATGCTGGTGAAATGAAGTCTTACAAGGATAGGGTCCTAAGAAGAGACAAAAAGACAAGCTGCTTGCACTTAGGGCTCTTTAAGTCAATGTGGATGCCTGTTCATTGCCCCCACTGCATTTCGAGAAACAGGACTTTGTTGACATTCTTTGGTGAATAGATGAAATCATATCAGTTTGGTACCTGGCCCACCTCTCTGCTTCCTCATCCTAAAAAAAACAACCTTACAAAGCCCAAATACTGACCTACCATGAGGGCAGCAGTAGTATTTCCTTCTTTTAGCTGGTTTTTGCACTTGGACGTGATGGCAGAGAATGAGATTGTGAGAGAAGATTTGTCTCCTCTTTTATCCCTGAAGAAATCAGTGCCCATATCCATAGCGGGTTTGGGTGGGCTGTCTGCCCTTTAGCACCCACAGCAGGGGCCAGGCACCCTCCAGTGCCACTGCCCTGGGTTGGGAATCATGGTGCCATGGCAGTAAAAAGCTGAACTCCATCCTGCAACCCATGGGAGAGACCTGGAGCACCTGGGAGATGCCCCCAGTCACACCCACCTTCTGCAAGGGGTGATGAAGAGCTGGAAGGAGTCGTGATGGTGCTGCCATGAGCAGCAGAGCAGGGAAGAGGTGGGCAGGGAAGAAGACCTGCATGTCACCACCGCCTTCTTCCACTCGGACGACACGGTGACAAACTGCGCGGTGACGTTCCCGTGCACCGTCTTGACAACCCATCAGCAAGGTGCAAACAGCAAAGTGTGGCAAGATAAGGGGCCTGGCATAAGGGCTTAGGCAAAAGTGCAGGTAGGCTGGAGGAAAGCCAGCAGTTCACACGTAAACATGACAAGGGTGTTATGTCCACAAGGCTCAGAGATCTCCGTTTTGGCCAAATAAGAGATACCAATTTTTTTTTGCTTTTCAAGGACAGTAATGTCACAGCAATATTTATCCAGGATACATCAGCACCCTCAGTGTCTGTGAGAGAACCCTGACCCATTCACACAACCCCACAGCCCTCCCCTATTTGCTCCCCACGTCCTTCAGTCCTGTGCATGGCACGGTGCCCTCCTGTGTGTGATCCCACAGATCCCACCATGGTCTGCATCCCTCACATCCCCCCAAAAGCCCACCCACCCATACACCCAACTGTGTAACACCACAGCCCTCCTCCTCCCCGAGCCACATACTGCTCCATAAACCTCACCCACCAGGCCTGGACTGGCATTCCCCAGGAGAGAGGGATGCTCAGCTGCTTCCCACGGGTACCTCCAAGCTGCCTCTCTTTGGTCTCATCCTACCACAGCTTCTAACCCTGCCACTCAGCTGGGACCAAGCTGACTGGCAGAGTCACCCCAGCTATGGGGTTTCTTGGAGGCATCATATTGTAGGTTCATGCTAGGAGTTTAGGAACCTACCTCCATCAGCAGGGAGATATAATGGTGCTTCAGGGAGGACATACTTTGAGTTTATGGGGATCTAGAGACACTGAAATTTCCCCAACAGAGAGAAGTAATAGATAGCGAGGAAGGCTTAGGAAAGAGATTTGTTGCACCGAATCCCATGTACTTCAGGCATGGGAATGGAGTACTTGTGGCCTTTCCACAAGCCACAATTCCATTTCATACAGCTCATGAACACGAAGTTTTTTGGCATTAATAGGGACTGACGTTCATTTCTGGTCCATCAAACAAGTCTGAAAGACTGATTCAGACCTTGGAAAAGTTTTCTAATTCCTGCTTCAAAACACTGAACAAAAAGCACCTGCCCTGCCCAAAACACTTCACCCCATGCTGCCAGTAAATCCTTCCAGAGCAAACATCAGCTCCAGCCTGCATCTCTGAGTGATTTTCTCCTTTTTACACAGTACTGCTCCAGAGATGCTTCGGCTGAGCTGCTTTCCTAGTGCCTCTCCATCGAGATTTGATCTGGTTGTTTATCGAGCTTTGTACAGTGTTTGTTATTTAAGGAATTCACAAGATAGAGGTGAACACTTCCAGCCTAGCTGTGCTTTGAGTTACCAGGACAATCATTTAACATGTCCCAGGCTCCATGGGGCTACTCGCCAATTTAAAGGGCTCCAGCGGGCTCCTGTTAACCTCCCTGTATATTAAAGTGAAGTAATTTTTATCCTTAGTTCCTAAATTTCCACAGAAGTTCCTCAGTCATGCCCAGAGCCAGGCAACCTGCTGGCTATGAGCAGTCTCAGAAAGTCAGCTTCTTTTCCTGTTTGTGACTTTGCCACTAACAGATAGTGATCTTTCCCAAATCTGCACCTACTCACACTTAATTAGCTCAACTGGTTTATACAAACCTATGCTGACATCAGGATTGCTCACACACTGATCACCACAGCTATGAACAAAAGGATCCTGGCTCCTCATCTGCTCTTTATGCTGCTGGGACCATGCACCTCATCCCACCCTTTAACTGCATAAACTGAGAGTCACAGAGTGGTAGAATGGTTTGGGTTGGAAAAGACCTTAAAGATAACTCCGTTTCAACCCCCCTGCCATGGTCAGGGACACCTTCCACTAGACCAGGTTGCTCAGAGCAATACAAATCCAAACCCACTGCTGTCATGTGCTGACAGCAATGGCTCCCAAGACTTTTTTTGAAAGCCCTCTATATCCCCCCTGAATTTCACCTTAAAATTATATGGTGAAGACATTCCATGGATTGCCACCAAACTAGTCTGTTTTTTGCTGCTGTTCTTTCTTCCTTTGGAGCCCCAGGGACATGGGATTTCACATGGACCACACGCAGGTATCCCTCAGTCCCATAAGGGGAATTTCTTGCACATACCTTTATATGACAGCTATGATCCAGCAAGGATGGGGAGACACCTAAATTTTGCCCACCCAAGGGCTCATGTCTGTTCACATGATGGAGGAAATAGAAGGTCAGGAAGGGAGCACAGGCACTGCTCAGGTCCATTTGGGGCCAGCCCCAAAAGCTGAACTTCAGTGGTCTATTCAGTTTCCTGCTGTCTTTTCAAGTGAACCAATTTACCTACGTATTTCTACAGCCTCATTTCTCAATCCGTTCTAAGCACCATCCATGACAGCAGTGAAGACAGACTGAGGAAATATCCAACATAACTGTCACCAGAGTGACAGTTTCACCCTTGCAATGACAGACAGGCACCCTGTACGTGACAAGAGGTGGGAGCAGACCCGCTACACAGCCGGACACACGAGTGTACATAGGTACTGCACGGGGAGGGCTGGGTGCATTTTGGTCACTCTTAGGTGGCTCTCCAGCTTTTTTGGGATCTCACATGGTAGACTTCCAGAGTCACCCACCACAGCCCACAGCTTTCCCAAGGAATAAGAACTTATGGCAGAAGGGAAAAAGAAATGAGCTGGCCAAGCTCACCCATGGGCCACAGCATGAGCAACGCCAAGCTCTGGAAAAAGACAAGTCCTGGAGCATCAGTGTTTTTGTGTGAGTGATGGGATGGCAGTCTCATGGTTACCTTCAGCCCTGCCTTTTTGCACATCCAGCTGCAATCAGTATGTCACAAGAATCCGTAGACAGTCAAAAAAATAACAAAAACATGGCGTGGGTTTTTTTTCCCTTTCTATGAGCCACCTTCTCCCAGTTTATGCGGAGCACAACTCTTTGTGTAGAAAAATCCAATAAACAAAACTGTAAAGCATCTGTCCTGCAACTGGATCCCAGCCCACGGCAAAAAGTGAATCTGAGCCATGGCAAACAGCTGGGAATAGCTTTTAATTCTTGCACTGTGCCTCATAGCCTGTACACAGCTTCCAATCAAAAAGATGGAGAGAAAGAGAAACGTAAAGGGATTCTGCATCATGAGAGGCTCAGGAAGTAAAAGGGGGAAATGGAGTTTGCTACAGTTTTATCACGACCGCATACTACAGGTGAGCAGCCCAGCTCTGCTCTTATTAAATTAAAATGCAAAATTTCTGAGGGGTTTTATGCAATTAGGAGAAAAAAACCCCATAGGTCAACTTCACCTACATGATAAAGCATCATCCTCAGCGGACAGAAAGCCTTGACTTAGTCTTTCAATCAGAAGAGTTCTGAGTCCTGGTAGGCCAGGAGCTAAGCTTACAGCATTCAGGGCTAGATTTAGGGAGTTGCCATGTCAACACACCTCCACCGTTAGCAAGAACACCTCAGAGACTGGGATGTGAACTAGAAGCCCTATTTTTAAGCCTCCACATTCACATTCAGAACAACACAAACCCGGGACTAAATTTCTCCTGAATCTGGAGAAATGCTCCCCGCTTCACCCAAGGTGAAATTTGTTCCACAGCCCCATGACCACCTTGGGCCATTAAAGTAAAAAAAAAATGTCCTTTCTGCTGAGCAGTGGCTGGAACATCCTTCTTCCTTAGAAGAATATCAGCCCATGGAAAAGTAAATTCACTCAGATATAACATTTCCAAGGGGGCGATTCTTCTCGCTCACTCTCGAAATGGGGGAAAGCTCTTTGCCAGTATGTAATTTCTTTCCTAATCACATTGCAGTGTCACATACCAGTGAGCTAAGGGCTCCCACAGCAGCGTTATTCTCCAGCATATGTGACTTTGTATAACATGTGCTTCGCTCGGCAGTCATCAGCAACAGAGAGCAGGAGCATACTTCTTCCTCTATGACATTATTAGGCATTAAGAGCACTACATAGCAGTGCATTTCAGCTTCTTTATTTTCTCCCAGTAAAAGCAGCTTGGCCACCTGGTGTGCTGCACACACAGTTAAATTCCAAATGTAATGTATTTTGTAGCGAAAGAGATTAGAAAGCTGCTGTAATGAATCTCATTACCAGTGTCTTTATATCCTCATCTAGTTGGAAGCAGAGATCATCCAGACCTAGGTACTGCACGTATTTAAAAAAATATCATCTACCTCTCAACCCTGCCATTACAAGACAAATTGTTTCCTTTGGCCTGATGTTCCAGCCATGTTTTTCTCAGTCTTAAGATATGTTAGCAGCCAGATTTTCTCGACAACTGAAGGCCATATTTCTAAGTGCTCAGCACCCACAACTGGGCTAGATTGTCTTACAAGTGTTTGATTCCCATTTAGACACCTAAAATAAGAGCCAGATTTTCGGATACGCTTAAAAGCCTCCAAGATCTTCCAAAAATCTGGACCTAGAGTTACTCCAGTAACTTGCCAAATTAGTGGAAATTAAAGTAGACAGCATCTCATCATGTTACTCTCTGCAATGATAAACAAGCAAATTTACTGTTGTATCCATTTCAAAGCCCCATCCCCCTTTTAAAGGCAGTTATTTGCTGGTCTATTCAAACACAGGACAACATTTACAACTGTGATTTCTGTGTTTAAAAAAATCCAGATTTTTATATCATTCTTCATATGTTCTCAGAAGAAGAGAAAGATATATTTTAAGCTATATTTGGCCAACATTCCAAGGCAGCTCATGTACAGGCAGAAGGATATGGCCAGGAAACTTCAACCCAGAAAATGAACATTGGGACCATAACTGCAGCTGGTGGGTTAGAGGGCAGAGTCCTTTGCATCTTTGAAAGCTGAATGCACACATCCACCCCTGGACCACACCTGGGTTATGGCAGACAGGCCTCTCTTCCCGACTTTCAAGTGTATGACTGGTCAAATATGTGTAATTACATCACTTTTTCACTCTGTAAGGGCTTCATAAGACAGCAAATGAAATGAAAGGACCACCCCTCCCTTTCAATTCCATCTCTGTGCTCTTCCCTGACCTAGCACTTGACAAATAGATGTGGGCCAAAACTGATTTTCCTCTCTCAGAAATTTTTCCAAAATTCCAGGAATTTTCATATGAGCCTGGCAGAAAGCCTCCAGACTGAAAATTATTGAGAGATTCAATCACCAAGGAGTAGTTGTGCAGGAGAATTCTTTAACTAGTTCCAGCCAGAGTGGGGATTGCTCTGAGCTAAGCTTCAGATTCTGCCAGAGCTGCTCCTCTTCTGTGCAAGTAACTTAATGTTTATTAGGCAAGCAAATAAGATTTACTAGCTATCGTCTGGGTGGTTGTAATAAACAGAACATTTCAGTTTCAGTGAGACACATTCCCTTCTACTCCTTCCTCAGATGAACCTTCACATTTGCTGATTTATAAGCATTGAGATTTCAGATCCGCCAACTTCTGACTCGTGCTTCTATTTATCTATTTATTTACATAAACTTGTCTGATATGACTGTTCCTGCATGTGCTGCACCACATCTCAATACAGATTAACTCCTTTATCTATTCCAAACACTTCAGTGCAAATACAGAAATTAAAGAAGTTATCCACAGTGATTTGAACTTATCCACAGTGGATCTTCTGACTGGATGGGAACACATTGCAAGTATCTTTTGTAAGCAAGTTTTGCCCGTTCTAGATGTAAGTACTATATTTCAGAGTGAAAATATAGCAGACTGGGATGATAAAACTTGTCCTATGATGAAAACTCTGAAAAAAGACCTGGTTTTAGTTCCCTGATCTGATGATACAGATTTTCTGTATGACCTTGGGCAGATTATTCAATGTTAGTACCTCTGATGGAGATAAAGTCACCTCTTTCCTCCCACTCTGTCTGATGGTATGGTGTGGTCCCTTCCGATTTGTTACAATGCCAAAAAATTAAATTTAGGACTTCTGCTCCACAGTATTTAATAACAAAAGCATTTTAAGGAGAGCAGAGAAAAGGAGCCAGCCAAATGTGCGTGCACCATTAAGAAAATCTCGGTCATTTCAGGTGACAGATTCAGTGCCGAATGGTAACAACACTCACATACATATTCTAGAGAGCTTTCAGGTTTCCTCAATAGCCTGTTCTACCAAGGCTGGCTCTGGAGCACCACTCTGCAAACCCTGAGGGCAAAGATATGCTTTGCAGATCGTTTACAGGCTAGCAAATAGGGAGGAGATCTGCTGGAAGATGCAAGGGAAAAGCCAAGCGAGTGAAAATGCCATCATTTACAGATAAACAGAGAGTGCATTTTATTTTTGAATCCACGAGGTTTGGTAGGCACAAGTCACCCGTCCCTGCTGCTATCCTTCATCTCTTGCTCCAGTCTATCAGCATGGTAAGTCAGTGTATCTGGATGTGACGCGCTCCCCATCTGAATGGGCCATTCATCTTCTGACACCGCGCGGGCAGAGCATGTGAAATGTCGAGAGATTACACACTGCCAGAGTGAGGGATTCCTTGATGCAATTAAAGCATGGAGAACACATAAATCCTGGGTTTAAATGACTCTATCCAAAGAGCCGCCACACACGGCCCCCTCCACCAACAGGGTGAGCTCAGCATCCCTGAAATCAGGCCTGAATCCAATGGAGAAGCTGGTGTTTGGACCATGGAGATGGAGGTTTCCAGGGTGCAGCCTTTCCTAACGGGCTGTTGTTGAGGAGACGGTGATGGGTTTCTCTGACAGGTGAGGCAGGCCTGGTGAAATGGCCCAGGGAAGCAGACTGAGGAGCAGAGGGGAGATGAAACAGCAGTATCTGAATAAAACTGATGTCAGGGAGGCGGTCATGCTGATATAATATCAGCAATGAGAGGGAGAATGTAAGAAAAAGTACATGGTAAATTAAGCACCAAGGCTGTTAAAGGTCCTGTTATTTTCCAGCTAGTTGCTTTCTGATTGTTCGTTAAAGTACAATATCCAGCCCTGAAAAACAGCCAGTGAAAGTTCACTCATTTTTCCTGTTGGCAAGTGGTCACAGGATCTGGAGACAACCTGCCTCCCCAGATCTTGACTCACTGCAGTGGTGCCTTGGCCATTAATATTCATATAGAAGCTAATGGTGCAGAATTGGGTGTTTGCATTTGTCCTTCCTGGTGTTTCCTACACTTGAATGTGGGCAGCACTCCCATTTTTCACGGGACAGGCACTTAACTTGGTACTGTGCTCAAGCCCACCCAGACACAAGATGGGAACTCCTATTTTCCATTTAAAAACAAACCAAATAAAATCATTCATTCCTCAGAGCTGAGGACTAAAGCATGACCTCCACGTCAAAAACACTAGAGGACAAGGGAGAAGAATTGATTTCTGTTTGGTAGAAATCTTATGATTTTTAAGTCAGACTCCTGATCGTGGCAGTGCTGAGCATGATGTTTTTAGCAATTTCTGAGTCATCAATCCTGGCTCTCCCGGCAGGAGAGGAAAGGAGATGCACAAGCAGGAGTGTCCTAAAACACCATGTTTTCGGAAAACGAAAAGGAAAAAGAGTCTGTGGTGGCTTAGGGGAACTCTCATTAAAGCAGCCATCTCTTCCTCAGTCCTTAACCCCCTCAGTGTCCATGGAGGCAGCCTGGGCTGCAGCCTCAGGATTAGCAGGGTACTGACTCCCCAGCAGTTCCCTGCCACGGGCCTGCAGGCAGGGAGATGTCCACCACAGCAGGCTCATCAGGGCACTGCCGGCTCCCTCGTGCTGCCCACATCTGGCACTAGGGACGGCCACTCAAAACCCTGCCAGGCTGACTTGTGACCCAGGGCCTCATAGGGAAGGCTAAAATCCCTGACTCCACTCCCAAGCCCACCACCAGTAAACTTGTGATCATGGCAAAGCTGACTTTCCTAAACATGCCAAACTCCTGCGACTCCCGCCTTGCTCTGTAGGAGCTGTCAGCAGCCACACCCGATGTGCAAAGGGTGCAGAGGCTTCACCGCTGCATGCCCAGAGAGGCGCTGAGGGTGCAGGATGCTCCCCACGCAGGCGGGGTCTCCATCAGCACCCACAGCAGGGCTCCCTCCTGGGAGGGACCTGCCATGGCTGTAGACATGAGCCTGCCCCTTTTCGTGCCACCACTGAAGGGCTGTGACACCCTCCCCCAGCCCCGTTCCCTGCCACAGGAATGCAGTGCAAGCAGCACCGTGGCTGAGCGCTGGTCCCAAACGCCCGGATCCCGCCGCGTGGGCACGGCGAGACGAGCTCGCCGCCTCCCAGAACGTCGGCGGGCGGCACTTCCCTCTCCCTGCAGATATCACTGCATCTCCGAGGACGGTGAGGGGGAGAAACAAACAGCTAGAGATGCAGGCTGGCTGAAGGCACGCTGAAGTGCCCCGTGCTAGCCTTGAAATGCGGGGCACCGCCGTCCTCGTTCGTGCCTGGCAGCGAATCTCTGCCGCGTTTGCCCCTGCTCGTCGCGCTCGCAGCGGGGACTTTTGGGGCAGGGAGCTGCTCCCGGGTTGGCGTTGATTCATCTGCCGCGCAGCGTCGCGGGGCTGCGGTAGCTGGCAGGGAGCTCCCACACTGATTTTGTCGAGAGCGCCGGGCAATAATGGAACGACACCTCGCCATGTTTGCAAACAAACACTGCCTCCTTTCCTGTTTAACACCATCTGCCACCCAAACCAATTTCCCTGCCCCCACCCATTCCCAAAAATGACAGCCAGAGACAACTCCAAAAAGCAGCTGCTAAGCCAAACCGTGCTCTTTTGTGCTCAGTTTTGAGAGGTGCTGGCAAGGAGTCTGCGGTCCCACGCACGGCACACACCTCGCTGCATGCTCACGGCTGAGCAGCCGACTGGGATGGGGGTTGCTTTATTTCTTTTCTGCAGACACAAACTAGTTCAGTGTGGGTTTGCTTTTGGGCTCTTCCACTGCATGACCTTCCTGACCTCTCTGCTCTGCGATAGGAGCTGGTGCGCACATGGAAAGGAAGGGAAGAAGAGACTACACTCCCCATCTCCATCAGCAGATTAGTTCAGCTTTTACTTTCACGGGTCCTTGTATCCTTCTCTAAGAGCACTTGTAGGCTCCAAACCTGGGCTGATCGGGTTAAGGCACGTATCTGGCACCCACACAATCGCAAACATTTGTTGACTGATGTGCCTCCAGGGAGCCGATAAAAGTCTCCCAGACTAGCCCTGCTTTTCTCACATGCTCTCCTTGAAACAAAGAGGGAGTAAAAGGAAATAACTTCATATAACCAAGGAACAAGTTTACCCAAAAAGGATCAGGCTCCTCAGGGCTTCAATGAAGGTGGGGAAAAAAATGATTCCTTGAGCAAAGAGACTGTTTGGTTGAAGAAAACCAAACACTGCTCACAGCACTGCAGGTGGGAACCTGCTGCCTTATGTATCACAGAGCTGCAGAAAAGAGACCATGAGGGTGTTGCATTCCATAATGCCCTGGTTAACATGTTAACACTTCTGTGACGTCTATCTCTCCATTGCATTAACAACCAAGATGATTAACTAGAGTTCATATGCATTGCATTAAAAACCAGAGGCTCTTTTGTGTCACTTATTTCATACCTGTTCCCCATGGGCATGGCGCCCATGTCCTCTCCTTCACATGGCAGAGGTGTCCCCCTTTAATAGCCAAGGAATTGAGACGGTTCCTTCACCCTGGGCCCAAGTGGTGCACACGTATCTCATGGCCTTGACTCCTTCATGGAAGAGGGGCCAAAGCTCCAATATTTAAACATCACCTGGCAGATACACTGTTGTGATATGGTCTTAAGCCTCAGACACCCCTTGGTATCAGAATCATCTGATGGTTTGGGTTGGAAGGGACCTTAAAGATCATCTCAGTCCAAACCCCTGCCATGGGCAGGGACACCTTCCACTAGACCAGGTTGCTCCAAGCCCCAAGCAACCTGGCCTTGCTCAGAAAGTCTTCAATATGTCCACAATCTTTACTCTTCAACCTCCACAATCCCTACGGGTTGTTTCTGTGTAGCTGCAACTGGTTTACTCTCTCTGAACTGGCAGTGGAGACCACTGAGTTCATCATGAACATCCTTGTTCTGTGGGTGTGTATGTCCCACAGCACAAATTTTTAAATCACAAGAGATCAATCCTACATGCTGAGCATCCCAGTGGTGCTGGGGAGGCACAGGAGGAGAGAGTTCCTTGCAAGAAACCATGCTGATGGACTTCTCAGGTCCTCACCACCTCTGAAAATATTTTAGACAAAAATACTCAATGCATTTGATACAATTCTTGGTCTCTGAGTGTAAAACAGTGTGCACTGTGCACAGAGCATGTGATGTGTCCAAACTACCCCTTCCCTGGGCTGGGGTAGGAGATGTCCTCTCTTTTTTGTGTGACTCCATCTCTGCAGTTGTTGGTAGAGGGAGGATGTCAACATTAGCCTTCACCTTACAGTCTATTTCCTTTTTTGGGTGCACTGGCCAGCCTGTCTTTTTTCCATGGAAGGATCCTTTCAGTGGCTATGATCTGCCAGAAAAATAAAGTACTTCCCATCTAGACAGAGATGAAGATCTTTTATTCCCAGCACAACAACTTAGCTTTCTTTTATCAGCTAATTTAGTCTTTTCTGCCCTAGTCACTGACCTGAAGATGAAGCCATCTGTCCACCCTCCAGTCGCCTTCACATTATGTACCAAAATGTCACAGGATGTGGCACTGATGATCTTTAAGACGGTCCAAATGGAAAGCACTTGCCATGACCTCATGGCTTTTTAGATTTCTCATGATCCTGTCTGACTTTTTCCACTGGTACCAAGTCACCTCAGCTTTTCATGTGATGACTCTAAAGGAATTTAAATATTTGAGAGCAACTATCATAATCATTTTTAAACTATGTTTCATAAGTTAGTTGCCTCTGAGGTGGCTGGCCTATTTAAAGGCCACAAGTGAACACCATAAGGTAAATCCTCTCCCTGCCCACCAGGTACTCCAGGTACTACACTTTGGATCTTACAACACTTCTGGTTTTACAAGAGAACAGACACTTGGTTATGAAGTTATGCTGCCCCCAGTTACTGAAATAACTTCTCTTGCACTCAAGGCACTTGTTTTTCTTGCTGTAAAGCACAGGCTCCCTTTCAGTGAAGTTTCTTTTGCTCTTTGATGCTCTCTGAGGCTTTTCATTGCCTATTTTGTTCTCCTGGTAATCAGATCCTCACTGTGTTCATCTATCACTGTCTGCAGAGATTGCTGCTGTGCACCCACTCCACTAAGCTTTCCATCCCCTTGCCCTGCCCTGACAGCCCGTGTCCAAGGGATGGGATGCTTGTTTCCTCCAGAGACTTGTTTCCATGTGGCTTCGTGCTCAGTTGCTGCAGAGGAAACTATTTTTTCCCTGATTCAAATACAGGGACTCAAAGTGAAATCAATGCAGGCAGATAAGAACAGCTGTGAATGATGCCCTCCTTCACCACCCCTCCTCAATCCTCCCTCCAAGGGCATGGGGAGCTAACCCTACCAGCAGCTATTTTGGCATGAGCTCCATCCTCTCCATAAATCCCCGTTATTCTCCCTTCTAGATGTCCTAACCCTTTATATGCACCTGCGTGTATTTTCACAGAGAAATAGTGTATCTGCAGGGTCTATTTGATATTTCCCTTTTAATTCTTGCAAACAATATCTATCTGACAGGTTTTGGGTTTGGCCTAGGTATTTAGGACGAATGCATATTTTATCTCTGCATTTGTGTTTTAGAGAAACAAACCATGAGTCTGTCACCAGAAGGAGTCCTCCAAAGCAAGCCCACATATCAGGGTGGCACTCAGCAGTGGGTTCAGTCCTCTTTTGGCCCTTGGGGTATAAATTCATTGATGGGTGTTGGATGTGCTTCTGTGGAAACTGACAGGCAGTTCGACTCTACATTTACGCCATAAAGTCCATCATTGCCTTTTAGAAAGCAGATATTTCTTGCATCTTCCGCCTCCTCAAAATAAAAGCCTCCCCCTGCTGCCTTCCTTTACCTCTGGATGAAGTAGTGGATTTCAGAGGTTGTTTTTGAAAGCTGCCATTGCTTTTTTTGTCTGCACATCCCATCTTGAGGCATAAATGACTCTGAGCTAGCTCATATGCAAATTTTGCTACAAAACAAGCTGCTCTTTCATTGAGTTTTTCCATTTTATGGTTGGTCAGCTCAGTTGATTCGGGTATTTATAAATACTCGTCTTTTCAGCCTTTCAGTTTCCTCCATTGCTGCTGCCGACAGCGCTGTTCTGGGCCAGGTGAAGATCTTCTCCACCAGCAATCAGCGATGGTTTATGGCACTCGTAATGATGAAATTCCATCTGTCTCACAGCAGATCCCTCAGGAGGTTGCTAATCAAACAACATTCAATTAGCCCCTCCAGCTCTGCCACATATTCAGCTACATCAGCTCCTCATCCTATGAAACTCAAAGGAGACGACCAAATTGCTTGGCTGTGCTACACAATGCTCTATTACATCTTCTGCAGCTTTTCCAAGCATTTATCTCCTCTTTTCTGAGGTTGTAGAAAACTCCTCAAAGGTGAGTATGTTTAATTGCTACAGAAATCAATTTTGCTTGGTGCCTTTTCGTTCTTATCGGTAATCTGTTCTGAAAGAAAATAGTGGCCCTACTCTCCACTATATTGCTTGCAGTCCTCGTTTTCTTCCTTAAGGACTTCAACTTGTCCAAGGAGTTTTCAGTTCCAGTTTGGTTTTTTTTTTTTTTTAATCTTTTTTTTTTTTTTTTTTTACAAAGAACTTTTCAGGCCACAGCAAGCTCTTAACTCAAACTGGGAACCTGTTGCTTTGCTTAACCTGTTGCTTTGTTTTGTTTAACTTCTTTGTGAACTTCTGCTCACAGAACTAGGGAAAATAGCGCTGGACACCAAAAGCACCAAGCAGCTCTGCTTAAACCCTTTTATCTTTGTTAACATAACCTTCACTGTTGTCTCCAGAGATCTATCACAGTGATTTTAGTAAGCAGACTCAGAAACGTGTGGAGGTAGAATTGAGTCCTTTAGCAGGACTGGGGCAGAGGGACATCGATTTTGGGGAGCTACAGCCACACTCTGCCTGAATAATGGACAGACGACATGTGTTATTTAGGATGTCAATCGAATGTCTTCTAGGTCATTTGGTTTGAATTAGTAAAAAAGACATTTGTCTGAATTGCGGTAATTGATGAGGGCTGAAAAGCCACTATAAGATCTGGAGTTAGAGGATATAACCTAGGTTCTTCCCCACGGCTGTGCTGGGTTTTAACTGGGCTTTTTCAAGCCTTTTAAGTGAACACGACGGAGCCAACACAATGGAGAGATATGTCCTTCCCACCCATCCAGAAAAACCCTACCAAAAAATTGGCTAACAACAGAATTTGCGTGCAAACTTTTGATTAGAGTTTTTTCCAAGCCTGGAGAAAAAGGTCAGAACATCCCAGACACTTGGGGCTATCTTTTATTTTACGCAAACCTGTTCACCCATCATTGGTCTCGGGGAACGACCTTCCATAACCTACATGCTGAGTTTGGTTTGGAAGCAATGTCCCTTGAAAGGAGCTTCACAAGCATCTTTCCTGTCTTGCATGAAGTAGCTGCAATGGCGTGGCTCTGGCTGGCAGCAGGAGGTGGGCAAATTGGATTGCATGTCACACAAAACACTTGATCTTCAGCGGGGGCTTATCTTGTGTTGCACATCATTATCAATAAGAGGAAATATCAGGAAATATTCGAGACTGTGTGCCTTGTCTAGACAGCAGATTACTCTTAAAGGTTTGTAGGGTAAAATGTGGTGTTGGAGTTCCTTTTTGGTACAGCCTCTGTTTTTAATGGCAGACAAGGATGGACAGAACTAACGAAGTGTGGAAGTGGGATCAGGCAGAGCAGGGTCCGTCGCACTCCCCTGCTGAGGGCTTCTGTGCTCTTGATCAGTGATATATTTTCTCCGTGGCCCAGGCTGCCATGGAAAACATGGACATGATATTTCCCTCCTCCGATGCCTTCCTTTCATGTTCAGCTTAAAGCACATCAGGCAATGGTCTACTTCTTACCTTATTTTTGCTGTGCTGCCATCACTGCAGAGCCTTGTCTCACTTCAGCTGTCTAGACATGACCACAGTGCAAATATTAAGCAGCACTGACAGCTGAAACCCTGCTTCCATCTTATTTCCTTAGATGTCAGCAAATAATATCATGGCATCAGGGATGGCGCACCACAGCCCGACACAACAGAAGTGACACAACATGCTGAAACCAAGAAATGACAAAAATTCCAGGCATACACATATCCACTCCTGAACCTCTTTGCAGCTGGCAAGGAGAGACAGGAGTAGACCCTGCAAAGCACATCACACTTTGCAGGAGTTTCACAGCTTCCAACACATGAACCAGCTGAACCTGCAGCTTGGCCGGGTTTTGCCTTCATCATTAAACTGCTCTGAGGAAGAGAACAGCACCAGACATCAGGTTGTTAGACAGAAGGAAATATGAAGCTTTATTTCTAGGTCATCATTTCCAGATGAGTCTTGTGTAGCTCACTAGTAGGTAAGAGCCATTGTCACTTGGCTTCCATTGTGAATTGAACAGAGTCTTTGCCACCACCAGAGAGGCTTGATGGCTGAGGGAGAATGGCAGGGCAGGACTTACAGACCCTGCTGTATCCATACTGAGGTGGTGATGGCTAATCTGCTCTCGGTGCTACCAAGAGCTGCACAAAAACAGACTTAGAGCTCAGTAATTCCTCTTTCAAATCTGTTCTGCCCTTTGCCCAGGTCCTCTCTGATGTGTGTGTACCCACAGGGGTGAGGAGTCAGGTTCTCAGCATCCCCACCTCCTCCCAGGCAGCCTGTGCTGCTGCCAGCAGTAGCATCCCCCCTGCTGCTGAGGCTATTTTTCTTCTGCAGATCAATAGAGAACTTCAGCTCTCTCTCATCCCAACTGCACTAAACAAGTGGCACTTCAATACCACAATGACAGCTTCCTAAAATACTCCAAGACAGATAGTCAGGGAAAGCTCCATGGGTTAGACTGGAGTGGGCCAGAGGAATGACACCCATCCAAAACACTAAACTTTCCTCAAGGCTGACCTGCCCCTGCCCCAGCCCCAGAAATGAAGAGTTTTCCTCTGCCACAGGGTTGTAGCCTTTGCCATCTGCAAGGCGCAAGCAAGTGGTCAAGGCAGAATTTTGTTTCTTGTCCCCTTAATCAGCACCTCAAAAGCTGAAGGTAAGTCCTTGTGCATGCAGCAGGCAGGAAAGAAGTCTTTCAGACAGCCTTGCATCTGCAAACCCTCTGCTAAACACCGACTTTGTGTCACAGAGAGCTCCTCCTTGAAAAGAAATGTGCCCATGACCATTTTGGAGCAATCTGACCTTTTTCATGGAGATATATGCCTCCCTGTCAATGGCTCATAAATGGATGAACAGCTCAGCTCTTTTTAATAGAGTTAGGCACAGGGTAATAATAGACTTGTGCAGCTCTCTCTCTCTTTGCTTAATACATCTTTCTACAAATCATTAACATTGTTGGAATAACTGCTATCATTAGCTTGGATTCCTCCTCGCAGCAGCCGACGGCAGCATTGCGGTGAACAGCTGGTGGAAAATGGGGTTTCCCACTCCTGTTTGCACAACAGAGACGCAGGGCAGGGCCTTTCATTCTCCTGTCAAAGGAGGAAAGGTGCTGAATAAAGCGGACTGAACTCCTTTCCTCCTGCACCAAAGAGAAGATCACAGGGATAAGAGGAGACAGAGCGTGGGCTTCAGCTGAGGCTCTCAGCTCAGAGGTTGCAGCCCAAACCCAGCACAGATAAAAGCCATTCAAGCCTCTCCTACACCTTCTAACCCATGCAAATGATCCTGTGGTCTCCACATGCAAGCAAATGATGCCTTCCTGCTGCCACAGCTGCTGTGAGGATGATGCTCAACAACCAATAATGGTAAAATTTCTCCTCTTGCTCTTATTTTCATAATTTCTGAGCCAAGACCCAAGTGCCTACAGGCTTCAGGGTACAGCATAGCCACAACACTGATGTCCCCATACAGCATCTAGCAGGTTTAATGCCAGGGTGATATTCCTTTTGAAGTGCTGGCAGCTGCTGGAAGCTGAACAAAGCCTCGCTGCTGCGTGGCCTGGTGAATCCAGCGCTGGGCTGAGCTGAATTCACAGCAGGCATAGCCTGGTGCTGGATCAAAGCAGCCTGTTCCTGGCACTTGTCTGGGCAACCTGCCTGCCTGCATGGTGGAGGGAGCTCTGCTTGTTGCTGCTGCCAGCCACAGGGACATCATGGAGAAGGAAGCAAAAACCTCTGGGTGCATTTATTGGCATGTGCTTTGGTTCATCAGCAAAACAACCCAAAGCCCAATCCTGTGGTTCATCAGTCCCCAAATCATTAAATAAGTCCACAGCAGTGGATGGGGCTCAGCCCTCAAGAGCTCTGGGCCTGATCCCACGGTTGGAATCTGCACATGTATCTGATTAGCATTGTGGGATCATCCTTTAATTAAATTTACTGTGTTTGGTTTATGAGCACAGCGGTCTGGACTTGATGACAGCAGTACACAGGATGGGGTCCGTGGCTATTTATGCGTGTTGGGGCGCGATGCACGCTCTCTTTTCATGTACACAGCCCTAAATGATATCCCTGGGATTGCACATGTGCAACCAAGAACAGCAATTGGCCTGGGCTCGGCGGCGCTGTGTGACTCTTCCAGTAATCTGAAATGGTCATTTCCTAGCAGTCTGTTTGTTTCTGTGTCAAGGGAAATAATCTAATTTGAGCGCTGTAAAATTTACAATTATTGTGCAACAATTTTAACAAGGCGGAGTAGAGGGGGGATATCAGGAGAACATTGGGATAAATTGATGCGGTGTGAAGGTGAAAAGCAAGGCAAAGCTTCTCCCCAGGAACCAAAATCTACCAATCCCTTAACAGTGCTGCCATCTGCAATTAATGAAGGCTCACGAGTGAACCCAGTCCTCTCATATACCATGAGCAGAGTTATGCAGAGATGAGAGACCTGTAAAGCACATGGTTTAAAGGCATCCACGTCCTCACAAAGCAAGCCGAGCTGGAGTTTGCTGCTCTGACACAACTTTTTCCAGTAAAGTGTCTGGGCCAGATTACGTGTACTATCAAACCTGCTCAGACCACCCTGGGCCAGGTTTGTGCACATTGTGTTCTCTTATAAAAGATCTCTGTGATGAGTCCTGTCTCTCCTGCATTCAGCCTACCCCAGTATTATAAATTTTCAGTCCAGCGGTTCCAGTTTGGCGATGGTGCAGAATTGAGGCTGTTTTCAGGTCTGTACTGGGATTGACTCAGAACCCACCCAGCCATTAGCACCAACTGGCGCAAGGCATAGTCCTTGGACAGGGGATTGTAGGGGCTTCCCTGGTAGCAGTGTAAATGAATACCCTCCAGATATTGCTCACAGGGAAGCATCCAAGGATCCAGACAAAATTTTGACTCAGTGTTCATAAAGTTCTACTCTGCTTATTGCTTCATGCGCATAAAGCCAGGCGGTCCTGTTGTGTTTAGTTGAAAGAGAGAAACTGCTTTGGAGGTGGCAGCACAGCCCAAAAGGCCTGCTGTGCTCCTTTGGGGTGGAAAGCCAACCCACAGATCCCTCTGGTATGGGGTAACACAACAGTCCCAGCTCAGCGAATAGTCTTTGTGACAGGCAGCTGGGATGAGGAGAGAATGGACTGCTGTGTCCTTGGCAAGATGGGAAAACCTCACTGTCAGGGGACCTGACTGGTTCTTCTTGCTGCTGTTGTGTCCAGTGAAAGCACTGCAGCGGGGGTGTCTTGCACCAGTGCCTCCCAGAGTTTTGAGGGAGCCAATACTGTGGCACCTGGTCCAATTCTCCTCTGAGAAGGAGTTTTGCTGGCTGTGTTTCTAAGAGAAGAGCTCTGCATTCTTTGTCATCATTGAACCACAGTTATACATGTACCATGTGGGTAAAGACCACGAACACCAACCAAGAGATCCCAGGGTAAGTTCTCTGGGGTTTCATTGCTGTTGGCAGAATGATGAAGGAGAGGATGGGGTTGCCTGCACAGGATATTGAATGGTTCTGCTCATGTTTCCCCCACAATACTGTGCTCATAACACTGGGAGGAGTCTTCTCTCTGTTCTGGCATTGCCCTTATCTTACAAACAACTTGACAACAAGTGCATCTTTCTCTAATCATGCAAGTCAATCCCTCTCCACTGCCTGGACTGTGTTCATGGTGGCCATTATCCCGTTCCTCCTGTCCCCCCTCTGGTGTCAGACAAAAGGGGAACCACATCTCGACCACAACTGGGGTTTTGTGTCTTGTTTAAAGCACTCCCCAAGAGGACACTTCATGTTTCTGTCTGAGCCACTTTATTTCCATCACAAAAGCAGCACTCCAGCTAATGCACAGTGAGAGCCCTAGAGGGAAGTTCTTCTGGAGGAGGTATGAGACAATATGCAAAGTGTTTAATGAGCTTGTCACAGGCAGCAGTGCATTGAGTTACCACTACCAGAATTGGCTAGAGCCAAGCAAACAGTCCTCTTCTCCAGCACCTTCAAGCCTCTCACTGCCCCAGGGCCAGGAGCACTGAGAGCTGGCAGGACCAAAGGGAAAATTACATCTCATGAGCTGGAGGCAAGCTAGATCATTGGAATAATTGTTCCCAATGCTCAGGGGCAGAAGTAGGAGAAAAACCCCAGAACACATTATACCTCCCTCTGCAAGATCAAGCCACTCACATTGGTGCTTGTGTGGTCTCTTCCAAAGCATCTGGAATGAAGAAAACTAGCCCCAAAGAACAGGAAAATGGGGGTGTAAAAGATAAAAATCAGCTTTGGGAGGAGGAGGAGGAAGTGGAGAACCAGAAACAGCTCCACCATTCCTCTTTTGGGCAGTCTAGGTTAGGGTAACACTATTCCCTTAACAGGGAATCCCTAATAGCCGCAGGTTGGCAAGTACTGTATGACTTTTAACAGATATCACATAGCACACAGGATAAATTCAAAATTCTGCAGGAGAATGGTACTTGGCACCGTGTGTAATCCAGCAGTGCTGCACCAAGGAAATGATGGCATCTTGACCAAGGCTGAGAGCTCGGAATGATGGAGAAAAGGGAAAAGCCATTTGAAGAGACCTCAGACTATCCAGATGTGCCATAGACTTAATTAAGGCACAGATTTTGGAATTGAGTGCAGCAGAATGGAAAGACAAACCTGTCAGGGCACTTGGCAATGTCTAACCAAGGAGACTGAGGTGTGAACGTGGTAGGAGAAAAGTAATCTTCTGGCTGCCACAGGGCTCTTCAGCCGTCCCCTGGTGATGGCCACTGGCTGCTGTCCTAGGCTGGTGGAGCGTCTTTTCACTATGAATTCCCCATGGGGGTCAGTGCATTATAAACCCCAATAATGAAACAGAAGACAGTGCCATTGGGGATGGGCACAAGGGGCCATGAACCAGAGGCCAAGTGTCACTTTTAAGAAGAAGCCTGGAAAGCAGATCTGGTCTATGGGTTCATGTTTTCATGACACTGTAGTGTTACAACACTGAGACAAATCATCTGTCAGCCCACAGAAGTGCATGATGTTGAGATGAAATAGATACGGGAACAGGAGGCTCTTGGCATTTGCAATATGCATTTCCACAAAGAAAACAAACACTAAAAGAAAGGAAAATACAAAATACAAAGCAATCATCTCACCAGCTCCAAGTACTGGGGGAAAATGAAAGGGAAAATTTCCACCCAAGCTACTTAGAGTGTGATGAAAATGCAAAATTCACACAAGGTTCTTTTTCCTCACTTCAAAACCCACAGGGTCTCTTGACCCAAGTCAGCATTCCTCTGCTTTACACACTCAACCTGATCATTCACCTGGTGGTTACAGCACAGGGATGAACTGTGAGAGCTTCTGTTGCAGCAGCATGAGTAGATACACCGTGTACCTTCATCTTTCCTCATTTGCTTCCCTTCATAAGTAAATACAGCCGAGGAAACAGTCACTGCTCAAAGGGTGTGACAGGATGGATCTTGACCTTTTAATGTTGTTAATGTACAACGAGACTGAATCAAGGACCCCACCAGCACCATGCTAATTTCAACACACCTTTCTTTTTAGGCCTTCAGTCTTCTTCCCCACAGAAATGACAAGTCATAGAAACATCTAAGAGATGGACTTGAGGCAAGGAACAAGGACAGGACAAATCATGCTAATTTAATTTACTTGCTTAATTACATTTCGTATCTCATTTATTTGAGATATACAGATGAGCAAAATTCATATGGACACAGATATTGAAAAGCCAAAAATAAAGCCATGAGCAGTTTCATCTTTGAGTTGTGCAGAAAATGAAAGTGAGAAAAGGAGAGAGAGAATGTGTTAGCTAGCAGATGCTGCAAGAGGACAGGGAAAATACAGTTTGTTCTTCCTGTAATGTCTCTGACCTCATCTTTCCCTTTTACACACTATTTCATAATTATTTTTCTCTTCTTGGTTCTATCGCTACATTTTCCCATTCTTGTTTTTGTTTTGCCCCAGAATCCAACCTTCTTTGAGAGGATGTTTCCTGGGCCACATTCTTCTGGTATTCATTGAAATATTTCTAGTGGATCACCAAAGGAGATTATAAATGACTTTGAGTTACTCAATCTACAACTCAAATCCATCAAAAGTAGAGTTTCTCTGACTTACACATGTGCTCCTAAGAAAAAGTTCCAACAAGCAGGATTTCCTAATTTTAATTCCTGAAATGAATGGTACAAAAAAACCCCAGGGATCTGCCAGTTCTGTGCCACCCAGAGTTTCATATCCTAATTTTATTGCTGTGTTGCATTTCAAGAGCAGCTGGGAACAGTTGAGAATCTGGGCCTCTATCTTCACACATCCAAATCTATCTTTAAATCTCACTTCTTCAAACAATCTCTCTTTACTTTTTTCAGCACTGACAAGTTCCAGGTGCCCCCATACTCTTCTCCAATGTCTGCTTATCATCTTAAGTGTTGTTCTTACTTTGGAAATGGACTAATCCTCATTTACAGCCACACAGAGCAATAAACACGACCATTAAATTATGTTTTTCAAACTATCAGCCAGTGGCCAGATGTGAAGTTTCACAGATGTAGACTGGCACATTATTTCAGCTCCATGAAGTCCTGCACTCTTGCAGAACCACAAAATTGTCACCTGGAGGAGTCTCCAGTGCTCACGACTATTAAGAAAAGCCTGGATAAAGCAGTGGCAGGTTCACCCAGGTCAGAAGCCTGGACGAGCAGATAACAGCATGCCTAAAACCTCCTAAGGCCTTCTGTCCTTCCTCTGCCACCAGTGGTGCAAAGCCTCCCCTGTTTGACAAGAGGGTACAGCCTTCCTGCCTTCCACTACCTCCTCCTGATTTTACAGAAAACATCTCCCTGTTTGCTTCATCCCCACATATAAATCCTTTGATCAGCATCCACACCTGATCTACCAAAAAAACCCCAAGACCTTTAGATCATTCAGTCTAGTCTGGGGCGCTTCTTAGGCTGATTATGAGTGTGAGAGAGTTCAGATGCATGGACATGAGCTGTGAGGTGCCAGTGGCTCTAGAACCAGAGCACAGGCCCTGGCCTATTTTATTTATAAGCACAGATGTAAGCATAATATCTTTAGTCACCGTGTTTTTTGCTTCTCTGCATCTCAACCAATCCCATCCAAAATTCTTCATCCACACAGCTCCCAGCAATGCCTCACACTGAGACAAGTCACACTTGATGTTGCCTCGAAATACAGGAAGCAAAAGTAGCACATTATTACCAAGTTACTGAAGAACAGAAGTCATCAAATGAAAGAATTAACTCACAGGAAGCATCTCAGATCAGTATGTGATCACAGTTCTCAAAGAAGTGAGCAACAAATTGTAAATCATCAACTTTGGCCTGGGCTAACACTGTTTGCTCCAGTCACCGCTTGAACCATCGGAGAGATCCGTGTCCAAAGCCTGGTGGGAGAGATTCAGCTGACCCAGCGCTTGCACTGGCACTGTGAGTGTCTCCACTGAACTGAACAACCTGACTCTGTATCCACGCAGAGAAGCAGACACTTGTGTTATGCAGTTCACCTCATCCTAAACCACGCAGCTCTAGGGCCAGATAATCACACCCATTTCTACACTGGCTGTAAAAGAAGCCATTTGTGGCACCTTCAGTGCCCACCTCTGTCTCTGCTCTGACCATCATGCCAACACCCAGGCCAAGTAAATTCCCTGAAATACGGGATTGGTGCCTTCAAGCACGCTGTGTAACAAACACCCTAGTATTTATCCTCAGGTAGGACTGTGTTGGGAAATTATTTGGCATTTCCCCAGCAGGCTCTTGAACACACAGAATTCATAGATGTATCGAATTCACCTTTTTCCTGTCCAGGTCTAGCACCATTAAACACACTGAGAAGACTTTCAGTACCATCCAAAAGGAAACTATATCCTTAAAAATGATCCTCACACAGTTTAATCTGAATCAGACACGTGCTGGACTGTATAAATATCATGGTTATGCCTTATTCCTATAAAAACAATAAGTATTGAGAGCTTTGTTGCTTGCCTAGGAGGCAAAGCTGGTGCCAGGCAGCACAAAGCAGGCTGCCAGGCAGGAGGTGGATATAGCAGTCTTTTCTAGATCTGGCCTCTGAGTCTGGTGAAAAAGGCATCTGTGAGTGAAGGAGGTTTTCACACAGGTTGCACATGAGAGGCAGGCAGATGCAAAGGGAGACTGAATGCTGCACTGATCTCACAGCTTGGGTGAGCTACAGGGGCAAACTCAATAACTCTTCACTTAAAATGAGGGGAATAACATTAATTTTCAACAGAAATCTAGATATTCCACGAATTCTACAGAAATTTGTCGTTTTTCATCTAGAAGTGCTGCAGTGTTTCCTGAAGCTGTCATTGATTTATTCCGTGCTCCTATTGCTATCATCATTACCTACAGACCAGCTGGATTACATCCTGTGTGGCAAATGTCAGCTATCTTTTGGGAACCCTTGTTTGCAGCATAAAAGGACAACACAACAGGAACTTGGGCTTTAGAGGGCAATAGATGAAGTAATTTCCACACGTCTCTCCAGTTTTTACTCTTCTGCCAGTGTCTTTTTTGTGTTTGGCTATTTGAAAGCAAGAGGAGCTTGTCATGTTCAGTAATAAAAGTTTTGGGAGACCTCTAAAATGTCTTTCTTCCCACCTCACCCCTAGCACCCATCTGGAAACCCTGACCTGCTGTATCTCTGAACAACTGCATGCTTACATGCAGCACCTGGTGAAAGGGTGATTGGAGCTGTTGCTGCTCCCTGGGTAAAGCTCATAGTCAGGCACAGGAGTCCTCAACCCCATTTTACAGATGTTTAGAAACAGGTATTTTACTTCACAGAAATTTACACTCTACAAGTGATCAGGTCATACTTGCCAGTAAGCACTCAGGAACTATAACCCTGTGCTCTGGCAGAACGGTAAAGCCAACCAAGCTACATTTACAGTATTTCCTTCCTATCATACATATTTCAGCCATAGTAAAAAAAAAAAAAGGTCATCAAAACACAGCCAAGTTGTAAAATCTGACCATCTGCAGGGTGGTTGGTGGAAAACCATTTTTACTTTGCCTTGAGAGGCATTTTTCCAAAGCTGTCTAACAGCTACCACCAAAGACCACTAGATTATTTACTAGTCCAACATCTGTCAAGAAATAATTAGGTTGTTAAAAGGAGATTGTTAGTTACCGGCATTAGGTGTCCATTAACATTAATTGAACTCCTCAGAATTATTTAGGAGCAAAGTCTGGCCCCATTGAAGTTAATGGGAGCCTTTCAATTAACTCTTGACTGACTTGATGGATTTGACTCCTAGCAGATAGAAAAGTGATGGGTTTCTTTTCAAGCCATAGATCCATGAATGGCAACATCTGCTGCAGGGACATTGTCTCAGAGAGGCTACACACTGAGGAAGTATTTGAAACAACCCATCCACTTTGGGGCTCAGTAAAATCTCATCTCCCCCTGACAAAGTGCTCACCTGTCATGTTTCTTCTCTGCTTGAACTGGACACACACACTGGGGCATGGAGGTTCTTGCTTCTAAGTCAGCCTGCACATCCCCAACACTCATATCAGCACAGGGATCCACACCATGTTTTAAAGATTTAGTTTTTAAATCCATCAGCCTGAACCCATGGCAATCCTTGGGGAATATGCATCATAGCATTTGGAGGATGGTTCAAGGTGTGAGTCAGAGCAGTCTGCAAGGTGCCTTAGTCCACCCTGTCCTTCATCAGGATGTTCTCCAATTTGAGCTGATGTGGTTCTGGTCTAACACAAGTTTCTAACAAAAGTTTCTGTGGTGATTTTGGGATACCAGGGATCGGCTCCTCTGCAACAGTGGGGTAAATGGGAAGGTGGCTCTCACACAGCTGAATTTCAGTGCGTCACCCACAGTCCTGAAGCTTAGAACAAGCCACAGGTGTCTGAAAGAGAGCAATGAAATCATTGGAGGGTAATTAGCATTGCTGATATTTATACCATTAAGGATCCAGGGAGAAGTGAAACAAGGATGTGCCATATATTCGCTGATTGGAGATGATTATGTTTCTGCTGATGCTGAGATTTCAGTGTGAAAATTTGCCCTCACAGTGTAGTCCGCAGGGACAGGTTTGATTTGATCTTCTGGTTGAGAAGAGAGGGTGTAACCTCAATGTCACCTGCAGCATGGAACAATAGACTTTCCAAATGGAAAATGTTAGTTTTGCACTAATACATGAATACAGATTTCTGGACTTCAGTGCTAGGTTAGGAGTTAAACTTTTAGTTATCAGATCCCTTGTGTGATATAAACCATCATTATGAGATACATTTTCTTTCCATTATGCTGTAATAAAACCCTCCTGCTTATAATATAAATATATACATTTCCTCCGAGGCATCCTATTTGCTAAAGAACATCATGGAAATCTAATCTCCTTTTAATCAATAAAACACCAAATGATGTTTCTATTTAATGCAAACTTTGCTTCTTACCATGTAATGAACCTGTTTCTATTAAGAACCCAGCCATTAATGGAATAAGTAATGCATTACTACTATTCCAGTGCTACAGTCAGGTTTCTCTTAGTATTTCCATTATAAACTCAACTATTTAAGAGTCTGCAATTTTCTGAGCTGGTTTGCCTATAAAATCCTTTTATACTGCTTGAGGGCTTGGGGGCTTGGCTGGTTATTGTCATGTGCAGGGTCTCTCTCTCTTGCCCAGCCACAGACTCACTCTATGACCCTGATCAAGTCATTTAACCTTTCAGAACTTTAGTCGGGCCAAATGGAAAAGGGTCTAAAAAAGAGAGATGCCTCAGAGGCAAGAGAGATCCAAGTTTAACTACATTTGAAAGAATGACCGTGGGGAATGATAATGGACTGGAGAGACTTTTGCTTTTGGGACATGAGTGCAATTTATTGTAAGCCAGTAATGAAAAGAAAATGGAAGCATGGCATTTTGCCAAGAATAAAAACTATGGGTGACTGCTCAAACCAGTTCTGATGGATGCCTATAAGAAGAGATAAACAGCTGTATTTTGGGCCAGAAAATACTTATGACCCAATCTATGCTTTTGCAAAGGTACTCTTTATTCCTGCTTTTGTTAAGCTATTGCTGAAGGAAGTTCAAGACCTTTTTCTTCATAAGATGCTCACCCAGAATATTTTATATCCTTATTGAGTTGTGGTAGATCTCAGTCATACTGTTTCCATTATCTGATAAATGACAGGGCTTTCAAGAAAAAGGACAAGAAACATGTATTAGGAAACTCTGAAACATGTATTCACTGGAGCAGAAGTTGAAGGGATTTGAAAATTAACAAACACTTTCATGAGCAGACAGCAAAATAAAATGAGGGGACAGACATTTCACAGCTGAATTTCATGCTCACACCCTCATGAACGCCTTTACCTCCCATGCAAGCAGATTAGACTGTGAGACTGGATCCTCCACTAGGGCAGGGAGAATGTGCTTCCAGTGCAAAAGGTCTGTCCCTTGCGTGGATTGCTGACCTGACATTGCAGTTAAAGGCAGCAGTGGTTGGACAGCTTGACTTTCAAGCTGGTTTGGCAGCTCTAGCACAAAATAAAAGGGAAGATAAAGCTCTACATGCTAACTAGTGCCAGTGTCCAAATTATCTTCCCTTTGCTCTTACTCCAGCCTGAGCAAAGAGGAAGAACGTCTCTACTGTGCAGGTGACTGCTCACCGGAGCAGATTGCCCAGAGTGATTGTGGAATCTCCATCACTGGAGATATTCTAGAACTGTCTGGATGCAATCCTGTGCAATGTGCTCTGGGAAGAGCCTGACTGAGCAGGAATGTTGGACCAGATGACCCACTGCAGTCCCTTCCAGCCTCACCCATTTTGTGATTCTGTGATTCTGTGAAGGACTTGTAGGACAGATGTGTGTGAAGCAGCCTCAGTGTAAGAGGAAATCTGGCTGAAGGAGAACTGGGAAGGCCATCCTTGACTCCTCTTTCTTTCTCCCTTGTCTCTGAACACTGAGACTGAATAAAGGTAAATTATTGGGAACATCACAAGAGAGGACACCACAGCTTTGATCCCTCTTAGACAGCTTGGACACCAGCCTGGAGAACACTTGTCCAACAATGCTGGACAAGGCAAGGCCCTGAGGGTCAATAAAAGGTCCCCTGTTATTAATCCAGTAACCAGAGTATATTTGCTGGCACTTACTGCCATCTTCAGTTTCCAGTCGAACCTGAGGCATGGATGGCCTGGCACTGTGGCTTTGGAGTCTGGTGGTGGGACTATGATTCCCTTGTTATATTCTTCCAAACTATTGTGTCAGTTGCCTCTACACGTGTATAGATATTGTTTTTCTGCATTGTACTCAGTTCACATTTCTGAGTTTTACTTCACAGGTGTAAGACTCAACTTTCTAGACATGGGAGTGAATCCCTACTCTGATTGCCTGACTCAGAAGCCACAGACAAGACCTGTCCATAAATATAGAGGGGAAAAAGCAATAGTCACTGTCTCCTCTTGAGAACTGAGGGAACATGAAACATGAACAATGTTTAAGGTCATTGGAGGTCCCCATAGCAGAGTCAGAACCCAACGTTAGTTCTGCTAATCCCAACAGAGAGCCTTAATCACGAGATGGGTCAGGTATGATACATGATGTACTACGGGTTTTGACAAAAAGAGATGACTGAGGTGTTTCCTGCACCTGACGCTCCAGGAGGACGGTCTGAGGGAAGGACCAGTCCATCCATAATGTCCAGTTACCAGCTGTGACTGCGCTGGTGGAGGGGGCAGGGAGGAAAGAGCAAAGGAGGAAATTGGCAGAGAGAGCCATCACATCCAGAGGCTTTATCCTAGCACAGGTAACACTTTCTTTATTTCACATTAATTTTCTTGCCATGTTAAGGAAGGGGAAAATAGACACGCTTATTTCTCCTGCTCATTTTCCTGGACCATCTGGTGCTGAAGCAGAGATGACATATCACTGCGAAGAAGGGGAAGATGTCACAGCTTTCACTAATAGCTGTGGGAGGAAAATAATTATTTTAAAAGTATGTGGGCTGTACAAACCGTACTTGTTAAGTCAAACTACCAGGAAACTTATTTCAGACACAAAACATTTGATATTAAGTAATCAGTAATGTTAGAGATCAGCAATCCCAGCCGTAAATGTCGGGCTCAGTTCTGCTGTGAGCTCAGCCCAAACTCAGGCACCGCTTCACTGAAGCCAGTGCACAATCTTTTGGGTTCTCTGTTTCAAGTAAGAGTGAGAAATTATAGACAAGTCTATGCCCCAGATAACTCACAGTATGTATATCAGGGATTGCAATCAGGTAGGGAAACAGGTCAGGAGAAGGGGTGAAGCCAATAACGTGACATGTATCACCTTCTAAGCAATGACAAGAACATATTGATTGAACCTCAGTTCTGGTTCCTTCTGTATTGTTTCTCTAAAGCCCTCAGGGTGTCTATGTACACTTGCAGCTCTTGATAATTTCATAATTTATAATAATTAAACTTTGAAGCGCCAGAGATGGGAAGAGAAAGGAAGTATTTGTGCTACATAGAGATACTCAGAAACATCAGTCTCACTGAGTAGAAACAAGGGAAATTTGCAATTGTCATTCAGCAGCTTTTTTAGGGGTCTTTTGGAAATATCTTGAAAACTTTCTAATTCAGATGAGAAACTTGCAAGATACATGGAATGATAATTGAAAATAGGGCTTTTTAAAAATCAAATTGAACAATTTGACTCATGAGTAGTCTTCTTTTTTTGGAATGAAGTGAACATTTCCTCTTCCTCCCCCCAAACAAATCTGTTTCGCTGAAATGTTGGCATTTGAAAAATGTTGATAAAGTCTAGTTACAATGAGAGCTAGTCAGATAATGGAAACAGATTTGGTAAATGAGTATAAACAAAACAGCTTGAATTTGATTCCTGGTATTTTGTGGAATTGCTTTGCTTGTTCATTGTAAACAAGTAGAGCTAGGACTTTGGTCATTCAAAAAAAAAAACAAACAAAATGCCCAGAATGTTTCCAAATTTGTGCCAGACTGAACTAATAATATTCAGCATTCAATAAAGCACAATTCAATATCCTATTATTTTCCTGTTTGGAGTATTCTTTTAATCGGATAGGAGCCAGTCACCCAGTGGAAGCAGTGGATGTGCAGAGCGAACAGTTTAAAAACCAAACACCTGACAGTTGTCTGAAAAACTTATTGAGTGCTGAGTAGCAAATACTCATGAAGACATTTGGTTTATGCCTAGACAAAAGTGAGGTGTTGTTCAAAATTTTCCTCTTTCCCATAGCCATTTATGGAAATAGAGAAACATGCCCCACTCTACAGTACATCATCTCCTTACTCTACAAAATAAAGATCATCTTGGAGTGTTCCAGACAGTCCTATGAGTCTAGCTACATTGCAAATGTAAGTTTTCAAATGTTGCCAACCCAGAAATATTTATCAATACCAGTTCAAAGGTATGTTTTCTAACAAAGTAAGTACCTAATCCAACAGGACTTTGCTAAAAGTTCTGGAGAGAAGGTCACAGATAAGACCTGCAGAGGTTTTTGTTGGAAACACTGCACTTGGTTCTTTTTCAAAGGGAGATGCCATATCCAATTGGAAATAAAAGATGTCTGTTGGAAACTTAATGCAATTTTATTGGAGCTAAATTCAATCTCTCCATTTTTGATGCAGTAATGGGTCAGCAAACAGAACTCAAGAGCGCAGCCTCGGACAAGTAATGCTGCTGTGGTCAGAGGTGCCACTGACAGAAGTGCACTTCATAAACAAGAAACTCCTGAAAAATTTTTTAGAATATTTAAAAGAAAACTACAGACCTGCAAACGCTCACCAACAAGGTTTTTCCTAGCCATCACCACAAGCCCAAGCTTCAAACAGAAAAGCCGTGCCCTAGATAAAGAAGATCACTAATGTTATTTTTTTCTCCTTCCTCAAATAGGTTATATGGCAAGCTCTCTGCTTCAGCTGATTAAAACACGCTGTGAATAAGGCAGTGGGAGACACACACAGAGTCAGACCCCCGATTTATGTAATCTCCATTGACTTCTGAGCAGTGCCACCAATTTATAGTGGACCCTATAAGAAAGGGTCTGCCTACGGACTCCTAAGGGATCGATTGGTAACCTACAACAAGCCATTTCCAGGGAGTAAGGTATTTTTGTGAGAATGATTCTTCCTATGTCTTGACTATGAAACACAAACTAACAGAGGCAGGGGTTACACTGTGATATTTATGATACCCAAAAGGGAACATGGTGTATTTTAAATGCTTCATAGTCCAATTTACATGTTTATTGGGCAAAAGAGCCATTTATTTACGGGCAAAAATCCATCTATACATTTATAAGCAGTTTTTTTAAAAGGGAATGGTTTTGAAAGTGCAAAATGAGAAAATATTTTTTCAACGCTTTTTCTTTCTTCTTTCTCTTGCCTTGGTTGCTGGGAAGAAATACAGTAAGGTAACACTTCAAATGGTAGAGATCATTCATAGCATCTCCATCCACTTTCCACGCCTGCTTTGGCAGCCTGGCTTGTGTCATAACTATCACAAGTTTATTTATAGTTCAGGGGTGTTGTGAGAGGTCAAGCAAGGAGGAAGATATTCTGATAAAACCACTATGGAGTCCAGAGAGGAATTTCATTGTGCTGAAGGTGTTCTTGGAGTTGTTAGCGTTTTGTGGTTTTGGGTTGTTTGGGGTTTTTTTATTTTAATGCTCATTTACAAAATAACGTCTTGGAAGTTATTCCTTCCTTCAATTTCTCCAGGTTCTTCCTCTGTGGCTGTTTTGGCAGTGATGCTCTAGAAAAGAGTGAGTGCTGAAGACTCTTCTCTCAGATGACACGATGGGTCACACGAGGTTTCTGTACTGGCAGCTCTTGGGAGTTGAGAGAGATGGTCCTCTGTGGACTCAGCCTCAAGAAGGGCTGGTACCCTGCTGTCAAGAGTGGTCTGTGCTGTCTAAAAGTTGGTCTAAAAAGTTGCAATTACAGAAGCAAAGAGCTGCCCTGAGCTGGGAGAATTTATGGGCAGGCTTTTCCTCACTGCTGTCTTCATAGATGAAAGAAGCAGTGGTTACCAGCCAAAAATTCTGACTCCCTGCTCTCTTTCCTGCTGGTCTCTATACACGAGCACCAAGGAAGGAGCCAGGCCCAAATTCCCCGCAGGACTGAACCGTTTGCTTCTTCTCTTTCTCCTTCAGGCCTTTCCTTCCCTTCACAGGCTGTTTGGGTGCTCTGTAGAGGGGTGGAGGAAGCACAGATCTCCCTGACATGGTATAGAAGAAAATTTAAGATAGAGGGTTGCAGTGCACCTCAAAGGACTCTTGGGGTAAGATCAGGCACACCTTGGGAAAACCAGGCTCTCTACCAGCTGTTGTGCAGCAGAGCTCTCTCTGCAAGCTGGGATGGGGGATATCAAGGACTCCCTTGAGCGAATACAGGATAACAATTTCCAAAGCTTTGCAGGAAAGGTGTACTCAGGGTGCTACTTCTTCAGCAAGGCAGTAACACGGTGGTGGCAGGTCAAGGACAGTAAATACAGCAGCTTTTAACTGGGATTGACTCAGTACATGCAGATACAGACGAGGCTCAATTTTCAATCTCATGCTGCCTGTAACACGGCAGGGTCAACAGGTTGCTGTAGAGATCAAGAGAACAGATCAGCCTTCCGAAAATTCAATATTAATTATTGAATATTTATGTTTACCAGGGGGAATGAGTGATCAGAGTTTCTCTCCAAGGCTGTGTATGAATCTTTGTATTTCAAGAACAATATAAATCAGGCCTTTTTATTTGTCATTTGTGTGAGATGAAAATTAACATCACAAGCATTATTAATAAGGCATGAATGACAGAAAGGAGAGGAAACAGAGCAGCTCGCTCCCTATAAGTTTCTCTTTCTGTATATTAAGTAGATTTATCATGTGCTAATTCCCTGTTCTACTCACTTCCTCTCCTTTCTTTCTGGCAAATTAGAGTTTCAATAGCATTCACATGCCCCTGATTAATATACCTGCCCCTCAGCCATCAAATTATAGCCTTTAACAAATATGAAAAAATTCATCCTCGCAGCAACCCTCGTATCAAAGGCACCAGGTACCAGATCTGTTCTCTGGGGTGGCACTGGGGGAGGCAGATGGAGGTCCCAGGGGTTGGTTAAGGCACAGAATAACAAGACACCAGCGCTAACATAGAGGCTAAAGGGTTGGTACAAAGAACATGCAGAGGAAGGTTATGAGGACAAGACCTATCGATCAAAGCGGTCCTTCTGGCCTTCAGAATCCACTTAATAAAAGTTAACTCTCCTTGTCTTCAGGCCCTTTGGCCATACATCTCCTCCTGTTTCATAAAGGGAATTATTGTCCTCAGTATTACAGGTGAGGAAAGCGAGAATCTGAGAAATTAGGGCCCCAGGCTCTGGGATACTCAGGTGTTTGACTTTAACAGAATTTCACTTAAAACTGCAAGTCTGTCAGGTGTGTTGGCTTAGGAGCTTAACCCTCAGATTTACAGCCCTTTTGCTCAGTCTGAGCACAGAAGCAATGTGGAGGGCAGTTTCTGTCCACCTTGGTCCCTCTGGGTGACCAGATTGTGGGCACACAGATGCTGATGCTCACAGAGAAGTCCACAGAGGTGAGGACAGACATCATCTGCCTACCCAGATAGAGACCTGATCATTTGGTAGAGACACCGAGGGGTGCAGATAAAACTCCTCCATCAACCACCAAAGCTCCTATAACAGGGAAGGAAAGGTTCTAAGTGGCTGTTTGGATCACCCCAGGGACAGTCCCTGGGCTGCAGTCATCCCTCTCAGTGCTCAGCAGCAAAAAACTGCCTTCGGACAGAACACATCTTGGCAAAAACATTGCTGATGGTGAGGTTTGTGTTTCCTTAAAATGGACTGAAGAAATGATGTTCATTCAACAGTCAGTTTTTCCAATGTTTTGTTTTAAAATGCCACTTTTTTCTGTCTTCTCCCCACTCCCTACAAAAAGTCCACACAGTCAGTCTACCACCAAAATAACTTTTTGACTATTCTCCTCCCACTGCTTACACCCTTCAAATTCCCAGGCCAGGTGTGTGTCCAATGGGTAGATGTGTCTCCAGCTATAAAGGCAAAATGTCCATGACTGCTGAGAAATCCTCTCTCATGCTCTTCACGCTATTTACTGTGCAATATTTATATATTACAATATTACACCTAATCATAATTAACAATGATACTTAGCAGCATCTATATGGCTCTTCACACCTTTAAAGTGCTGCGCAAACACTCATTAATTAATCTTTGCTTCAGGGATCCTGTGCAGCAGTCTCTTCCACAGGGCACCACGAGCCAGTCCCCAGGAATGGAGCCGTGGCTGCCAGAGCATGCCTGGTCCTGGGGGTTGGAAATTTCTCCTGCAGGGAAGGTTCAGCTCTCCACTTCTGGGATGCAAGGAGGGCTTCCTTGATGTCCCCAGGGGAGATATGAGTGGCAAAAACCTGAAGGAATGGGCAATATAGACAAGGGAGGGACAAATGGTGGTGACTAACTGCTCTTACTCCCCAGTGCTGGTGCTGGTCCAGAGTGGGGACCTGGAGCCATCTAGTAAAGGTCAGTGCCTTTTCCTGGGGCAGCCCCAATCCTGTGTGCTGGTGAGCCCAAGGTCCCCACAGCTAGCCCAGAGTGGGGGGTGAGGAGGAGGAGGGAGGTGATGGTGGGACAGGCAGGGCAAGGCGGGTGGCGAAGGCCAGCAGCACGGCACCTGCTGCAGGAGCACACTGCAGCATCTGCCCCTTCCAGGTCTCCTTCACACGCTGCTCCCCACTGCCCGTCTGGGCCCTCAGAGGGGAATTCTCTGCAGTTTGAATGAACAGCAGGTACTTTTTTTTGCATCTTGTGCAGTCCATTCAGTGCTGCTATCTCCGCCTGGATGAAATGCGTCTTTTCTCAGCTTTTCACTGTCTTGCTCTGAAATCTCTGCTCCCATCCCTCCGCAGAGCTCAGTAACAGCTTGCTTCGTCTTCCTACTGTCAGCACTCTGCTTTGACCCTTTAATCAGGGGACTTGGCTTTTATCTGGAAGACATATGCCTTAGGTGTCTTGTATAAGGTGCCACACAAAGCAAATTCAGCCAGGCCTGCCAATAACACATCATCTAACCAGATGGGGATAAACAGACTTGAATTCATTTTCTCCTTTTTCTCTACTCAGTAGCACCAGAGAAAAGGCTGTTACTAGCTTTATGTAATGTCTCCGGGTACAGGGGTTTTGTGCTTTGCCTTTGAGGAGAGCTTAGGTCAGCCTCACAGCTTCTTGCCATTAGAGATGGTTGGCATTAATAGAATGAGAACCCTTTTGCCACTTCTCCCTATGATACTGGAGGTACCAAATATGAATGATGTCATGCATGGAGGGCTTTTTTTTTTTTTCTTTTCAGCTCAGTGAAATCTCAGTTGTGCTTTTTGTGCAATTTGGATAAAGTAAGGAGGAGTTGTGAGGTGCCCTAGGCAGAGATATATGGTTTGTGTTGAATCGTCAATGGAGAAGTGACCAAGCTCATTTTTTTTTCCTTTGGTGACCTCAGCAAGATTGATATCTAGATCTCATCAGCTGAAGTGAAAGAGTTATTATTACAGAGCCTGGAGCAGAGCTGACATACTTGCAATGAATGAAGCTGTTTCTAGCTCAGGGAATTCAAGTGGCCAGGGACGTGCTCTTTACAGTAAGAGCAGAGACACCAGCATTCACACCTACAAAATGGGCCTCAGCCAGTCAAAAGAACAAAGAAACACTTCTGAAAACAGTTGTCTTCTAAAAGTACTAATTGGAATATTCAATAGCAGCATTATTATCCAGTTTTACCCCCCCCCAAATACTTTTTAAAGAGATTATCTTTCTTTGGGCTCTCTCCATTAAAATAGTCCATTTTTCTCCTTGGGAAATTTCAGAAATGGTAGAACATCCTTAAAGCATATTTTCAAAGCAACCAGATTTTATCTAGTTAAGAGCAAACAGACATGGAGACAGTTGCCTCTCTGTGAGGGTACATACTCCTCCTGTAACAAGGCCAACCTATTCCCTGGATTACACGCCTCGCCATTGTCACAGTTGAATTACAGCTGTGAGTCAGAGACAGCGACACAATATGAAAGTCCTTGGCCGTGGGACAGCATCCCTCCGGGAGGGTGGCAAGGCTTGGTATTTATTACTGGATGCAGTTGATCCGGAAGGAGACACCAGCCCCCACATGGCCGTCCTGGAATCTGTACAAACGGTGGTGCTCGTGAGGAGCTCGCATTTTAAATAAAGCAAAGTGCGTGCTCATTTACTGATTGGGATTACAGACACACGGAGATTAGGGCCCTGATCAGACACCCCCTGAAGTCAACAGGAGAGGAAAAAAATTGCGATCAGCTTAAGTGAGCATATGGCCAGTCACTCTCAGAGTCAAGGTCATCTGGGAAACATGCAGCATCGCTGATATTTCACACCCCAGGTGAATGCATTAACCCTGCCTGGAAACAGTCATCTCTGTGCACAAACCTCAGCCTGAATTTAAGCAGAAGCAAGGCTGTGATCACACTGCCTGCCAGCTCCTACAAAAATTAACACAGTGGAAGAGGTCTGAAAGACCATGAAGCTTTCAGAGCTTAATTAAAAGCAGCATCTGGGCAAATTAAGGGAGAGAGACTGAAATCAGTGCCTCTGCAGACAAAGAGGCAGGCAGCACCTTGCTGCTGCACATCTGCTTCTGCCCAGCCGGGGCTCTGCAAGGACCTGGAGACACGACAGGGACAGCTCCATCCACCTCCTCTGTCACCACTCTGGAAATCGCTTGTTTTTAGTTGAGACTGTGGAACTGCACATGTATCTGAACATATGGGACCCCATTTAATGGATATTTTAATATGTATTTGTTGGGGGAAAACTGTGCATATATAAAAAAATGGAGGATACTATGTATAAGTAGCATTTCTACCTGTTTCAAATATCCTGGGCACTCGGAAGCCGAAATAAAAAAGCCAAGCAGGCCGCTCTTCTGCTTTACAGAGGTTTTGGTTTTGTCCACTCAGATCTCAGTTCTGTCAGCCTGTCCACAATAGTCTTTTGGGATGTGCCACAGCACAGCTCAGCCTTGGGCCTCCTTAATCTGATATAGCAGAGTGGTGAAAATAGGCAAGGCCAGATGTTCAAATACCTCACTTTGGCAGCAAGAGAAGCGAACGGAGTAAGAGGTCAAGGGCCAAGAGAAGAGAAATGGAAGAAAGGCTGCAACTTTCAGTAAAAAAAAGTACCCAAGCTCAGAAACGGCATGGAAGCAGAATAATGAAGTCAAGGACCTCACATACCTCTGCTGCAGCTGGAAAGCGCTTAAGCCTGAAAGTCGGATTTAGATCTGTCACAATAACGCTATAGATTTCAGATTGATTGAATTATAACTCACAGGTGCTCCTTGTTCCATGCATTTCTTCCTTCTTGCCCCCACAACGGGCTTTAAACTCCAGCACACAAGACAGATTAAAAAGGTTGTTCCTTGCATTCTCCTTAACACCACCAGGTCTCTGTTGTATTTGCAAACATATTTTAGCACGAAGGGCCCTACGGAGGAAACTCAACTGCTGTCAGAGAGGGCTGTTTTGATGGACTGAGTAAACACGATATTTTGGTGACAGGTAATCTTCATACTGAACTGATTAATTCCAGAACACAGGAACAATGGCCTTTTTCATCTGCTGAATAATGCATGGATGGCATTGCCACTGGTAAGCAGCAGGGTTCCCGGTTAGCGATAGAAATTCACACACCCATGCTATTTTAATAAGCTATCACTGTTAAAGAAGTCTATTTACGTTATTCATCTTCAACATTTGCACAAACATGTCAACTGGGGAAGTGTGTGGGGGGAGGTAGGAGGGAAAAATGAGGTCATATTCATATACACTTTCTTAGCTCTTTAATTTATATAAGCCTGAAAATTAAGCAAAAAAACCACCCTGGTTCCAAGGGAGTGAAAGCACCATGATCACCACCTGAAACCTGGATAATATGAACACAGTGCAAACAGACCATAGCAGAAGAGAAAAGCCAGGTCAAGGATTACGTAGAGAGCTGGGCATGGGTTTCTCCAGAGCTTTGTGAACCAGAACCATCCCAGGTTTTGGCCATCAGGCTGCTCCACTGTGCCACAGGTCCCTTTGGGGCCACCAGGTCCATGTCCTTGTCACTGTCTCCCCATGAACCAGCCAAGAGCTCCCAAAGGAGCCAGACCTAACAGGTGTCCCAACCAGTCTGCTGTAATACACTGGGGTTTGGGACAGGGGCCACCAGTCCGAAGCTCAGGGCTGTTCCACTTGGGTTATGAATTGCAGGCAGCAAAAGGAAGGAATCAGCTCTTAGATCAAGGGTCAGATTGACTCTTAAATTTAGGTGTATTGTGAGCTGGGTGCTTAATGTCTTTTGTAGCCAATGGAGATCTAGTCAATGCTCATCATCTGTAGAAGTCCATTGTTCTTGATTCTCCATAATATTGATCAGGAGATAAAATATTTTGCATAAAAGAGGCATCTGGTACCATTAGAGGTTCTGGGGTGTCCTGGCTGGTTCCCAGCTACTGCTCCATGGGGGTGCAGTTTTCCATAGATTTTGGGTAATGTTTGCCAGACCCAGAGAGATATCTTGGATAAGAGAGGTCATTTAAAATGACATTAGATGCCTGTGTTTAGACAAATTCATTACATTGACCTTCATTGACTATAATGGGAATTTGGACAGCTGGACATCTAAATCTGTGGGCTGAATCCCACCCAAAAATGTCAAAGTCTACTTCTTTTCAGCAGAGCAGGCTATTAGAGGCCAGATTTTCAAGAAAGCAGCTCCTATTTTGGCATCCATTCAGCTGCGAAACTTGCAAGTGCGATCAAAGCAAGACTGAGTCCCTCTGAACGAGACGGGGGCTGAGCTGGGGAACTCCATCTGCTCCCCCTCTCCTCATGCCCCAACTACTCAGTTCAGAGTAGAGGTTAAATCTAGTCTGAGGACAGGCCTGCAGATCTGGAAGGCCCAGACACAAGGGTACAACACGTGTGCAGTGGATCTACGTGTGCACAGCAAGGGACACACAACCACACGTGGTCCCGCATGACTCTGAAACCAGCAGATCACCCTCCCGCCAACAGCACTGATGGAAATACAATAATTGTTCCTTTTCCCCATGTCATTGCATCCCTTACCAATTTCCCTCAGTAATTAAGTTCTTTTAAAGCAGGGAGCAAACTGGTCTACCCCAAGCAGTTCATCTCATACTTGGCTTCTACTTTATTTCATCATTTTGGATCTTGATGCCGGTCCAATTTCATCCCCAGTGACCTCCCATCTAAGGTTTAATTTGCATGGTAAGTACTGCTATCATAACATTCATTCCTTTAAATCATACTCCCAAATTTTGCTGCTCCTTAGCTGCCTGGAAGGATATTTCTCTCCCTTTTTGGGGCATGCATCTCTGGAAAGCTACAGGAAGCGGTTCCTTCCATTTGGAGAGTGGGGCTGTTCCCAAAAGAGCATAAGAATGGTATAAGTGTGTTTTTCAGGGCATGACTATTTTACTACATAACAGCCCAATGATTTATATCATTCTATTAGAAGCTTTGAGCCGTTATTTATTTTATTTCTTTTGGCTTTGCAAATAGAAAAATAGGGGGAAAAAATTACCCAAATCTTTGCTATGGGACACTCTGGAATGTATTAATGTACATGGGGGTTGAGGAGTGCCCAGCTGTGAGAGGAAGGAGTTGGAGCCCAGGGGCGGCCCCAGCATCACATTGTGAAATATGTTTTTTCAGTCTCTCTGGGGACCAGTAATTGCACACGTCAGAGAAGCTTTAAGGTAACCAATGTAGAGGGTAATGGCTGCATAAAGAGACCAACTGGCAGAACACATTGAATTAATTTTCTTCCAGCCTCTCCCAATTTTTCTTTAAAATCCTTCCCGTTCTGTTTGTGGAGAAGCATGAGAAACTTCCCTGAGGTTTTCTGAGAAGCCAGGGGAGGAGGAGGAATGGTGGTCAGTTAGAGAACCTTTTCTTCCTTTCTGGCTCTCTCATCTCCCTAGCCCAACCGTAATCAAACTTTCTCTTGTGCACACTGTGCTGGTCACTAACATGAAAATGCAAATAGACATCCTCCCTCTGCAGGGATTATGTTCCAAAATGATAAGACCGGGGAGAATTGCTGTGCTGTTAGCACAGCTATGGTAAGCAATGGGGACTTTTAAAAAGTTATTCACCAACACCTCCAGCCAGCTTTTCAACGCCTGCAGACAACAGGGCGTTTGCTCTTCTCAAACAAAATTTTGAAGGAACTGATTTTGTCGGCGCTGATTTCAGTTGTTTGCTGCGAAACACCACAGAAGCATGGCCTGGTTTTCTGCAATTTGTCTTCTAATACTCCAACCTCGCTTAACCTGGCTCACTTTTTCTGAATATCTTTTGAGCTCCCACACAGTCTATAATGGGATTTTCCCCATAGCTCCCTGCAGAACGCTACTCTGCAGTGATTTGGAGGAGTGAAGGAAGCGGGAGCTGAAGGAGAGCGGAAAAGGAAGCTATTTTGAGCACAAAGCCTCTAGGCAGATGTAGCTTGTGGAACTATCACATGCAGCCTGAGTTATTGGAGCAAATCAATACTAATTATTTTAAGGCTGAGGCCTTATGCTGGGGCTTCTCAGAGTGCTCGTGGTGATCTTTTATTGCTTCTTTTGTAAATTTGCGGTGTGAGCTGTTATCGCGGTGTGCAGATCAAGGGTGCTCTGAGGCAAGGGAAAGTCCCACTCTTTAGTCTCACCATACTCTCCAGCACCCTTGTACAGCCTCTGTCTGCAGCAGGGTGCGCAAACCCCAGTGAGGGATGGATTTCACACTACAAGTCCTTTGCAGGATGGGAGGTTTCGAAAACCTCCCCTCCGTCAAGGATAGGACCATGCTCAGATGTTTGCTTTAGGAGAAAAGATTCCTTCAAGGTCCCTTCAAGGAGCCTCAGCTACAAATGAGGAGGGAAAGTGTGAGATCCACAAACTGAACTCTGGTGCCACCTCAAAGCAGGAAGACTGAACAGTTTTAAATCAGTGCAGCTGATTCAGTGAAGAGGGCACCTTCTCCACACTCCTCCATCAAGGAAGATGCTTCATCCCCTTCACAAAGGCAGCATTGCCTTGGCCATTGCCAAACTCACTTATAGGGCACAGCTCATGCAGTTTTCAACCATAACTCAAGACCAGGATCCTATCCAGGGTGCAAACTCTCCCTCCAAACAACACAGCTGTTATTGGGTCTCCACTGATACTGAAGAAGAATTTTCAAGGGAAAGTTGCTCTTATCTGTCAACCAGATACCTAAATCTCTCAACCCAGTAGCTGCTTAGCCCAAAGCTGAGAGCTATCCTGTGGTGAAGGCTGACATTTCACATCTCACTGCTGCCCAGAACAGCGTCTGTGCGGCTTGGTATTACCCATACCCCAAACAGGACCATACAACAGAAGTGATCCGCAGCAGCCGTCCCACAGTAATTTTTACTAGCTCCAGAAGCTCCCGTATTCCTTCTCCTGTCTGCTGATCTTGAAGAAAGAGGAGCTAGGAGGCAGAGGTGCTGTGTAGAGCCATTCCTGCAAGGGTCCTGGTCTGCACAGGATGAAGGAATGCAGCTGCATCTCAGCGCCGTGCTCAAGCAGTCATGAGTACAGCAAAGCTGGCTTTGATGCATGACATGGGGCTGGGAAGGGCAAGGGTAGCCAGAAGGTCGACCATAAAAATCAGTGCAGCGGTATCCACCACCATTTAGTTTCTCCCTTTTACAGGAGGGGTTATAATGTTTTTCTTTTTTAAAGGCTCTTCCCTGCATTGATTTTATTTTCCGTGATTCAGTGGCTGAACCAGGAAATATAAAATGAATTATCTCTTTCGTTCAATGAGGTTTTTTTATATTTATAATTTTTTGAAGAAAAAAAATTAATTATATTTCCAAGCAAAATACTGATTTGATATGTAAAATTTTGGTTTAGCAAACAGCAAGGTGCAAGACTGCAATATTTCCAAAAATGTTTTCCTTACATATTTGGGGGTGAAAAACCTTAAAAATGTGGTGTCATTTTCCAAGTTTCAGTTTAACCAAAAATGACTTGTTTATAGCAAGTGAACTACTGTCTGAGAACTTGCTTCACGTAGCTTCATTCTCCACTAACCCCTTTTTGTCTTTTTAGATTTGAAATTCTTCAGGGAAGAGACTGACTTTCCTTTCACACAGGGGAGAGCACTTTGAAGATAAAAATTGTTAGAGCAGTGCTAAGTATTGTATAGCCTTGGAAGAATGTGTTATCAGCTTACAAAGACCCTTTGAAAAGTAGTATACACTCAAAGGCACTGACATCTGTCTGTAAAAAGAAAAAAAAATTAAAAAAAGTAAAGAGAAGTGTAGGTGGGGTTTACTGGCTGCTATATAACTTTCTCCTAGACCTTGACTGCATGAAACATACTGCAAGTGAGGAAGAGTTTTTCGCAGTAACAGCTACTCTTGATGAAACTGTTTTTAAGGATCCTGTAGCAGCACAGGGATGCCAAAGATTTCTGCATTCAGATCCAAAGAAACCTCCCTGGGTCACAGCAAACCAGCCCAGACTGCACAAAGACATGAGTCAGCAGATCAGGTTTTATTAACCAACAGCTGATTTTCAGGTGAGCCCACCTCTTCTGAGAAATTGTATTCTAGGAAGGTTTTTCTCATTGTCTCAGTGAGTATCACTGCAGTAAATTGAGTCATCAGCACAAGCAGAGCTTCAGAGCTGGGTACAAACTACGTGAGACCCATCCGTTCTGTATTGACTTTATAAGGGAGAATAACTTGTGACTTCTCCCTCCCGGGCTAGGTTTTCTTTCTGAAAGGCTGCAGAGAACTCCAGGAATAATGCCTGGTATTTCTTCAGTCATGAATATCATTCTGCTGTATTCTGGCTGGTGGGAGACAGACACTGATGGAAGATCTGGGACTATTTATCCATCTTTTGAAGGAGTTGCCCTTCCTGCCTCCACTCTACCACTGCTGGCCGTGTCTGTGCCACAGCCAGTTTTACAGACCCACATACCCAGGTTGCTCCACTTCTAGTCCAGTTGGTGCTGGTTTCCAAATAAAAATCCTGCCTGTACATTCAAAGCAGGAAAAAATATCCTCTGAAAAGGGTGAGACAAGCAATCAGTGCTGACAGGCTGTGTCCGTGGGCACACACTCAAGTGTTGCTGCTCATCCAACAGCTTTCATAGCCCAGCACCAAGGCTCCTCTTTGGAGACACCCTGAGCCAGCTGGGACAGAAAGGCTGAGTGTCTGGGGACTTCCTGGAGTGCTAGACAACTTTTTAAGGCCCTACAGATGCTTTAGTGACTGTAGGATTGAAGGGTGGATGGAGTTATAGCTCATGAGATCAGAGACCTGCTGCCCATGGATCCAGTTGGTGATTTCAGACCTCATCGTGGTGACATGTGGTGCAAGAGAGGCTGTCTGGGACACCCAGCTCTGCCCCCAACTCTAGGAGCAGCCCTTGGAGTTGGTGATGTGCTCCATCATGTAGCAGAACCTCACTTGGCCAAAGCAAGTGGTGAGTCTGAAGGACTAAAGCCCCACAGAGCAAACAGACTCCTTCCTTTCCCTTATCATGCAAGACTGATTCTGCAAATTCACCTTCCAGAACTGCTTGGGAGCATGGGGCAGTCTGACCTTGCAGATCGGCCGCAGGACTAGGAGCCATGGGAGAGCTCAGAAAGGCCCTACAGCCAAATGGAAATTTTCTTCAGAGACCCCCCCAGCTTCCCTATGATCAAGATCACTGTCCTGCATCTCACATGGGTGCATGAAGCCAAGCTGTTTCTCCTACTCTTGAGACACTTGTGCATCTGCTAAGGGGCTGCTTAGCCTAATTAAACTGGAGGTCCCTTCTACAGCTGTTGCAGAGCTGCATCCACTTCTAATTGTTGCAAGAAAGCTCTGCCGTGAAGCAGAGCACAGCCTGTGCCTCCGATTGACCCCAGTTGCCTGCCCACCTCTGAAAAGCTCAAACAGAATGGTATAAACTCATCCACATGCAGGAATGTAGGAAAATTACCCATGAAATAAGGGCAAACACCTCAAGCCATAAGCTCTCAGCTAGAGCATAAACAGGTAATAACCAGTTATTATTTTTTGTTTGTTTGTTTAGTTTCAAGACTTCCATTAAAAGCAAACCAACTTCCTGGGGCAAGATAAGGGCTGAACTTGATCTGTGAAAATGTTCATTGAGGCAACTTGTTTTCTGAGGACAACATCATTTATAAATGTTGGTCTCAGAAAAAAGATTGATCATTATCCCCACCAGGCATGTCCTACCCTCTAGAACCTGGTAGTCCTTTCCTAAACCTGGAGCACTAAATTTGCCTAATCCCAGCTCAGATTTAACTGGTGATTTGCCACAGACAAGAGAAACCTTTGCAGCCTCTGAGTCACTCTCATCTTGCCTTTACTCAGCAGGATCTTTCAGAGCCATTGCGGTGCCCATTTATTGACATTAGGTTCTCAGAGTATCCCTGCCTGCAGGTGACAGCTGAACTGCCAAGAGCTCTTTTAGTCACCTTCTGAACTTAGTGTTTTACGTTCTTCTTCCCAATAATACATAATTTTCACGGGCTGCTTCCCAACTGAAGACCCCAAAGCACATTCCACAAGGTCAGTAGCAGCACCTCATTTTAGCAAAGGAAAATTGCAGCACAGAGAAGGTGGAAACCCCAGACCACATCATCAGAATCCCAGATAAATGTAGGCAGCTGTGGAACATAATTCTGCCCGTTGGTTTGAGCCACCCATGCTGCTGCCCCACAAGGAGACCATATGTCCAAGGTTACTGGAGGATGTCCCCATGCCTCAGAAGACATTTTTGGGAGGTCTAAAATGTTCTTTGGGATATATAGGCACAGATTAGGGTTTTTCCCTCTTTGTTCAGATCCTATTGCTGCACCACACTGACTCCATGTGGTGTTGGTTGAGGGAAAACTATCCAGGAGAAGGAGGTATTGCTGTGATGTGTTCAGAGGGAAAAGACCAGTGAGCAGTGATGTTCACATCACACTAATTATCTTTACCCAGAACACATGTTCATGGCACTTAGTGAGCATTTCCAATTACATGTATTCAGATATTCATTTAAATGGGGGGGGAAAAAAATCACAGTTTTGTAAAATGCACTCTTAGCTCCTGTTGAGAGGCAAGGTGGGAGTTGTGACACTGTAAATGAAGGGTTATTTCTACTTTATTTCTGAAATCCTAACCTGTGTATCTTCAACCCAAATAACTTTTGAACCAAACAGACACTTCACACCAATAAGAAAGAGATGAAACATTCCCAAATTTAAGAGGTTCCTTAAGTTTCATAAAAATAGGCAGCTAGGTAGATGAGAGACCTCCAAGCAGAAGGAAGAGTGGAGACCCCAAGGAGCGTTAGATGTGAGAGGGGCCAAGTAGAGACATACACACACACGAACACATACAGCTCTCCATGCCCCAGCCGATGGAAAATCCTCACTTTGTCCCCGTGCCAGAGAATCCAAACATCAGACACGAACCCTGGAAATGAGGCTGCTTTGATCCTGCCGCAGGCTGAATAATCGCTGATCGCCTGTGGAATTTGCCCTCCTAAGGCTGGAACAAAGAAGTCAGATGAATGTGGGGAGGCAGGACAGCAGCAGCAACCTTCCGAAATTCTGCCCACGTCCTCCCGCACCCCTCGGTGGCTCACCTTGTCATTTGCTTGCCATGTCCTCACTGCAAACACTGCTTCCTTTAAGCTGTGACTGTGGACTAAAACAGAGAGCGTGGTGGGGAGTCCTGAAAGGATGGAGCTTTCCCACAGTGACACCTCCAGACGATCTAACAGCATCCCTTGGAGATGCTAATGAAACATATCCTGTTAAGGGGGTAATCCCTAGGGCTGCAGAGCTCCTAGGGTCCTGGAGTCCACTGCTTTGTCCAAGGGGAAAATCAGCTTTTCTCCCAGAAGCTCACGAGAGAGTGTGTTACACCAACCAGGAGGAGTTCCTCAAGGGTCAAAGCCCCCAGCGTGAACCCCCCTGCTTGCCCCTGATGCATCCTGTGCCTCAAAACATCAGGAGATGGAGATGAACCAACACGGACCCAGCAACAGAAACGCTTCTAAACATGCCACAGATTTGCTTAGATGACAGTGTTAAGGAGCCTTAAGCCCTCCTTTTCCCCTTATTTGCACCACTGCATGCTCCCATGGTGTGGCAACAGTCCCATGGACATGACCTGTCCCCATTTCACATTGGAGCTGTGTCCATCCCCAGACTGAGCTGCAGCAGTGCAGGGGAGCCAAAGACCTGTGGTGGTGCTTTTTTGTAGCCCCTTCCAGTCTCTATGCTGGGAGCTCAAAATACGGCCATGCTCCCCATGCTTCCTGTGTCTGTAAAGCACCAGGGACTTGCAGAGAGCTGAGCACACTCACAAAAAGGTATTTTGCAGTAACTCTGAGAAGCCAACCAGGTACTGGCCCCTTGCACTCTGTGTTGTGGAAATCCCCAGTGACAGCTTCTGCTGCAGGGAGCTGTGGCAGTGGTGAACACGATTCCAAACCCACCTCTCTGCAGGCCACCGTTTGTCCAGCTGGTGGGCACCGCTGCCCCAGATTACAATTCTCAATTTAGAGAGTCTCTTCTGACATTTTGACTACTATGGCCTGATGCTCACAAGCTGTGCTCAGAGAGGGTGAAATTCAGCTCCTCCAATCACACCCAGTTTCTCTCTCACACTTTCTTTTCTTCCCTTCCTGATTCATTTAAAATAATCTATGAAAAATGTCACTGATTTCCAGGAAAAGCATGGGTCTGACTAAGGCAAAAGTCAACCCCTTAATTTAAAACAGTTAAGGGGGGGGGACAATTCGTTGAAGCTGCTCAGCTAATGCACAAACAGTTTGTAATTACAGGAGCAGGCTGGGAAAACAGGACCTACCTAGGGAATATTCTTATTAAATAAAGCAGAATTCTGTCACCTTCTTAATCATGAAATATTGATGAAACTGTAAGCAGCCCCTCTGAGGTTTTAGCCTTTGCCCTCTCCTTGTGTGTGTATGTGTCCCCGCACAAAGACAAAGGGGAAAAAAGCATGCTCAAAGCCTACCCCTGGAGCTGCAGAATTCTAACCAAGCTGCTCTGTGCCAGTGGATTTTGCTGAGCTTGCACGGGCATATGGATTGGAGAGATAAAAATTCTTCACTCGGCACAACCAGAAACTTCTTTTAGACTGAATGAGTAATGAAGGGGTGATTAAACAGAGCTGAGAAAGGAAGGACATATTAAAGGGAGGACTGTCCCATGAATCAGCAGAGGAAGGGCCAGACTTCCTTACTTTGATCCACTCTACATGTGTTGGAAGCAATAAGGAGCTATTGACCAGGTACCCTGGAGTATCAAACCTTCCCCTGGCCTTATGAAGATACGCCTGTAGCTCTAGTGCTTGTTCCTGGCAAAACAAGCAACAGGCTCTGTCTTCACAAGCCAAAGGCCAACCAGAGCAGCATTTGGGTTGCTGCAGCTCTGAGCCCTTGTGTTCTTCCTCAGGAAGTCAGGGAGTCCCAGAGAAAGCAGTGCCCAAGACACCACAGCCTGTGAACTGCAGCTGGATGGACTCAATATTCATCAATAGCCACACCTGGGGACAGCTGGAGCTGGGGCAAGACCCCCACTGGCCCTTGGTCTTAAAAGGTACCTGAGATGCTACAGCTTGAAGGTTCACACCGTCTTTGAGGCACCAGAAACTCGTCAGCCTCAGCACATGAGCAAGTCAGCTCCAGGCACACCATACCTCTGGCACCATTTCGCTCATGCCTTGGCACTGCCAGCTGCAGCCATCAATTTTCTGGGGGGCCCCAGCAACAGGAGCCCAGAAAAGCCCTGAGGGGGAAGAGCCAGGGACTATGAATAATGTGGGTGAAAACAAGAAGTGTAGGGAAGAAAAATCACAGGCAAATTTTCATCCCTTCACACTCCTCTTTGCAGTGGGAAGGGACAGAAACTATTTTCAAACCAAAATAACTATGCTCCATTCCACTTCTGTGACTCAACTCCATGGTCCTAACTGAGACAAATAAATAAAGAAAAATGAGAGCATCCCAGAAGGAGGGAAACAGACATTAGGAACCACAGGCAAGAACTTGGAGGCCTGTGCTTCACCAGTAATGAATCTCAAAATGCAGACACTTGTCTGAGCCTGAGTTTTATTATCACTTCTGCAAGGGTGAACGAACAGGGCTGAGGGAAGAAAAATGGATGGTAAAGGAGGACTGACCACAAGGATAGGTCAGGAACAGCAGTTGCAACATGAGGGTATTGGGACTTCCCTGACAAGAAAATACCACGATTGGGAGTAACTGGAAAAGGGAACCGGGGCCAGGCTGGCTGGAAAGCAGGGGCAGGAAGGATCAAAGCACTAGAGGAGAAAGGAGGACAAAGAGGGGGAGGCTGCAATGGCTTAGAGAGGGAGAGATGCATCAAGCAGCAGGGGAGCCTTCTCTCTGCCCACTGCGGTAATGGGGTCTTTGTTCTGCTCCTTTCATGTTCTGCACATCCCGGCCCATGGACAGCCGACAGGAGCTGAATCAATCATCCTTGGTCCCAGCGGAGGGCAGGGCGTGATTGATTTGCTCTCCCTGATGGTTGGCTCTGAAAGGACACGCTCTCATTACAGTTCGTTTCTGGGTATCGTTCTTTACTCCGGGTCTAAATGCTCTAAAACCTCCCACCTCCACCGCGGGGTGATTCGGTACCACAGCTTCCTTTCAACTGCCTGAGAAAGCTGTAAAATAAATAAATAAATAAATAAATAAATAAATCTACATTTTAAAAAACCAAACTAACTAACGAACAAGACATATCCCCCAACTTTAAAACTTGTTGCTGAAATATAAAGCTGAGGCCGCGGCCATGGGTGATTTCAGTGCTCATCTGCTCCAAATTCCAGTCATGCTTGTCACACTCCCACAGCCTCTCTCTAATTGTCAGGCACGGCCCTTTGTATTCCTAATCACCCCTGAAAAGGCCTGGCTCCCGTGATCTGGTGGGCACCCTGGGGTGGCTGCATGTGAGGCCGGGGGTAAGGCAGCCCTGCTCCCGCTCTGGCATGCTGCAGGCTGCCAGCTGCTCCGGGAGGATGGTGCCGGGGACAGAGATGGCCCCTAGTGACCAGAGTGAGATGGAGACACCCTGACCAAGGGCAAAAGCTGGGACACGGAGGCAGGTGGCTCTTGGATGCACACTCAGGAGCAGGGAGGGGGCGGTGCCACCCAGCTCAGGTCCCTCAGTGTCACCAAGGGTGAAGGCAGTCCTTCTGGCTGAGCTTGTATTGTACTTTCTGCAATGGACAGTGCTGCTGATGAATCAAATATACAACTGTGGGAAAGGACAATCGAGTTGAAGAAGTTTTTCCCCTCTTCAGTGCAGCTTAACCATATCACCAATTCTAGACATGGGGGGAGGCAATGCTATTAGCTACCAAGGCCACTGCAATGTTAAGCAGACAGTTTATCTGCAGGCTTTAATTATTCACCATATTAAATTCTCCCCACCTACAGGTTCATGTACCCTTCAGCTACTTTTACTTTTAACCAAATCATCCACAACAATGCTATGTTCTCCTTTAAATGCTGCTCATAGAAACATGGAATGGTTTCAGCTGGAAAAGACCCTCAAGATCATGGAGCAATGAATGATGCTGCTCTCCAATCCATCACCTTGCTCGCTGAAATGCATCCGATGAGGTGCAACTCAGCTACCCAAAATGGATTGAGTGTTGTGGAGAATTTGGCAATTCAGAGCCCCCGAACAAATTGCTTCAAAAAAAAATCCTGCACAAACCCAAATCTTCTGCATGGATTGGTTGGAGGAGAGAAGGAGTCTCAGAGAGAGGAGGCTTTCAGGACCAGCTCATCTGAGAAGGGTCTGAGAAAACCAAAGTGTCTGAATTATAGGAACAGCAAAATAAGGCAGTCATAGTGAGATTGAAGCATGTTAGAACCACCAGACACTAGACACAGACTCTGGTAGTGATGTCCTTCTGAGCAGATCCTTACAACCGCCCTGCTCTCCTTCTGGACTGAGGAGTGTTTATCATACCAGCTCTGTGCTGATGCCATCTAGTTCAAGTATCCAGCACAAAGCGCTCCCTGCTTTCAGCGCCTGATGGGTTAAAAAAGTGCTAGCACAGCCCAGGCTTCCACAGGCAGTTTGCAGCTTAGCTGTTAATTTGGGAATGTCTCAACTTCACCTCCAAGTTTTGAAACTTTGCCATGCCTTTTCATTAGCTGTGTTTTCCTTCTGGAAACTACCACATATCTGTATCGCTAGATCTTTACAACAAAGCCCAAAGGATTTTATATTCTTCAGTGAGTATTCCTAACTATTCCCAGCTCTCTTTACTAGGAAAAGCTGCTTCTGCTGGCTGCATACACTGCTCCTATAGGCAATACATTTTCCAGATTCTTTCCGCCTTCCACTCCTTTTTTACTAGAGATGTGCTCCAACGTGAGAACAGACTAAGCTGAAGCAGGGGAAACGTTGCAGCCATGTTGGCCCAATAGTTTTATAGCAGAAATTTCTTTGGAAATCAGCACAGAGCTCTACACAGACAACAGTAACTGTTTGTGTAACAGTCTGTGTAACTCCAGCCTTGCTTCTAATAGCAGCATCCAGTGGATGCCATAATTCCCAAGAAGTAAAATTCCTACTTTCACACCAAAAAAACAGAAGGTGGTATAATAGCATAATACTAATGAAGACATTATTCTGATTTCATCTTGTACTCTATGACAAGGTGCAGCAAGGGCCAGCTGTTCCCTAAAGGGTATCCCTAAGATCAAAGGAGACACAGCAAGACACCAGCTACAACATACCTTTGAAACACCATTTTAAACACAACTCTGAAATCACTGCTTCCAGACATAGATTCTCAGTCACCTTTGGCAGAGCTTTCTTCCCTCTTTCTCTGTCTCTGCTTCATCCTGGCTCCAGCAGAGCTGCCCAGGTTTCCACCAGTTCAGATCTAGGCTATACAGTTCTAGCTGTTCTGGGATTTATGCTCATCTAGAAACCACAAATAACACCAGGGAATAGTTTCTGTTGCACCAAGTTCTGCACAAATATGAAGTAAGAGGTAATATCTGAAGAAGCTCACTAAAAGAAAAAGGCCCCTTACTACACACCGAGGAGCTGGAGCATGTTCAGAGGAGGGAATGGACCTGGGAAGGGTCTGGAGCACAAGTCTGATGAGGAGCATCTGAGGTAGCTGGAGGCACTCAGCCTGGAGAAAAGGAGACTCAGGGGGGACCTTCTCAGCTTTTTAAAATTCTCTGGCAGGAGGGTACAGCCAGGTGGGGGTTGGTCTCTTCTCCCAGGTAAGAAGCAATAGGAAAATAGGAAATGTCCACGAGTTGCATCAGGTGATAGGACACCTACAGGAGAGTGGGAAAAATGTCTTCATTGAAGAAGTTGTCGGGCATTGGAACAGGTTGCCCAATGAGTGGTAGAATCACCATCCCTGAGCCACGTGGATGTGCAGGGACATTGTTTAGTGGTGAATATGGTGGTGCTGGGTTAACAATTTGACTTGATGATCTTGGAGTCCTTTTCCAGCCTTAAGGATTCTAAGATTCCATGGTTCTAAATGAAACAGGGAATGACACCGCAGTGACAGGGTGATGATCAGGTGTTCTGATGGAACATGGCAGAGTGTTGCAGGTTGGGTGTCTGAACACCACACACTGATTTTGTTGTTATAGCACTGCTCAGGCTTGAGACCCTACTCTACTAAACCCTTCTGAGGTTAAGATCACCCAATTTAAGAACACAAATAACCTCAAAAAGCCCCATTTCAGACATCTCTGTTCCTTGGGGAGCCAGTGACAGCACAATGACCTTGCTCTAAATTCTCCTCTGGGCAAACCAGTCACTGCCATGAAATTGTTACCTTCTCTCCTGTCTTTCCTGCCTGCTCCCCATTTGACACTTTTCACAGTGACAGTCACCAGCCTGTGTATAATACAATCAAGAGGCTGATTCTGGCTTCAAGCCATTCCAGAAAAAAATTTGCACAGCACCCCACATTAAAATGCAGCCCCTGTCCTGCGCCTTCATGCTAGGTAACTTTCTGTTCCTTCCCTCCACTCCATGTTTCTGGGTTTAGGGGGTTTAGGTTTTTTTTATGATTTTTTTTGGTACTATCACATTACCCCATGTTTGCAATTGTAAAACCACATTATAAAAGCAGCCGATATTGAACTAATTTTATCACAGGGCTAGTAATAAAGTTTAACACCAACAATAATATTGTTGTACACCAGAAATATTGCAACAGAACTGTAATATCCTGTTAAATTCATTTTCCATCCAACACCACAAGATCTGTTGAAAGATGTTAGGGGTGAAAGGTTTGTAGATTTTTAATTTTCCTCTTTTTTTTTTGGCTTTATTTTTGCAAGGCACTATAAACGTTTAAATTTCATAAAAATATACATCACAAGTTTGGCAGTAATCATTCTGGTGACATATCTAAAGCTTTCACTGTCTGAAAAGTAATGTATGGCCAGCAGCTACCCTGCAAAGCAAAATACATCATTAGAGCCAGCTCATAGAAAGGAAGAGGTACTTTTAATGTGGCCCCCATTACTGTGGCATCTCGTCCCCTCCTAATGCTTCATATATTTATTCTTAGGCACCCCAGGGAATTAGATACAATTATCCCTTTCTTCTTGGGCAGAGAAATGGGTAAAATGTTAAGCAGCTTGCCCCAGGTGACACAAAAAGTTTTATGACACTTCATGGGTCTGAATCAGCATCCCTGGCACAGAGGATGGGTTCCCATGGGAAGACGACACGGGTGGCTAAAAATGCTTCTTCCTGCCATCAGTCCTGTCTGAGAATGCTGGCCACTTTCTACTGCCTCCAAGGAAGGTCTTAGCCACCTACAGGAACACACAGGATTAATTAAAAGCATTCTTTTAAACCAATTAACTTAAACTGGTAGAAACCCTTGTGTGGATACTCTCGGTGGATTTAAACCTATTTTTTTAAATTCAGTTTAACTTGAGGCTCTGCATTTGCCAGCTGTGTCCCCATCATCTTTTCGCATCTTTTCAACTGCTTCTGTTTTTAAACTAATTTTAATTAAGCTCATGCATTCTGTGTGGTCAAATCCCAAAGGGGCTGTAGGAAGGCAGGCAGAGACACTAGGAAAAAAGAGTAGAAATTGGTTCAAGGCAATCCCTGGTTCTGCAGCCCAGCTCTTGGCAGGTACCTGTTGTTTTAAGCTCAGTGTATTTGGACAGTGAGACCCCAGCCCTGTCCTGAAGAACTCATGGTCTCCACAGAGATTAATCTACACCTTAAAGACTGCATTTGCCCAAAGTAAAAGCACGACAGAAAATATGAATGACAGTGAGCAGTTTGGTGCAGAAGATCAGCAGCAAGCAGGAGAGCTGATGTCTCCCCGATGGTCAGTGCTGCTGCTCTCAGCCTTCCCCCAGAGCAGGGCTAGAGGTGACCTGGGGACAACGCTCAAGGCTGGGCTGTTCGAGGTGATACAGCATGGAAACCAAAACATGTAAGTCTGTCTGGCATGGAGTCAGCCCCAAAAGTCATAGTATTTATGGGAACTGTCCATGTCTCTAAACAAGCTAAAAACCACAGAGAGATGGAGAACTGTAGATTTCATTGACCATTCTCTGATCTAAACACATGCACTACACATTAAGCAAGATACCTCGGGAAATATTTTTAAACATGTTCTGACCTCATTAAGAAAAAATCAGAGGGCAAAATAACACTTACCCATAAACCTTTCCTCTTTTTAAAAGATCGCTCAGTGCTGGGGTTTTTTTAAAATTTGTTAATGTGTGTGCCAAGGAGACAGTGGACTGAAATGTAGAAGGCTCCAGTCCTTCCTGAGCTCTAACCCACTCTTTTCCATCTCCCTGTAACTAGCTGAAGAGTGCTAATACTCCCAGGGATCTTCTTTTGTGGATTTTAAGCCCCCCAAATCTACAACTCGGTATAGCTTCCTGTATGGCCATTCTGGTTAGCACAGAACAGCAGTGACAGCACAACCCTTTTCAGTAGGATCTTCCTACAGTTACCACGCATTTTCTTAAGACCTCAACCTCGAAATGTCTTTAAAAAGAACTTCTCCTGCAGTATCGGGCCATTTGTGCTGTGATTGTGATTAGCTTGAATAGCCACAAGGAATAGTCTCCAGGACAGCATTGTGTGCATGTGTGTATAAGGATCAAAGCCACAATCAGTGGCCAATATGTCCTGCTGCCTAAAATAACTTTGCATTTCTAGGAGGAATTGTAGCCTTCACAGGAGCTTCTTTTTAGGTCATTGAGGCTGGAAGGGGAAAAAAAAATAAGTCACTTGACATCCACTGCGAGAGGATTTGCATTGTTAATTTATTGCCCCAGAAACCAGGAAAATTGTCACGGAGTAATAAAAAGGGTAAGGAAAGTATTTAAGAGCCCATGGAAAAACTGGAAGGAAGAGGAGAATCAGAAGAAAACCAGTCACATACATTACAAGAAAACCAGATACCAATAAGGTTTTCAGAGACCAGGTGCCAATATATTAGCGGCAGAATTTCTCGTGGCTATTTTCCAACAGCAGCTCAGGAATATGAGAGAGTTTGTTAGATGGGAAAACATCAACCACACACAAGCTTCACTGGAAGTGGAGAGCAGGAAGGCAGCAGGATAGCTGGGCTGGTGAGTTTTTGTAGGAGGCCTCTGGGAAGGAGGTGGAGGACCAGGTGCCTCCAACAAAATGTGACAAGAGTCAGGATGTCAAGGAAAGACTTCCCAGTGAAGGGATTTCCTGCCTTCTTTTCACTTTGTTATGCAGTGACAATTGGATGTGAAAGGGACCTTCCTGAGCTGCTACAGGTTTATGTGTGTTGTGCAGAGGTGAAAATAACATCATAAAGGGAACACGGCTAGAAATAAGTCCACTTTAAGCATCATCATACCATTGCGTGTTGGCAATAAAACCCATTCTTTGCTTTCCTTTTTCTCTGTGTTTATTTTTGTACCAGTATAATTCTTTACTTAACTTGTCTTAAACTACCCTTGATTTGCACATATTTAAATGAGTAAGACCTTTCACACTACTCCCTACAGAGGAGCAGTAGTGATTTACTCCTGCTAAAAATTTTGATCATATCCATAAAGGTGAAGTCAATCCAGCTTGAGGATAGCTATGTGTTATCCTATAGTGCAGCCCAAGGGAGGTTTTAAAAACAGGAATATGAGCATGTGAAGCCAAGGCACAGAATTTAAGGCCAGAAGAGACTGATAAAATCAATTTATCTACTAAATAGCATAGATTTCTAAAAATGCTCCAAAGTAAGTCTCTTAGGACTACAAAAGACATCTGTAATGGAGCTGGAAAGTGAACCCAAATACACAAGTCCTACTGCAGCAGGTGACCTGCAAGGCTATAGTTCAATTCTCCTGGGTGGAAGCAAGTCAGGCATTTTCTTTATATCTCATTGAGGGACCATTTGCTTTTCCTGTGTCTCACATGACTGACCTGGGACCGTGCCCTCAAGCAGGCAGCAGAACAAATCACAGAGCATAAATTGCTTGAAAAACTTGTGCAGGTAGGTAATGAAAAGCTCAGCTGAGAACTCTTCTCTGTAAGAAGACACTGAGGGCAACTTCTGCTGAAAGCAGAATCGTCACTTCTGATGGCATATCCTGTTTCTTCCCCAATGCAAGAAAACCATGCAGAACCATTATCTGGGTGGTTAAATCCATGCTGTCCTCTTCTGAATTATTTATTTGTAAGGTTTCACATTGTACTGCCACCAGACAAGTAAACCTTGGGGTTTTTCAAAATAATATTTACCTCTCTATAGTTACCAGAAGACAGTTTCTAAGTTGCATTGAGAGTACGTTCTCTTCTTCCTCCTTCAGCTGCAGACCCATGTTCTTCCCCTTTGCTTCTTCCAACCCATCTTTTCCATTTGATTTTTTTCCTTTCATCTGACCATAACTTTGTGTGGATGGTGCCTTAACCTGAGAGGCCTGTCAGTCCTGCTTTAAATGGCTTTTGAAGGTCAAATCATCTGACCATGCACATGAGCAGAAGAGCCTTAGCAAAAAGGCAAGAGTGAACTGTGACAAACAAGGAAGAAAACCCAGAATCCAGTGTAAGGTCCTGCCATTCCCACTGGCTCCAGACACAACCACAGAGCAGAGGCACCTGGTCTCCACTCAGACTCCGAGAGGAGTTTTCTATGCCGAGATCCCACCGGGAGAATGTAGAACTTAATTTATCTTCCGTGTTTACCGAGCTGTCTTTTGGGGACATCCGTAATGATTCTGTTTTTATCTGGTACCAGAGGAGGACAAAGGCGCAGTGACGTGAAGGAAGATACATTAGCTGTCAGAGGTGGGTAACACATCTTGCTAACATACTCTGTTCCATTTTCCCCCCCAATAGCCTGAAGCAGTGTTTTCCTTTTAAAAATATCCTATCAGCTCTGACAGATGGATTAAGGCTTAAAAGCATCAATATTTTGGGAAAGTAGTACCTGCTAGCAGGCTAGATATAGGTTTGTCATTCAAAAGGTTTTATATTTCCTATTAGGTCCCTTTCCTGAAAAGCAGCAACCATTTATTTTAAACTTTACCTACTGGTAGGGGTTGGAGAGTTTTAATTTTTTTTTCTTTGAGGGGGGAGAAGGGGGGAGAGTGGGACTTGTTTTGATTTCTTCGGTGGACACATCATCTGTCAGCAGTGGGGAAGAGTGGGAGTGCTTGTCCTTGTGCTGGTCCTGAAAGGTGACAACTTTAAAACTGCCATTGCTCTTGCTCAAAGAGAATTACCAGAAAGTTGTTGCAAGATGGTAGACCGACCAAAAAAAAAAAAAAAAAAAAAAAAAAAAAAAAAAAAAAAAAAAAAAAAAAAAAAAAAAAAATAAAAGAGAAAAAGAAAAAATCATCCCAGAAACAGATTTAAAGACTTCTGATAACTTTTCTTCCTCTCACAGTAAAAGCTGAATCAGTCTTGTTGTTCATATTCCCCACCTTACTTCTGACAGGCTGTTTTGCTTATCTGGCATTTCAGCTCAGATGGATCCCACCTGATAGCAGGCAGAGACACTGAAGTTAAGACTGTTGTTATCTGGGCAGCAGCTACAGTCACAGAGAAGAGAGAGACACCTCAGGAGAGGGATTCACATCTGAGGAGGGTGAATCATTCTCTCAAGATGCCAGTATTTCTCCCTTTCTCAAGATGCTGCTGGCACAAACAGCAGTAAGTCAGTACAATGAGGCTTCTAATTTTGGAGCCTTGGTGAAGCGCCTGAAGTTTGATGAGTGAATCTAGACTGTGGTGAATCTCCCTCTCATCCTATCTGCAGCTTGATGGAAAGAAAGATATCAAAGTTGTTCACCCCTTTGTCACACAGGACTCTTGTGAAGGCAGATGAGAGCAGAGAATTCACAAAGGAAAAGAGGAATAAAGAGAAGAAAATTGTGGAGGTTTCCAAGGGGAAGTGAGGAAATATATCCCACTTTTGCCTTCTGGCTTTGTGAGCTGAGTTACACGGCTTCTTGTCTATGCCACCTCCACAGCCAGAAGGCTGCTCAAATACAGGATTTGATTCTGGCCCAAAGCTCAGGCAGGAGCATAGCTGAGGATTTGCACATGGTTTCCATCTGCTCCCCAACTACTCCTCTCCAGTAACTCGTGCAGCTGAATGGCTGCTGTTCCGGGAAGGACAGGGTTGGGGTGGCCAGTGAATTCAGCCCAAAGACTCAGAGTGGCTGAATAAACTCACTAGAAGGGTAGAAAAATATCAGCTACCTCAGTGCAATTCCAGAGGAACATTTCATTTCAGGAGATTCTTTGATGTGCAATATTTTCTTAAGCCTAAGTACTATGTGCAAGGAGTTAAAAGAAATGGAGCATTTTTTGGCTCAAAACAGTGGTAGGAGGTGGAAAAGCAGAGTCAAGTTAGGAGCCCAGAACAGATCAGCAATGTGATCTCATCTGAGGACCCCGACTCCAGGATGTCCTGGCAGCATTCTTTGCATTAGTGTTCTTCCAGTCTTGAGAAACCAACAGGGCAACGTGATCCCCCAGATACGTCCACCCTGTGACCCCAAATCCAAACCCATCTCTACAGGGCACAGTAGACCCAGGAAATCCATCCCCAGTGGAAGGACTGACTAAAGGGTCCTCCCCAGGGATCAGCTTTTGAGTTGCTGCTCTCTGCAGCCTTGTCTGGAGCAATTTCAGCTCTGCCACTTCCTCAGAGGTGCTCGAGCACTGTCTCCAAAGTACTTCCTACTGTGCTGAGCCCCAAAGAATCATCAGGGGGTCGCCATCAATGAGGCACTTGGCAGAAATCCTCTCCTGATGGTGTTCAAGTTTCCCGATTTAGTCACTCTGGGGTGTGGCTATGCAGGCACTGCTGGTGCAGTTCTGCTCTCTGTCCATTGCCTAAGGGGCACAGTGACTTCCCAACGTCCTGTTTTCCCACCACTCTGAACGCAGAAGTTCATTTTATCAGATCCGGAATGCCCAGTTCTCGAACACACTTGAAATGCAGGTAAGAAAATAACAACTCATGCTTTTCTTCATTCTCCCTAATTTTGGAGGAGGGGTCCTTGTGATCATCACATTGACCCGTTCAGGGTCTATGAGAGCTATGAAGCATCTGAGTGTGGCCTGAAGACAGTCACATCAGTTGCGCTGTGTACTCCAGGCAGAGACAATCCCTGAGAGAATTCGGCCCATTGAAGATAGAAACCACTGAAAATGAAAATCACTTGTCATTCTTCATAAAGAAACCTCAGAGCAACTTCACTGTGATGGGACACAAACTGGATGCAAGCAGGTTGCTGGTGCCATGGGGCATACTCCAGTTTTGGGTCACACAGCAGGGCATGTTACTGAGGGCTAAACCTTAATTTTCCACCTTCCCTTATCAGTCACTCGTAAATCAGACAGTTCCAGAGCCATGGCTTGAGAAAGAAAATCCAGTGTCCAGACTGAACGTGGGAGGCAGGAAAGCATCCTGAAGCCCAAATTCAGAATAGGAGGAATTGGAACTCCTGGAGTGTAGTCACTCCAGGGAGGGCTCCCAAGTGTCTCGTTTTGCACGTCTCCAACCTGCGGGTGACTATAATTATCAGTGTTGCTTGGCGGCGAGAAACCCAGGGAAACAAGCATTTACAGCGAGACTGTGCACCACCCACTCCCACTGGAGAGCATTCCCACGAGTAACCAGTGAACAGCGTTGGATCTCTTGGAGAATGAAGTTCACAGCCTGGCCCTGAGAATAATTTTAAGCCTGTAAAAGGTCCTCTGCAAATCATCCTCAGTCATTCCTCTGCTCACAGGCACGCACGCTGCAAGTTCTGCCCTGCACCTAATGGGCTCCCCGTTGATGTTTCCCAAATTAAAAATAATGTGTGTGGTGCACTGTGTCGTGTCCATGTCCACGTGTGCAATAGCAGAGCAATACAGACACCATAACAGACAGTTTGCTCAACACACTGCAATAAGATCAGATAGTTTCAGTACCTTTTTGGTGGCCGTTTTTCACCCAAGTGACATGCTTATCCGTTTTGGTATATAAACTTCTACAAGGTCATCTAGGATGTTGTGTTTTACCTTGATTGATAGCATGGTGCAAGGAACTGTGACTGATCCATGCAATTGTGTCTCACCCCATTTTTCTCCAGATCTCCAAGGGCTGAAATCCCTCATTTAAAAAAACCCAAACAACAAACATCAAAACAAACAAAATAAAGAGCCCATCCTGATCCAAAAGTCTAGAGCAGTGAAAGCTGAAGTACCCATCCTGTCTGTTAATAACTTTCCAAAGTTTTTACTGCAAGATTTGGAATGTGACAGTAAAATTCTGCAACACGCACATGGTGTGGGAGGAATAGAAATTACATTCAGAGTTTGAGTCTGGAAATTTGTGCCTGAACAAGGAAAAGCAAGGGATGTGTTTAATCAGCAGGCTCAAGCATCCCCTTCTTGTAAGACAGAAAAAGACAGCACTTAAACTTGATAACTCCTTGGAAATAGCAAGCGAGGAACACAGATCGGACGTCAGCAATGCTCACTGGGGAGAAGAAACACAAAATGGAGTTAGAATTAACATGTCCTTTACACACACATGTGCACCGTGCATTGCAGAGCAATTTGTTTGATGGTTTCCCTACCTGCCCTCGTGGCTGGTTTTCCAATGCCCCATCCCAGTGCCCTGCAGGGCACCCTTTTATATTTCGAGTATCTGATTCACCAGGGAGGCTGGGACATTCAGCTGACAGTGGGAGCAGTTAGATGCTCCTCAAACTCTTACTAATACAGCAACACTGTAATGGGAAAGAGAAAGGAAACTGAAACACTGAAAAGGGGAAACCTTTGTTAAATATCCTTCAGCAAAGCCAGGAACTGCAGCCAGGTGTCTGCCCAGTGGCAGAGGTCATTAATGCAAGGCTGGACTTGTGTCCTGACAGGTTATTGCAACAAGAGCCATGGAGAAATGCACATCTGGCTTTTCTTTTAAATCCAAAAAAAAAGGGAGACTAGAATTAGAAAATTCTCTCTTTCCAAGTGGATACCAGAGCAGGGTTGAACTCTTCCCAAAGAGTAAATTCCCTTCACCAACCACCAGCCCCTCTCCTTCCCTTCAGTTCTGGGACTCTCCCTAGCCTTGGGGACCAGGACCCAGATGTTTTACCTGATTCCCAGGCATCGCTACGGTTTTATATAAAAAGCAGAGACACCCATCCTGCCAGAGCTCCCAGGCAGTGCCAAACACTTTCCCAAGCTGATACCTGCTGACACCAGTGCAGTCACCAGTGGGTGTAGAGAAATGTAGCCATCTCAGGGACCAGGGATTCTGGGCAGTGGTGTCAGCCCACCTTCATAACAGGGTTTTGCCAGGTGGACATCAGCTCTGGTTCAATCAGAAAACTGAGATTGACACTTCTGTAAGCATTAATCTTCATCTGCAGACCTCTTCAGTGAGATTCTGAAAATATTTATGCCTCATCCACATCAGGCAAAGCTCTGTGCCCCCTCCCTTGCTAGCTCCAGTTCCCTGCATGGGACTAGCAAAGGTTGGAGGATTTGTGCAGCCTGAGCTCCAAGCAGCTGTTACAGGCACAGCAACAGAAACGGTGACCTGTAGATAGCAGGCCTTTTCTTTTGCCACTAGAAATACTGTCATTCCAACGGTGTGATCCACAGCACAAATGTTCTGGAGAGTGTTCCCGGCACAGGCAGAGCTGGTAGATTTGGAGTTTAAAGGCCACAGGAGATGTCTGAACATCTCACACAGCCCTACTGTGACAGACCCAGAAACGTGCCCCAGGCTTCTTGCATCAAACACTCACACCTTGTGATTGAATTAGAGCTCTCCTTCTCAAAAGGCACCCAAACCTTCATTAATGTCGTTAATTAACTTCAGTGCAAAAGGGACCGCTACCCTCTTTGACTGATCTTACATTAACTGTTAATTTTAGGCTACAAATGGTTACTGAACTTCCTCCTCGTACAAACAGGATCTCCCCAGGAAGGATGCCTTTCAGCTGGGATACAGCATGTTATCAAAGCAAAGGAGAATTTCCTCTCTCCCTCTCTCACAACAGGGAGAAACGAGGTTTGGCTAAAGCAGTGTCACTCACTGAGATGACAGGTTAACTGTGTATGACTGCAGACTGCAAGATGGTAAAGTACATGCAAACCACCTTCCAAATCCCGGGATGTATATTACTGTTTTCCCCTGAGGAAAAAAAATCTTTTTTTTTCCCAAGTAAAACCCAGAAATATTCACTTTGAGTACCATGTTCTGATCTCACTGCTTTGAAATTTCTTCAGTGTGGCTCTTACAGCTTTGGGCCAGCACCAGCAGAGCCCCAAACCCAGCCCTTAGTTTTTTAAACCATGATTTATTTTACTACTTTGAATCTTTTGTGAGGGAGTCATGTGAGCACCTTGCAACTTCAAATCAGTGTGACTGTGCCCACCCTCACAATCCTGTGCAAAGACAGAAAGTTAATTAAAGATGTGTTTAATTTACAAATGTTATCCCTTCTGGGGAGCAGAGTACAACTCCAGCTAAAAGGCAATGCTGTGTTTATTTTACTTCTTCATTGGCTGTTCCCAGCCTGCAGTGGTTTATGGATATAAATAATGTTTTAGTGTAGGGAACAGTTGTGGTGGAAACTAAGCCCAACTTTTGAATAAGCCATGAAGAAAGAGTAACTTGAATCATGCAATGATTTCTAGGAAGCTGAAATAATTAATTCTTTCATGGGTAAAACATAAGCCAAAAAATAAAGCTTCAGTGTCCCATGGTGACAGCAAAATTTAAAAGTATGGTATTAAAGAAGGCAGAATTCCCCACTAGTATATGAAAACAATGTTGTCATTTAGGCCAGCAGAAATCTGGACTAGTTCCATTTGGATCATTGAGTTTGCTCTGGATTGACCCCAGGGTAAATGAGAACAGAAGACAATCCTCCTAGGTTTTCTATCAGGGCCAGACTCCAAAAAGCTGATATCCGTACAGCTCCGAGGTAGGACCTCTTCATCACCTCTGGTATCTGTGTGGATCGAAATAAGTGTGCTCCCTACAGTCTTCCACTTTTGAGAGGGCTCCTTTCTAAAAGCAACCCCATTCCAGCTCAGCTCCTGTAATGCTCCCAGCTGCTTGGGAAAGCTCAGACCTAACTCTGAATAATTGCGTGTATTTGTCATAGGGAAAAAAATAATGTCTGAAGACACGCACACCTAGGTTGTTGTGAGAGCCTACAATCCAGATGGCAAAACGTCTTTGGTAAAATGTACACCACTCCTGAGTGAGGACGTTTATCATTTAACAACTATTTAAAAAAAAAAAAAGACATTAAAACAGAGTTTCACAATACTGTACAAGAAAGGTAACCACCAGTACTTCAACTCCTGTTAGTAACTCTACTACCTTCAGCTACTCGTGAATCTACAAGAGCAAAAAATGCTTGTGTGTCCCATGCCTGATACAGGGAATGGAACCAGCCTGGAAGGTTTCTGAGACAGGGACCATCCATCCATACTGCACCAGAGGAGGTTCAGTCTCTCATCCAGGTGCCAAAGGCTTGGACTAATACAGAGTTGTAGCACAATCACACAGCAATCTCTACGTTTTGCCGTGGTGCTGGCGACATCCCTTGAGAGTTCCAGGAAATAACGGCAAGATCCCAGAGACCGGGGCAAAAGGACGCGTCCTAAAGGTGACTACAAATTGTTACTTGGATTAATAATAGGCAGGCCATGAAGTTGCTTTCTGTTATTTTGAGTAGAGCTTTATTTTCTTTCTAAACTGTCCTCACTCCATTTATGCCCCTTTTCAGCAGAACACTTGCAAGATAAATTTAAATATGAGTATGAACCCAATCAACATATCTCCTCTGGCTGCTAAGAGAAGCCCCCAGGCTGTTTAAAAAATCAGACTGTGCTCACAGAGAATTTGTGGTGTTGACTCAGACACTGCCAGAGCACATTTTCTAAAGGGTGCAGTGTAGGCATCACATTTGGCTTCAGCTGGACTCAAGGAAGGGTTCTGTGCTGGTACTATCGGTATCTGGAGCAGAGCTGAGGGAGGAAGCCAGGTAAGTAAACTCAGACCTGGCTGACACACTCTGCACTCACAAAGGGAACCTTGGTTAGATCCATGCTACAAAGCCAACCCAGCTGCTGCTCAAAATTCAGCCTAATGTTTGTTCTGCATTCCCGCAGGCAAAATACCCATAGCAGTGGTTTATATTACTGTAAGAAAAGTATTTTAAACACTTTATTGGCTTGCTTTATACCCATCCTTGCCTTCAGTGGGTGCAAATAATTGCTGGTGCAATTTTGTACCCCCAGTTATTTGCAGTTTTGGTGCATGTCACTGACGTGTCTAACTAGCTGATAAGATACGTGGGTGCAATCAGATGCTGTAATTAGAAGTTTAAATGACACGAACTGCACCCACACATAACTGCAAGTGCAAAATTGTATCCATAACATCTTGGAAGTAACAAAGAGAGGAAGGACTTAGAAATTTGTCCCTGCAAATGTTAATTTGCATGGCAATGAGCTCAAACCTATTTGGCAAATACACTTTCATTACACAAGATTTAAGCCAATTGACTCTAAACAACCTGAGAGTGTTCAGAAACTCAGCATTAGACACAGCATCTTAAAAATTATACCAGTCTGCTGAACTAGGGTAAGGAACTTTTCTCTTGAGTTAGGTAACACGTAATTCATGTCTTCGTTACTGCCTTAGCCGTGGCTGGAGCAAGCAAGAGTCTTTGCTTGCAGTGACAGATTTTTATAGTGATTTCTCAAGGCTGCAGCACAGAGTGAGCGTGTGTCGTATTTCATGATAAGCAAATGGTGTGCGACAAATAAGAAGGTTCTTGCCTTGGAGTTTTTCTTGACACCGTAATCATTTAATATATAATTATATATTCCATCTTACTGCAAGGCAGAAACTTTAAACTGACACCTCTTTGTAGGCATGATGCAAAGTTTTGGGAACCTCAGAGGAGTTTGCAATGGTTTTACTGGGAAGACACAGATGCATTTTGATGCTAAATCAGAATCATTGGTGTTTCTCTTATTTTTCCCCTGTTTTAGCCCCAAGGCCATGTTTAACTATCCCTGTGCACTACAGTGTGTGCCACACAACTGGAAATATTTCTTCAGGCTGTTTGTTATTTCTCCTTCTCTTCTGGCCAAGGGAGACTGCAAGAAAAACTGAACCAAGTATGACTGAACAAGCCAAAAGAAAAGCACAACAGATGGGAGTTCAGAGGGATAAAACAAAAATGCTGAGAGATCACATCCTTTCATCTCTGCCCCAGTATTCTGGCTCACCAGGGCAGCCTTTCCCCTTGCTGGGAGAGGGAAGCAGGAGGAGACCATGGCAGAGAAACGCAGCATGGGCTGGTTGCTGTGCCTTGGGGTGATCCACCACTCCAGGCTTGGAAGTTGTGTTTGGCCTGCTGAGGACAGGAAAGCAGTTTTCAGACAGGGAACATCATTTCAGCTCTTGAGGAGAGCCAAAATGCAGAGGTGCCTCCTCTGAACCATACTCAGTCTCCCCAGAGTCACACTGCCCTTTAGCCAACCTGTGCCTACTTCTTCAGCTGGGATATTCCCACTCCCAAGCATCACAAGAGTTTCAAATCTTCAGGAGGTGCCCATCCTGAGTTCTGGAAGTTTTCTTTTCATCAGACCCTATCAAGCATCACCCGTCTCAAACTGGGAGCCGGCCCCTCCTGTGCAGTCCAAAGCAGCACAGACCATGGCAGCTTCTTGCTGTGTACAGCTTGGTTCCCCACCTCCTGTCTCACTTCAAATGCTTTGCAGCTGACCCTAAAAGAAGCAGGCCAAAATCCCAGCTACCCCAGAAGCAATCCCTGGAGAGCAGGGCTGGCTAATGGCAAACAGCTGCAGCTGTTAATGTTATCTCGGGGGATCTGGGCTATAACAGTGAAGATCCCAGGTTCAGGTCCTGTTAACAGACTGTAAGATTTATACTGATAATCTCTCCTAGCAAAATACAGTGGGGATCACCTTCTTGAGGCCCCAGGTGCCTGGGAGAAGAGGCAGCAGGTGATGTCTGAGGCACCCTGTTGTCCTCTTGGCTGGATAAACAGAAAGATTCTCTGGTGGCTTTAAATTTTTTTCTCCTACTTTTCTTTTTTTTCTCTGATAGACTTTTCCCCAATTATCACACACTGTGGCTGTCCGTAGACTGACTATTTCACACCATCTGAATCAAATGTCTGCTCTCCATTAGGTGTACAGCATTTCCATATGCCCTGGTTGCTTCTACTGCCATTTCTTCTCTTGAACCTGCGGAGTTGTTGGCTGTGTTATCCAAACCATGCCTCTCAGCCCATGAAACCTCCCAGCTAATAGAGCAGAGGGATCCAAGTAGAGATTACAAAATGGCAGGTTCCTGGATCAGCCTTGGTGGCGAGCAGCACTCAGCCATAGCCTTGGATTTCCAGGATGCAGAGTAAGGCAGAGTCCACATTGCTGATGGATAACTCAAAAATTGAGTGAAATGATCTCACCAAAGCAACACTCTTCAGATGACAACTATTACACAACATCAGCTGAGTTCATCAAATGAGCTGGAGAGATCTTGGCCCAGCTTGCCATGGACATCTGGCTACACAGTGCTGCCTTGATAATGCCAATCTTCACCTCCATCCTCTGGGACAGGGGAGAGGGCAGAAGAGCCATCATCCACGTATGAGGTTTGGCTGTGGTAATAAGGGGGCCACTGCAGCCATGAATAATCTGTTTTCCACAGTTTCCACAACCCATAGGGTGTGAAAAGCTGGACAAGGATTTGTAAATGAATTGAGCCCAAGAGTAATTACATGTTCCTGCAGATTACTTGGTGCCGTAATTGCACTTAGTATTTACCATGTGACCTAAGCCAGAAATAATCATGTATTTACTTTACATTTATATTGTAACGTGCCATGTACTGTAATTATACTGCCACTCCATGGTACTTAACACATCATTGAATGTTCCACAATTATCATGTTAGTAAATAGCACTTACTGAAATTTGTGGCCTGTAATTTCAAGCATTACCTGCTAAAGATTTATTGTAGCAATGTCAAAAAAGTGTTTCTTCACAATGTCATTTCATGTAAAAAATGTCAAGTCCTAGAACCAATAGGAGTCAGTATTAAAAATTTAAAAATTTGAAAATACAAAAGGAAACCTAGATTTGAAATTAAGGGCTTTTCCAGTAAAGTAATGATCCACTTCCATGAAGAATTCCCCAAATTCTTCTGCTTGAGGTTCCAGAATATTATAAGATCAAACTGTCAAACTTGTGTGGTTAAATGAAAGAATTAAATCCACCTTGAGACTCTTAAAGAAAAATGTTTTGGAAGAAGTTAATATCCACTTGACCTCTCATTTAATTCTGATTAAATCTCTGAGTGGCTAAAACTAAACCTCGGATTTTCTGAATGGATTTATGCTTTCATATACATTTGGTCATAGAAGTATTCTCTGCTATTTCAGAAGAGTTACTCATGTGAATAAAGTCAAGCATGTGCTTTGCTGTTGCTTTTGAGGTCTAAAAGCTATGTATCAAAGTCTTAAGATGTTGATGAAAGTAGGATCATTTAAACAGGATTGATTTGGAAGAGAATCAAATTTTCATGACTCCTCCTTCAATGGAATTTTTCCATACTGTGACACACATGGGTACCCAGATATCAGTTAACTCTTGCAAAAAAAAAATTAAAAAAAAGAACTAATGAAGACCCAAGATTTCCAGCTCATGTCAATCCCCTTATTAAAAACATCAGAAAACCTTTGAAGAAACCACCCCAAGCTTCCCTTCCTTCCTTAGGTATTCTGTCTTGATTGTAAGCCCCATAGAATGGCATCCACTGTAGAGATCCAAACCTAGAATACCTTCTCTTGCTCCCCTGATTCAAGAGCATGAACAAGCCCTTGAGTTCAAACTGAAGGAATGAAATCCTGGCTGCACAGGCAGTTAGCAGTTCTTCTGCTGAACCCTCCGAAGCCTAGGTTATTCCCCCAAAACCTCAGCTCTTACTCCAGCCTTGATCTGCCCAATATGTACAAATGAGCTTAACTTTAAACACTGATAGTACCATTTACCTCATTAACTGGAGCTGGATGAATAATTCATAGTGCATAATTTTTCCAATGAATCTCACTTCTTTTTGTGTTTGTGAATTGTCTGCAAATAGATTCTTGATTGGACTCTTCATCTAAAATTATTTTCAGATTTTTTCGGTGAATCATAATCAGTCTGCACATCGTTTGTGAGCCGTACACAGCGAGCAGTCACAGTCTGCAGCTCATGCTGTGTGGGTTCACTGTAGAAACATCAAGGTAACACTCCAGTTCCCTCCCTGGAAAACCTTATGTAACCAACCAACAGCAGGATGAATTCCAAACGGCACATGTGAGCGTAAAACTTGGAAATTCACACCCTTGCTGAGTGTTGTTGTCAAATTCAGAATCTCCCCGCCATGAAGGGTCAAACAGTGCTACAGAAAGGTAAATATCGAAGCTGCCTGTGCACCTGTAGCAAATCTGAGGGCTTGGAAACATGGGCAAAGTTCCTGGAGGGTGACAAGTTTCAGCCTAACAGCGGGTCCATGTTAGCTGCCCCTGTGAGTGATCTCAGGCTGAGGAAACCTGGATTAATTGAGCCTTTCCTCAAAGGAGGTTAAACTACCAGAACACTTTGCTCTCACTGCGGGCTAAGAGTTCTCCTGTGGATGCAAATTAGTGATCACAGGATGAGTTCTTCCTCTGTCTGAGGCTGGAAGGGGTTTTTTCCACCTAGCTACCCTATTTGCTCTGGAGAAGAAGATCTCAACCCTGGCAAAGTATCTTCTACTGGGGTAATGAAATTACTTGAGAAGGGCTCAGATCCACTCTGTGCAGGAAAGCTGCTGGGGCAGCTTTGTCAAGATTTCAGGACCAATACTGCACTGGCCTTTACAATAAGAGAAAAGAAGACAGCCTGCTTTTGACCACCATAGTTCCCACCACTGCTTTCACTGTACCTAAGTGACCTGGCTGTGGTGTGAGAAGCAGCAGAGATTTCCTTTCCCACTTTCCTTACCCAATTCAGCAGAGTTCCCTAACAAAATCCTTCAAACCTTCTTGACCCTATGGCAATTTAAGCACCGCCTTGCCATAAACCACAAGCTTACATGCTTTGCAGAGTGGATTTGGTTTGCTAAATTAGGATTTGATTCTAGGTTAGGAGATTTTGTCTGATTAAATCAATCTTTACTAAAAACTACCATAATATCCCTGCAAAAACCAGAAGCATGCAAGCCCAAAACCGACGTGCTGTAGCCCAGGGCCTCGTTCAATATGTAAAGATTAATACAATTTGAAAAAAAACCTCTGTGCTATGATAAATCAGTCCCCAAAGTGGTCAGATGTGGACTAGACTTTCAAATACATCATTTTGCAGTGAAAGAGGCGGCAATGAATATGCAGAAGAGCATGGGAGCTGTCAGGAGCGTGCAGATGAAGCCACGTGATCAGTCGCCCCTTTGACCCGTGTATCAGATTTTGAAGGGAAAAGTCTAGTTTTAAGCACTGTCTCAGAATACAAAGCAACTATGTCTACCACCGCTCCACGTACTGCTGAACAAAGACATGGGTTTTGCAGGAGGAAGATCACAAACTCTGAGAGGATCTCCCAGGCTCAACATTTGTTCAAACACGAGGAAAAAGATAATTCCGAAAAAAATTTTAACGAGTATCAGGCCACATGCAGCTCCAAAGAGACTATGGGGGACCAGAATTTTATACTTTTAAGAGGAATAGATGCTGTGATTATCGCCAGCCAAGACAATGTGTACAGCTTCCCAGCTTTGCCATGCCTGTCAATTTTGGCACAATAGTTTGACATGAAAAGTGCAAATGGAAAACGATGGCAGTGAACAACTCTAGGGCAAGTGAGCTCCAGTGGTGAAGTGATGTATTTTCTTGATGCCTGAGGAAATATTTGGTCCTGACAGGTGGATCATTAGCTGCACTGCACAAGGCTGTAGGAAAAGGGAATTATAGGAATAGCATGGGAACTTATTCCTGGCCTTGATCTGCCATTAGATTTTAAGAAAACTCTCTTGGAGTTAAACTTATTACCTGCATTAAGGTTCCCAAAACTGTGCTCTGGTCCAGGGTAGCGCACACATATTTAAAAGATAAGGAAACTGTACTGCATTGCTGATTCCTCTGTTGGTCAACTGCCTTGGATATCTGCTCCAGCTTGTGAAAACACAGATAAAAGTCAGTCTGTGATGCAGAATATGGTCACCAGTTAGACCCACACGATGTGTGGGATCGACAGGCTGCATCTCACCCCTCAGACAAGGAGCTAAACAGGAGCTCTACGTTTGCAGGGGGGTTCAGTGAATGAAGAAATAAATTAACCCATTTCCTACAAACCCAGTGACATATTTAGCATAATCTCATTCAACCCTTGAGTCATATGAGCTAACTTCATGAGTCCTTTCTGGTTTCTAAGCCTGCCTGGAAACTTCACCATGCAAAGAGTCCTGAATCCAGGATCTGTAGTGCCATAGGAATGAACGGGGCACTCACAGCCCTTCCTCCAGACAGGAACTGCAGGAATGAACCAGCCACCCAAGGGGACAAGGGGTACACGTGTCCCACCAACAAGTTTGGGTCATACTGAGCCACTTGCTCTCGCCCACAGATTCTTTCCTGCGGCACAACAGTCTGATGTAATGAACACTACATGAGCCACGAGCTAAGAGCTTAGTGCTCTGTGCATGTGCCATTGATTAGAGTGGTTGCAGATGGTTTTATTTTAGGTAATCAGTCTTGCTGAGCTTTGCCAGCATCAGAACAAAGGCATAGTTTCCCCACTCACTAGCCAAATTTGTGGCCAAGACACTTGAATCTATATGAACTCTGATGGATGGTGAGAAAGCAGGAAGGGGGGAGAGAGCAGCTTGCCCATATACCTCAAGCCAGGTGGCTCATAGCCCTGCACACCAGGTTTTACATCCACCTTAGAGGAATCACATTCCCTTTTACTCCTAAGGAATGGGAAGGGGAGAAGCACCTTATTTTTTAACAAGTCCCATGCTGCCCTGCTGTATCAACACAATACACTGAGCTGCAGCAAACAAAGGAGAAAACAACAGCAGCCACAAAAACCCACACAAATGCTAAAGCCTCTGGAGAGGGAATTCCTCCTTTGAGATATTCCCTCTGAAGTCTCCAACCCGTACTGCAGAGTGCTGCTTCACATGTCATTTGACCAGTACTCCCCTGCCATTCCCACTCAGCTGGAAAATCTCTGCAGGCTCCTTCCCCAGGGAAGCAGGCAAGGGAAGAGACAGAGCAATTATATGATGCTACAGAGTCACTCAAATGAAACTGCTGTTGCATGAAAGCTTCTAAAGCTCCCTCTTATTTAACCATTCATGTTGGCCCCAAAAGTGCCCAGTTTTATGGGGTACTTACTAAATTTCAATCTCAGTGAAGCCAGTAGAAGGGTATGAAGTAGCATGTAAGGTCTGGTTGACTGAGCTTTCAGGGGTCTCTAGGATGTGCAGGGTGGTGTTGGGATTTGTGCAGTGGAAATGCCCTCCTCTTTGCCCCTTCCCATGGTCAAGGGGATGGATGGAAGCAATGGAAGCATATACAGAAAAAACAAATGCATCTGGTTCCCAAGTTGTTGCTGGCTGAGACAACAGAAAGGACTGTGATCTTCCAAAAAGTCACTCTGTGGCCTTTGTTTAAAGCTGTGCATTGTACCTACAGGACAAAGGAACTAAATGTAAAGAGAGATGGGGGGGGGGAAGAAAGAAATATGGGGGGAAAATATTGTAAGAGACAAATCAATAGAAGGCATTTAGCAGCTGGGGTGACATAGACAAAGTGCATTTAGAACCACAGACACTCGTCTTCAGGGATGTGGAGAGGAGAGGGTTGTTTTATTCTGAGCTTTGCTTCTTCGTGTTTTTCAGATTAACAGTTTGCAGCTCTCTGCTGAGCTGTAAGGTCTCAGAGGCACTGCCTGCTGGAAGGTTTTGGTCAGTGTAAGCTGGGGCATTTCCAGCAGACAGGTTTATTAACTGATTTACTGACCACGTGCATTTTGCATACTATTCAGCTGTCTCTTTCTTTTCCCTTTCTCCACACCTCCCCATTACTAACCATAGAATCACACAAGCACAGAATAACAGAATCATTTAGGTTGGAACAGACCTCTAAGCTTGTTGAGTCCAACTCCATACTGACAAATCCATCACTAGACCTTGTCCCTAAATGCCACATCTACATGTCTTTTAAATACTTCCAGGGATAATGACTCCACCACTGCCCTGGGCAGCCTGTTCCAGCGCTTGACAACCTTTTAGGTGAAGACCTTTTCTCTTACTATCCAATCTAAATTTCCCCTGGTGCAATTTGCTATGGTCTCCACTTGTCCTATTGCTTTACTTTGGAGAAGAGACCAACCTCCACCTGGCTACACCCTCCTTCCAAGAAGGTCTCCCCTGAACCTCCTTTTCTCCAGCTTCCCCAGCTGCTCCTCATCTGACTTGTGCTTCAGACCTTTCCCCAGGTCCCTTCTCTAGACATTCCCCAGCCCATCAATCCTTCTTGTCATGAGGGGCACAAAACTTATCACAGGATTTGAGGTGTGGCCTCACCAGTGCTGAGCACAGGGGGACAGTCACTTCCCTGGTCCCACTGGCCACACTATTTTTGATACAGGCCAGGTGCCATTGGCCTCTTGCCTACCTGGGCACAGCTGGATCCCGTTCAGCCGCTGTCGACCAACACCCCCAGATCCTTTCCACTGGGCACTTTCCAGCCACTCTTACATTGGCTCAGGTGACACAGAGACACCAAAAGCCCTTCTCTGGCCTCTGTTAGGACTGCAGCTTGAACTTTCTCTGGGCAGTGTCTTTTACAGCCAAGAAAGGCTTCACCCTCCATTCCAACAGCACTGTATGCAAGGTACCACCTTAGCTATTTGACCACCACTTATTTTTTCAATAATGTGCAACACGTAGAGTGAGAACAGCATGCCATGTAAAGATTACCCTGCCAAACCCCCTGCCTATTATATGGACTTAATATGGCTCAAGAGAATAATGGTTTCTACAAAGTACACTATCCAGGTTTAATGATGAATTTACTCATTTGAAGGACTTGCTTTATGTTCTTTGCACTGGAGCGCATTAAAAAAAGAAGATGAAGAAAAAATGAAAGCTTTCAAAGAAACACTTTGGAAAAAAACCAGTTCAATATTTGAGCAAAAAAGCTTCAAAAATTTGCATCTGTTCTCCAACAAGTCAAAATATGGATATTTTTCCCCTCACTATTTTGGGTTCTTTGAGTGTTAGCATTTTTAAGTTTGTACATTACTTTTTCTCCTATTTTGTATTGCCTGTTGAAGTACAAAGTTTCCTTGGTACAAAACATCACAGACTTCAAGGAACCTAACCTAAACTGACAAATACATATCCCCAAGAGGTCATAGGATATGTTGTGGCCACTAAGTTTCACATGAAAATTAAAGCCAAGGAAAACAAAGCCACTCCCTCCCTTAAGGTACCACAGTGAGGATTGTTGGCTGGCCACTATCTGTGCTGCTTTAGCTCCTGAGCCACCCCTTCCCAAGGACAGATGGACATACAGAGCAGGTCCTACAGTGACACCTTTCCATATAGTTCACTAAATACCTCCACAAAACTAGTGAAACCAGTTTTCCCACAAATTTCCCATCTCTGGAGGAATTTTCTGGTGTCTGCGGAGAGCCATGCTAACACTGAAACCTTTCTCTAGGGAAGGCATTAACAGAGTTGGTCTTCTCTACTGTCTATTTTAGTGAAACTTCTAGGAACGAAAAGTCTTAAGACTTGTGACAAATTTGATTGAAATAGGCTGGGAGGTTTAGACGATAGCAAGGCAATATTTGTACAGACACAGAAATCAGATAATTTTTAGTTCCCATCAAATAAGTCTTATTTCCCAAGGAAAATAGGCTATCCTTCCTCACATGCACACAGATACCTGCTGAAAGGTCAGTGACTGTTAATTTCACATTTATGTTTTTGTTTCCGTATGCAAAAACAACTGTCCTATCCTTACACTGGCATCCAGTGTCCCGATGGCCTACCAGAAGAAAACTGTTGTTAAGGTATTTTGGCCTCTCTAGAGGATGAAAAATTGAGGCTTGCAATACTGGCTGTCTAAGTTTGCAAACAGAGCCAACATCTATACACCAAACAGTGAGGCAACCACCGGTTTGCATGGCACAGCCTATTACCATGTTGTGGAATTATTTTGCCCAAATCAGTTTATAAATGTTTAGCTCTTGGCACAGATCTTTCAAAACAAAAAAAATGGACCTTGCTAAATCATGACACAAAGACTTCTTTCAGAGGCTTGTTAAAGAATGAGACCTGCATGTAAAGTGATATCCTCATTGTGAGTATGTAATGGGGTCTCCTCCGCAGTCAAACCACTTTCCTCTTAAAGGGACTTGCTCAGAAGTGGGAAAAGTCTTTTGCCAATTATTGAGCAGTTCAAAACCAACTCAGAAGACCAACAGTTGTCAGTACCTGACAGCTATCCAGTCACCTTCTTTGCAAATCCACCCAGAGAGGTTTTCAGCCGTGCTCCTGCTGAACAGACAGTCCTATTAACAAAACATCCTACTCCAGATTTAGTCAGGGTTCTCCATCCGAACAACGGCACAACCTAACAAGACCACGAGGATCAGCTTATTCCCTCTTCCTTCCAGGTCGTTAAGCCCAGGACAGGGCTAAGACACATCAGCAGCCTGTGTGTATGGTGCCTCTGTACACACTGTACCTGTTCTGCAGATAAAAAAGGAACTTCAATTTCTACTGCTGTCAATGCAGTGACTTTTAATCAGTAAATTCCCTTTCTAAGACAGGCAAGAAAAAAAAGTCCTCATCTGAAAAAAATATCAAATGCATTTTCAGCCAGAAGACATAAATATAACCAGAAAGCCATTTGGAAATGCTTTCATCTGACAACTGACATGCTTAGATCATCTGCAGCCCACCCTGTGCTTTTCTCACTAGAGAAATTAAACACTAGAACTGCTGCTGCTTTGAATACTCCCTTTAAATATTTTTTGGCACAGACTTTCCCAAAGGCAGCAGTGGAAGTCTCTCTGCTTAGGACAGGCAAATCTTTCTCTCCTTTACATGAGACATAACACAGTGGATACCCTGTGACATGGGTAGAAACAGGTTAAGATTTAAGAATTGTGGAAAACTGCCTACTTGAGAGGGTCTGGTACTCTTCTCCTGCATGGGAATCTTTGGTCCCACCTCCCTTATAACTTGCCCTGATCCATTTCCAATCAGATTCCATCTAGTTTTTATTCCCCAGTTATGCCCCAAATCCCACGTTTTGTGTATTTGGAAAGATTTTTCTTCCAGCGACATCTCTGTCCACATGTCCATGCCACTCTGGACTCTGCAGCTGAGTTCTGGTGTGCCCTGTAAAGGCTGGGTCCTGCCCAAACATGTTGCAAGGCTCTTCCTGCAGCCAGCACCTCAGGCTATGCACAGCTCCCCTTGCTCAGCAAAGGTCCATTTGGGATGGTAGAACGTGATCCTAAACAAATGCACCTTTGAAGACTGTGTAGAAACCCCTCCCTTCTGCAGGGGTTACAGTGACCACGGAACAGCATTCCCTGCAGAGGCTCTAGAGACTGTTCTGGCTTCTTGTTCAAGGTGTAATTTGACATATCCAAACTGAAATGTAATTCTTTGACGAGGGGGTTCACTCTGTCACTTGTCACTTCAAGCCCCCATACAAGGCGTAAGAAGTTCTCAGCAACTTCCAGGAAAACTGTGAGCAGTAAGCAGGCGGCTTCGGCTGAGGGGGGCTAAATCCCAAAATTCTCTTGTTTTCTTGGTTCACCAGAGGACAACTTAACAGCCAGGGCATGGTGCAATGTTGAGTCATATCTACACATGGCAGCTGACTGAGGCATATATGCGGCTTTACTCCAAATCTCTGCAAATGCACGCAAAGTCCAAATCCATGCAAAGGTCTTGCTGCTAAGAGTTATCTGAAGCCTGGGTGATCTTAGGCAGCCAGCAGTGCTGATCAGAGCCACAAATCTTACAGCACAGGGAGAGGACAGGTATATTGGGGGCTGGTGCTTCCACGGCCCACTGCAGAGAGCAGAAAAACTTTTCCACAACAGAAGCACCTGCTATAGAAAGTGTCCTAACAAACAGGGCTGCAAATCAGCAATCCTCCATGAATACATCTTTCAGGATTGAAACATTTGTTGAAAGATGGACCCCAGCCAGAAAGAAGCATTTGGTGAGTGCCTAAATTAAGTTAACATTTGCAGCCATGATAGACTTGGTCTAAAACACCAGGATGCGCCAAGTCAATTGAATTACAGCATCCTAAAGTGGCAAGGTAAAAACGAATTGCTTCTTGTTTTGAGTTAAGCTCAGTAATGGATGTCTCAGTGACAAGGGGTAGAGCTAAACTGCAGGTCCTGTAAGAGAAACAGGCAAAGAAAGTATACAGGGGTAGCTGCAGAATCTCGGTTGACAGTTAGGAACTAGACAAGCCCACTGCTACTTTTCATGCTCCCATGTGCTATATCCTTATACACGTTATGCAAATCCGTGTGGTCCTTTCATTTAGAATTAATTACATTTCACTGGTACATGCCTCAGTGCAGTTGGAGCTGCTCAGTTATAAAGATGTCCTGTCCTTGATGCCAGCGTAGATGGGTCATGGCCCTACCACCCAACAAACCAAGTTCTAGGGTGTCCAGTCCTCCAGCAAAAGCCCTGTGGCCAGAGAACACAAACGTAACTAAAACACCACTGCCCAAAAACCCCACAACCAAACCCATATTCAAAAGCTTCTAAGTGTACTCAAGGAAATTACCTAGTCCAGGAAGACTGTATGCCAGGTTAGGATCTTTTTCCTCTCATGGTCAGCAGATGGGCAGGATGAACATCAGATTGCACACGCTGGCTGTGGAAGTGCAGTTGTGTGCCTGAGACCCACCCAGCCACTCCGTGTCAGCGTAACTGACCGTGCGCTGCAGCAGCCACACCAGTTTCTCTACACAGTGGAAATAGTGTGGACACATCAGCTGTAATTTAGGTGTCTGAGTAATTTTGGCCATCTGGGCTGTCTTAGCTGCTTGTGTCTGGACCTGGCTGCCCTGAGAGTGGATCTACCTCTGCCCAAATCCATAAGGACATCTCAGCTGCGCAGTGGCACCTCAAGTGGCATGAAAAGCTGCCTGAATATTGCATTTAGGAAACTGAATCATGTGCAGGGTGATCACTGGTGCAGCTCTAAAAGCTACAGCCAGACATGCACACCCAGCAGCTGAAATAGGGGTAGAGTTTTTACTACTATTAGCTATATTCCCCTCAGCCCATCAGCATGATAGTATTTTTTTGGTAGTTTTTTTTCTTTAAATACTTTATTTCACAAATCTGGCAAAAGATGTAGTACAAAGAGGCGACTAGGTGCTGCCACATAGTCATAACCCCCTAGGGATTGAGGAAAGGATCCAGTGGAGCCAAAGGTGAGCAGTTTTGGAAGACATGTGTAGAAAAGACACCTACAACTGCAGCCTGGGCTCCCCTCAGCCAGGTTTGCTTAACCAGAGATCAGGCCTCCTCAAAGTCAGACAGGATTATCTTAATTCAATTTGCTGTTCTCTGGTTATGAATGAACAAGACTTATTCTGACAGTTTTTCAATAGTCACACTCCTTTTTCTTTTAATGAAAGTTGAGAGTCAGATTTAACCATATGACTCCAGGATCCGGGAATTTAAAAAATGCATAAATAAGTTAACAAAGTGGCTGTGCTGAACTTGATGTCTCAGCCTTGGACCAGCTCTTCACATCAAAAAACTTTGTGTTCAGGTGTTACAGGAGAGCTGAACCAAACAGTGTCACCAGAAGAGTTCAGGCTCATGGGTTACCAAAAATGTCCTTGCTTCATGCCTGAAGAAGCTCAGAGTCCATCAGTTAAATGCACAGTTTATCTGGTCTTGCATACCAAGACTGCATGATAATTTGGTTTAGCAGGCGTTGGTCAGGAGAAAACCTCACAGCACCACTCCACAGGAAAACTTGCTATCTTTCACCAGAGCTCCCCTGGCACACCATTCCACTTTCTTTCATGGAGTTGTCCCCTATTTCTGGACTGTTTCTTCAAGAGGACGTATGACCAACAAGCTATAAAAAGGGAAGGAGCCAAGCATTGGAGACAAGAGCTGTGAGATGGGGGTCTAGTGTTTTGCCATGAACTTTATCACAAGTATCTGAGTAAGGTACCTCCGAATGTCAAGATTCATGGCTTTCTGGGGTGACTGTGATCCTCCCTATCAGCCCTCTGGGGACAACTCAGGGCAACTGTGAGCCACAGCAGGTGATGGAGTTACACCAGAGGTGGCTCATGTTGTGTGCTTTACATAAACACCAGGATCTGGAAAGCCACAAACGGGCAGGGAGTGCTGGGCAGTGAAGGCTGTGGTTCACACGACAGGCTTTCACAGCTCACGGTGCCAGTTCAACTGCAAAACCTCCTGGTGCTTAAATGGTGAAGTTCACACTCCCTCTCTGGAGGGGACAGAAGGTAATGGTACTCAGCTGTGACTATGACTATGCCAAATACCATTTGCTTATCCGAGATGAGCACAGATGGTCATATTTCCCTCTGTTTATTTTTGCTGAATGGCCTTTTCAGCCTGCCTAGTCTGTGACCTTCTCCTAAAAAATGGGTAGATACGTTTTTTTTTTCTGGGATGCTGGGTTTCCTCTTTCTTCCAGAGGCAAACTAAAGGCTCTGTTGGTATCAGCTGTGAGGACATAAATGGACCAAAAAAGTCTTTATACTTTCAGTTAGTTCCTTGCAAAATGCAATTTTAGGAGTAAAAAATTCATCCAGGTACACATGTGAAGAGTGTCCAGCCAGGTGCTTCTCAAGTCCAGGTTATGCAGGCTGTGAATAACAGGATTCATGAGTTGTTGCACTGTACTTTAATACCTGGCACTTTTCATCTTCAACGTAAAAGTGCAGCCTAAAATAGACATTTGAACCAGTGTATTTAAATACAAAGTGGAGTAAATCACTAAACAATATTTTAATGTGATTATGGTAATAAAAAAGGAATGAGTAATACTCAAACAGTACCTGCCATCTCGGCCACTGATTAAAAGGCAATCCTGGGGGTGTGGGGCCCCAAAAAGCATTTGGACTATAGGGAAGAGAGCTGGTGGAGTCTAAGCATCATGAAAGCTCAGCACTTCAACCCCAGCAATACCACAGTGCACTGCACACTGCTTGGAGTAAAGTTTCCCCTTTAATTTTTAGTTAATTTAATAAGACATTGGCTTTGGGCATGACAAAAGCAATATTAAAAAGTGTCTACTGTATCAGTTATTGAAAATTTTGAGGCCTTTTGTACTGGGTCACTCATATACACATAACAAGAGACACAGCAGGTCAACGTTCATGTATTGTACAAAGCAATAAATGTAAAGAGTGAGAAGGACCTGGCCTGGACTGCTGCTCGCTCAGATTTCCTCAGGAGCTCAGGTGAGAAATTCACAGAATCATAAAATGGTTTGGGTTGGAAGAGATCTTAAACATCAGCTTGTTCCACCTCCTGCCATGGGCAGAGACCCCTTCCACTATCCCGGGCTGCTCAGAGACCCATCCAGCATGGCCTTGAATGCTTCCAGGATATCTCCCACAGCTTCTCTGGGCAACCTGTGCCAGTGCCTCAGCACCCTCACAGGAGGAAGGAAGAAGGAATAGTAAATTGCTTCTCTTGCCTCAGAGAAGCTGAGTGCCCTGATGATCTCTCCCACCTCTTGTCAAAAGATGAAGTCATGAAAATGCAAATCCCAAAGCACACCACCGGTGGGCTTCTAGATCCTCCTCAATATATTTTTACACAAAACCCATCCAAAGTCCACTGTCTTCAACAACAATAGACCTAATATTTAGCAGGAAAAAATCCCTCAAAGGCTCCTTCTCTCTGAGAGCTCTCTAGCAGATCTTCCATTCAGCATAAATATATTACATCCAGGATGGCACCGACTGGATACAGTGAGCCAAATATTTAATATTTTTCATTAATAAGAGGGCTGGTGTTGATGATGACTGTTTAAGCCAATACCCTGCAAGGCCAAACTCCATGCTGGTTATGTTTAGAATTACAGTTTGCAATATTCTTGGCCATCATTCTGTATTTAATTTTTTTTATGTTTAAGCCAAGCTATTTTAGAGTCATGCAGCACCCACTCAGCCATCCGACACACACTTGTGGAGATGTTACCTCTACAAAGCAAACTTTGCTTTACTGGGAGCACTCTGAGCTCCATAAATAATGTCACACGAAGTTCAGGTGCCAGGAGCTCAGTAACTACAATATCATTCTAGTGGCAAACACAGCTTATATTATTGCTTACTGATTATTAACTAACACTGATAATTAGCTGATAATTAACTAATAATTATTGCTTACAGATAATTAACAAACATGACACTGTTACAGCATGGCAGCCATGTATCTCTTTGAAATGTGCTCTTCATTTGGTGCCCAGACCAAGCTGGAGAGGAGAGAAAACCAGGCTGGATTAACTATTTGATGCGCATTCCTCTTTAGTGGAAAGGAGAAAGAAAAAGCATTTCTTGGTGGCAGTGAGGGCCACAGGCAGCTTTCACACAAGCAGGTGAATGCTTTTATTTTAATGAGGGACAAATTTTGATCTTTTTCATGAACCATGCAAATTATTACCAAGGAAAATAAAAACACTTCTCACTTCAGCCACTGGCATCCTCTGAAAGACCCATCTCATCCAGCTGAGATGGATGGCAGCACTGGACAGAAAGCTATCGGCCACTTTAGCACTGAGCCTCACAAATATTAACCCTATATAAATAAATAAGGTCTTGACTTCACAGAGACTGATCATTGGAAATAGAGACAAAATTGCTCATTCTACAAACCCCTGCTTAAAGAAAATACATGGGTAGGAGAAGAATTTAAAAAAGATTAATGGATGTTGTCACAACCTTCTCTAATGACAAACAAGGCTGTCAGGGCAGGTCTCTGGCCCAGATCACTCACAGCATAGCCTAGGCTTGGGCTAGGAAAACAAATGCTCACCTGTCATGGCACTGCAGTACTTTCATTCGAGTCCTTATAAGTGCCACTGATTTAGGCACCAGGAGATATTCCGAGCGGTTTTATCATCAGTAGCCAAGTGAACTGCCCTTCTCCCTCTCCTTCCAGCATGCTGCACAATCATCCCTCTTTCTGTAACTTACTCCCTCCACATCTCTTCCCTGCCAAGGGCATGAAATGCATGAAAAGGTTGCACCCCTCTTACGCAGACCTTTCAAAGCCCAAGTAGCAGCAGGGACAGATCCAGTCCCACACAGCTGGAACTGGGGCTGGGGCTATGCCGGAAACCCACTAGAAACATTCCCTTGAGCTCACTCCATTGGCTCAGCAGGCAGGGGATGAGCAGGCATCTACTTTCACAGCCTGTTTCCAGTTTGGGGGAAAAAGCATTCACACGTCCCAAGATATTACATCAAATACAAATGGCACGAGGGCTTCTGCCATGTTGCTGAGCTCCTCAGAGAGGAGAGATTAAGCAAGGACAATGAATGGCTGAAGTGACAAGGAAAAAAGAAGTCCATGATTTCCCAGAGGAAAAAATAAATTATGATACTGTCCAAGGTTTTCCATCTTGCTGTTGACTATGCTAGTACAGTCCTCATACAAAAATCATACAAAATAGCACTGGAAGGGATTTTGATCACTTCTCCTTCAAATGTAGGCTCAGCTGCATTCTCTTTTTGTAGACAGTTTGATAAGTTACATAGTCCTTAATATCAAGATCAAAATGAGTGCCATGACACTGCAGCAGTACCACCAAATTGAGGATTGACTTTATTTCCCTGGAGCTATCTGCAGGCTGTCTTCAGACTTAGGCAAGGACCACTGCCCATCCATGTCATTATAGTGATGAGGACTAGACTATTTTTGGGGTTTTTGGGTATAAAATCAAATTCTAGAATTTTAAAATACAGAAAAGGGAAGGTCCAAGTTCACATAAGCACATCTATGCAGGATTAGGGTGCATGAACAGGTTGGCACCTTTTGGGTTGTAGCACAACGGGAATCCCTTCACTCGAGAACTCCTCCCAACAGACATGCAGATGTTTCAGGATAATGACCTGGAGGTCATATCCTTCTGCTACATCCAGCAGAGAGTTATTTGGGCACAGAGGGGAGCAGAGATGGTGCCAGAAGTGCCTTGAATAGATATGACCTCATTCTGAGAGCGCTGTAGTAGGGACACCATCAGATGTACTTCATATACATCCGTAAGTGTGTTTAATGGAAACTGCTAAATTCCTCGACTGAGAGATAAGGATCTCACTGGACCCAGAGCAGACTTTTTACTATTCCACTTGCAAAAGGTACTTCTTAAAAAATTGTTTGTTTCTGCGCCATTATTGTGCCTGAATGGATTGTATGGAGGTCTTGTGGTATGTACAAGTACAAATGGCCTTGCTTAAACGGAGCAATACTCATTAAATAATAATGAATCAGTGAGAGTCTCATTTTGTGACATGTCTAGCTGGGTTAAGTATTCTCCTGCATGCACAATTGTCCTCCTTCATTCCAAAACTTCAGTTATTGAGTTTTATTTGCCTAGGAGTAAAATAGGCATCAGAACCCGTAACACAACACCCTCCACTCATGCCTTGGAATTTGCCACACCTAAGCTACAAGATGTTGTCTGCAGGAACCCACAAGGATGTTTGTGATCCCAAAGAGTTTATCTCCCAAGTGGGACTGGTCTCCTTCCCAGAGATGTTCACAGTCGTCTTGTGCTTTGAAGCAAAACTGGCAATTTGCATTTAGTCTTTGCCTTTGCCCCAGATTGCTAAGAAATAATAATGCAAGTATCTCCTCCACAGCTCCGTCTTGCCTTCAGTTTGCCATAAGCAGTAAGTCTTTCCAGAAAGAGACTCTTTGCAGGCTGGCCAAAACTGGGAGACTATAAAATTCACCATGGCCTACAAGTGTGAGCTTCATATGGTTGTAAACTGCAGCATTTTACTAAGTGGTGAAAACAGTGTCTTCTGGCTCCATCATTACCTGCAATAGAAAGCAAGATCTACTAAAAAAAATGGACAACTTGGTATGGAAATCTCTAGGCTCCTTCCAAGCTGGTCTAGTCTAATCATAGCCAGACTTCATATGCAGATAAATTCATCAAGTACTTTTCAAACAACAACAACAAGAAGAAAAAGAACACGGCTCATTTTACATTGCCTGATTTTGTTTATAATCTGTGACAGAACTGATCATTTCATATACATAAACATGACTCCATTGATGTTTCTTAGTCCTGGGCTATTCTTCTGTGCCTGGAGGGGTTATCAGTTACAGGTCTCATTTTCAGGTCAGACACCTGGAGACCAGCATGCTCATATTTTGGTGGTCTTTGAGAGCTAATGCATATTGCTGTTCAGATAATCCAGTCCAGGGTGGAATTAACCTCATATTTACAAAGAAATTGAATTTCTAATGTCAGCAAGCAGCCTGAGCTTCTCTCCTGTATGTCTGTGCACCTCCTGAGGAGAGGTAGCTGAAAGCCAGTGTCTAAGATGGAGGTTTTGTTGTTGCAGCTGCCTCACTTTTGACCGAAGAGGGACCTGGCAGCTCACCTACATGATGTCTGGAAGCCCAGACACAGACATGAAGCCCAGACATGGATGTGAAGCCTAAATGGCTTCTCTAGGACTAGCTTCCCAACAGCAGCACATGAAGGATGAGAGATCCACTCAGCCCAGGGGGATGTGTGAGCCAAGGGCTGCCAGCGATGGAGGAAAAGAGAACATCAGATTTGGGAATCCCAGTCTCATGCTTCCCCACATTACTGTGTCCACATTTTGGCAGTCCTTTACAACAGGCAAAAGTGGTGGAAGGACAGGTTGGCCTCCTGAGCAACTGCGGTTAAGGTTTGCCTGTCCCACTGCACCGCCGGTTCCAGCTGGAAGCCAGAAGCACAGAGCTCTTCCCAAGGGTGGAAAACAGCAGAGGATTGTCTGTATTGTCTCCTTCAGAGATTTATTCCAAAACATGGCTTCACCGAGCAGCTGTCACTCACCTTCAGATACAGCCAAAATCAGCAGTATTCATATTTAGAGGCCTAATTTTTGGAAGTGCTGAGCACCACCATCTCCCACAGGGAATGTGGCTATTCAGTATCTCCAGAAGAGAAGCACCTAGATGCCAACACATAAAGCACCAGCAAAAAATTCCCCAGTCACAGCATCAAACAGTTCTCCCCTGGGCCTGCCCTTGATGTTTCCTGTCATTACAGTTCCAACTTTTCTCCAGCATTTATTTGATACAAACAGCCTGTTACCCCAAGGAAATAGTTTCCTCCCCTATTGACATTATAACTTTACTGAATTTTATATTAGGTATTCTGAAATATTTACCAGCAGGGTTAGATATTATTGTATTGTTTAACTAAATAATGTTGAAGGCACAGAGGGAAAGGGCCCACCTGGAGCCATGGCACCCATCTGCGATGCTGGGGGCTTGGGATATACCCTGCTCTGCTTCTGCCCTCCTGGATGTCCCCAGGGCATGATATTTAGCCTTTCCTGAACTGATTTGTCACTTGTATAATGGGATGGAAAGGGAGGGGGCATTTTCCCCTGTGTCTTGGTGTCCAGTGGTGATCTGCTTCATCTCCCCACCACCACTGCCATCACAGTGCTAAGACAGAGAAGCAGAAACAAGTGTTCGAGAAAATTCAGTTTAGCCGATAATATTTTACAATAATACAATAACAGCCACTCATAAAACAGTCCCTGCCCCATAAAATTTACAATGTAAAGCAGACATATAAATGGAACAAAAATGGGAATAGTATAATGATGGAAACACATGGAGTAGGGAAGCTGTTGACTAAAGCTATCCAGCCATGCGTGGTCAGAGGCAAGAAGTGATCCCAGCCTGGGAATTCACCATCCTTGTCCAGCACCCTGCAGAAAACCTCTCCAGCAGCAGTTTTCCAGGAGCAGTTATCTGTCTATTGACTGAGATGCTCCCACAGCCAGTACAAGCTTCATCACGCAGACAGCCGCTATCAGCCGGAAAGGACCTACTTTCTCCAGGAGATCCAAGGTCTATATCCATGGCAATTTCAGTCAGCTGAGTGTAGACAATAGCCACACTTATCTGAAATGCTGCAATACTGGCAGCTAATGCACACTAAGTTAATCACTGGCATATTTGTAGACTGCCAAGTATATAATAGCGCGATAATGAATTTGTATGGCTGGGCCTATAAAAACTTTGCTTTTTATACTCAGGCATTTTAATTGACACAGAAATACATTTTAAAAGAGAAAGCAGGCTTGATGAGGTCAGCTTAAATTCCTTGGTATAATTACCAAGTCCATTGAACACAAATCTGAAATCATTTAGGTTAAGTTAATAACTTATGCCTTTAGTTTATAAGCACCACATTACATCTCAGACAGCTCAGATCTTGGCTTTGCTAAAGTGGCCTGGCATTTAATAAATTCCTCCCCACGTTTTTCATGTTATAGTTCTTTTACAATCATGGTTTTCAAATGGCAGTGCAGGTACGGTGTGTTTAAATCACCATAAATTAGAATTTCTTTTTTCTGGCTATAGCACCTTTATTGCAAGTTGTCGACTTTGCTTTCAGCCATAAAGGTTATTACAGATGCAGGTCAGAAATGAAAAATACACCATGCGCTATCTGCAGATGTCCCATGACAGACCCCTCCTGGAGCAGAATCATTTTCAGAGTTTTCCAGGGTGGTTCTGTAAAAATAAATATTTTTTATCAGTTTGGTTACAACAACCTTCACATTTACCACCCCCTGTGTTGGGTTTGCATGGCAAGGTTTTGGTTGCAGGGAAGGCTACTGTGGTGGCTTCTCTGAGGTGCCAGAAATCTCCCCTACTTCCAATGGAGTCATAAAAGGAGGGGAAAAGAATGTTCATCACTCAAAGTCCAAGCTGGCACTAAGTACCAGGTTAGCCATTTCTGCTTGTGCTGCCTTTCAGTTAAATTGGACTGGCACAGGGGGTCCAAAGTGACCAAGCAATGATGACTGTGAATAAGAAGGAGCTTTTTGGAAAGCCTGTAAGAACAGAAAAGGCTCTGTTTCTTCTAAGCAGCCTGGAGAGAGGCTGTGGGAGGTGGATTTAGGAAAGTTTGCCTAACCAAAGCACTCAGTGTGCATGTGGCTTCAGATGTGTCCATTCATCAAATGGGAAAAAGTGCTGAGGGACTGAGGACAAGGGAGAGGCAGGGAAAGCATCTCCACAGCCCATACCAGGATGTGAGAACTGCAAGAATCTACTTGGGATGCTGAGAGACAGCTGCTTCCCTGCACCTCATCTCCCTGCCCCCTGTGCCCTCCTTCCCAGCCTCCCTCTTCTTGTGCAAGTTCATCTTTCCCAAGGATGTCAGCGGATCCCTGCGCACGGTATTTAGATAAGAAGCAAATAATGCTGGGAGGAATTTGCTGAGCCAGCTGGTCTTTTGCACCCTGTAGGATGCACAGACCAAAGAGGCGTCTGCCACACATGTCACGCAGATGAAGCCAACTTTGCATTCAACAACTGCACCAAACAAAAGATAAAAGCAGTTTCAGCATAATAGATCATTCAAAGGGGCTCCAAATCCACAGTCCCTCCCCTCCCTTTGTACCCTCTCTCCAGGTTGCTTAGCAAAAGCTGATTTTTATTTCCAATTAAAAGATTTCAGAGCAGCTTTTATTTATTATTTATTATTATTATTGTGTGTCCACTTTGAATCACACTGCTTCCTTCTAGTTCTTTAATCTAATAAAAAAAACTGCGGCACACACAATTCCTTCCTGTGAAATGTTCCTGTGTTTTGTTTACTGTTTTGCATAGCTACACTCAGGTTTTTGGTGTATTTTAAAGTGGCTCCAGATTCATGCCTGAATTGCCACTAGTCCCACCAGCAAAAATTACAGGGGCAGAAGAAGCAAAGAACTCCCCAGTAGCCATGTTCTTGGAATCCGTTTTTGTCAGGGATATAGTGGTACCACAGGGCACTGTCATGTTTCATGTGCATTGGCTGACATTAGGGCAGAGGCTTGAAATGCAAAGAAACACAAGTACAGTAATTGCAGCATCCTGTGCCAGAGCTTAAGATGCCGCCATTCTCCTGACTGGCAGCCAAGAGGAACTTCCCAGGAGCGTGTACAGCAAAACCTTCTTCTCGAGGGGCCAGGCAAAGTGACATTTCATTACCAAGCAGTGAAAAAGAAAACCTATTTACTTCTGTGCAACGTGAGCATTCAAATTCCAGCTCAGGGTTTGTGCTGTTTACATTAGGGATGAAATGAGCTCCAAACACTGGAACACTTGTGGAGTGCTATGGAGATCCTGCTTCCAGAGAAGGGCATTTTTCAGAAGATACTGAAGGCAGAGCAACACCCAAGCACTACCAAGTGACTCGTTTCATTCTCCAATCTAATCAGAGCATTTGAAATTCCAGTGGTGCTCTGGCACAGGCTGTGTGTGCTTGGGGAGTTTCTCATTTGACACTCAAGAAAAGAGGCGGCAAAAATTGGTTAACAGCCCCACAGCCATGCAGGTGATGAAATAACCCAAAAAAGCAATGTTTTGAATGGTTTGGAGACCAAAGGATGTAGATGCTGAAAAGCTTTGGTAGAGAAATTTTTCAGCTTTCTGGAGCGTTCTGTGAGGGCTCTGTGGTTCTCATGAAAGCCATGATAAACACTGCTATGGGTTCTTTATAAACTGGATTTTATCTGTGCACCTGGGATCTGTTTTTCAGAGTTGTTATGGTACACAGTGAAATAATATTTTGAAGTAGGTGTTGTGAGCTTTGGCCAATGGGACAGGGGGTGGCTGGTCCAAGATCCCATAACTTCCTGTCATCTTTGAGAACCAAGTTATATAAGTCAAATTATAATTAATTAAATAACTACTTTCTTCCTGAACTTGGATTGTGTCGTTACTCGCCGTTCTCGGTACTTAACAGTGACAAAAGGACTCTGTGGCTGCTGCAGTCAGTACAGAAACAGTGAAGGCAAGGTGATCTCTGCTCCCAGAGCATCCCTCACATGACCAAAAAGACCAAATTTTGCTCAGCTCCCATTCCTGTGGACAGATGAGAAGAAGCCTTCTGCATCAACTGCCCTGGTGGGAACTGAGTCACTGCCATTTGCTCCTGTTTGGTGGGGAAGGGCACTGCTTTGCTGGGAATGTGTGAGCTGCAGGGCCACGCGCTTTTGGGGTACCAGTCTCAGAGGCTACAGCCACCTACATCCCATTTTGGAAGGGGGGCTTAGGTAGCTGGGTTCAGGTTTCAATGACAGCTGTGCACCAAATCGTTCAAAGACATTTTCAGAAATACTTCAGGTGCCAAATTGCATGTTGGAATTGCTAAGTGCTCCTAAAACTCCCCACCACTGGGATTTAGGGATCAGATGGCGGGTAAGGCAGCCACATCACAGGTGACATGTGACCTTGTGCCTGTGCTTTCACCCCACAGCAAACACAAAGCGATTTGGATGGGCTGACTTCTTGGGAAAAGAGAGTCTGGCACCACCACTATCTGAGAGGAGATTTGCCACAACTCCCAGGAGGGAAACTAAACCCCCTGGAACTGGCAAGTGAAATACAATATTTTTCACAGCTGGAGATATTTTTTGAGAGAAAAAAAAGTCAACATTATCAACATTTTCTATTTACACACTTTTCTTCTGCAATCCCTTCGTGATCAGGAGAGAGTGGGCTGAATACGTTGCAGCAGATTATGCTGCCGTTATTTTGGGACCCATCAGAAATACTGTAATTTTCCTGAAAAATCTTGTTATCGAAAAGTTGTTGCCTAATTTGGCATTCTCAGAGATTTCTGTAGGTGAGATAAGATTTTGGTAAACACACTAATTTTTGGCTACATAACTGAGCTGTACTTTTCTAGTACAGTTAAAATACAGTTCATGATATAAAGGAGGGTTTCCCCTTGCCTCTTGAAACTCCTGTTCCATATTCTGAAGAGCCCTCCCAATGCCAGTCAATTCATTTCTTTAGAAAAAGATTTCCAGAGCCTCATTTACATCAAACTAGAATTGTGAGGTACAAAGGTAAATCTCATGCCAAGACTACACTTAAGTTTTTGACTTTTGCATTTGTGGGGTTTTAAGGTTATTAAAGTTCAAAGTGAAGTTTTATTACAGTTCTTATTATGAGCAAACATTGTGTAGAATCTTCCAAGTTGTCCACAATCCAGATACTAACACTTCTTTGTTAACGGCCAGGAGATCATTACGATGATCCTTTCACTTGGCTTCTTTCACAACCCAGGCCAGATGAACACCTTTGACTCCAACACCTTAAAGCAACACCCACTTACAAAATTGTTCTTTTGTTCTGACATATATGGAGAACCATAATTCTCCACCAGCTGCCTGAAAACCTGCTAAGACAGTGGGTAGGGAGCAGAAACAGGATGGCACAACCAGTCCCTTGGCAAACTGTCAATGATCCAGCCACCAATTTAATCTCAGCATCACCAGGGCCTATGAAACTGCAATATTTTAAATTCTTTAAGGAAGGTGTCCTGGGTTGGGCTTTTTATTGTTCATTTTACAATTCTGTTTTTAACTTATATGACATAATCAAATGGAAAACTCAAAAGACAGGAGATAACGGTGACTTCCACAGTGGTTTTCAAGGTGAGTCTGTCAGAAAAGGGGATGTGCAAATACAACTTTTTCCCTACTTAGCTATTTTCTGTAGATAGGCTTAGGCACTTAATATTTTTTAGTGAAGGACAATGGGGGATATTTCCTAATGAATTTTATTGTGGTGATTCAAAGTGCTGCTGCCTCAAGTTAAACCCTCCCAGTCCATGATGGATGATGTTCCCTCGGCTGCTTTGGTTTACATCTTAGCACAAATCCACTTTTCCTAGATGAGAGAGATACTCAAGCATGATGACATCTGAAATTGCAGCTACAGGGTCTGTCAGGGACCAGCTGCCAGTGCTCCATGTTTCACAACTTCCCTTTCCTGCAGCTAAACACTGTTGTCTCCATTTTATGAGGAGTAGGACAGATGACCACAGTGCACAACTTCTACAGGGACCATCCCCTGGCTCCATGCATCATCTCATGACTGCAAGTGTAGAAGAAAACCAGCCCAAAACTGATGCTGTGGATATGGGTACCAAGGTGTTTAGCTCCCTTGGAAAGCCATGGGAGAATACTTATGAGCCACATGGGGCAAGGAATACAGTCTAGCAGAGCTGTTCACTTAGGGTAGAGTCCAAGCCAATCAATTTAAATAACAGTGATTTAAAAGAATCCCATAAAATACCTTGGTGGCATCTGCATTAAACTGAGAAAGTTTTCTCAGCTCTTCCTCAATACATATTACACCTCAATCCTTCTGTTATCCTAGTTACATCTCAGAGTGGGAAATTTTCAACAACTTAATGACCTAGGGCTTGATCCATGGTATAATGAAGGCATGCAGATATATTCTCTGATCTGTGATAAGCCATGTACCAGAAAAAGGCATATCAAATTCCCGTCTTATAGGAATTATTCTTTATTTGCTACATAGTGAATGGGGCTGTGAAGCAAATTCTACAAGGAACACAGGAAAACCCTGCTTTCTGCATGTTTTTAACACATGAAAACATAGCCATTTAATTAAGAATGAGAAAAAATATCATACTGCACTGAAGGAAAAAAAAACAAATTTTAGGAGCTGAAAGCCTACCTTTCTTCTTTTAGGACACAATCCTTTTATAAAGCTGAGGAATTCATAAAACCCACAGATGCTTTTGGTGTGTTGCACATCAGAAGTCTCAAATCTTTTCCTGTGAGACTCCATTTGCACCCAGAACAAGAAACGGGTCATGTTAGTGAACATTTTAGGGAAATTTGGCTTCTTTGGATATTTTGAAGTTATTAGAAACAGCTCGAAACCAAAACAGCAGGAAACATAACCGGAGGATATTTCGACAACATGTAGAGTTTGGGGTTTTTTTAATAATTGGCCAGGGATGACAGATTACAGCACTGTAAATCATGATCCAACATGCCAAAGTCAGTGCAGTTTCACCAGGAGCCAGACTTTGCTCAGGACTCATGGCTACTCAATTTCTGTACAGCATTTCCGAGGACTAACAGCCTGCAAATGGCGTCAGTCAAAAACGTGGCCACAATAAAAGAGGGTGAAGCACGGTGACATTTTCTCAGCTAGTCGGTGTAAGCAAACAAACAAAAATACAAAGGGAGGAAAACAGCCTTGGCACAGATGGGCTCTTTTGCATGTTGCTTTCCACACATAGAGCAATTTAATCTTGAGTCAGCACGAGTTAGCAAAGGAGTGACAGGTTGTTACAATTACAAGCTGCTTTGGAAGTATTACTATCAGTGCTGCCGCTATTTATGTTTAGTATTGTTATTGATGCTATTAATACTGCTTGTACAAGCGTTTAATGTTACTGTACTGATGTAAATAACATCTGGATTAACAGTTGAGAGAACAACATGATGCAAACCAGATTGATGGCTGAAGACACGGCATTTATTGGGTCACATTTCTGGGCTGCATTCCTGAGGATGCTGTACATTCATACTGTGAGAGTCAACGGGAGGCTTTTCTAAATAAGCACCCCAGGATCTGAGTTGTGGAAGAGGACATGATGATGTGAGTTTTATTTTTTTCTGCCTCTTCAAGGACAGATTTTTTACCAGATAACAGTGCAGAACTAACCACAGAAACTCTAAGTCCTTCTAAATTAGCCACAAGGAAGCATTACCCAAGAATTCAAACCAGACCTCGCTTTGCATCTTGTTTGTATTATTTGTGGTCTCTGCCTCAACACCACAAACCACACTTTGCCCCAAACTTCTTCAATCACAATCATATCAAGGGCTCAACAGCCCTTGCAACAGAGTCTCACAGCACTGAGCATGGAGGAAAAGCTGATACATGCTCCACAAATCATGTATAGCCTTAATACATGATAGGAAAAAGGAGACTGCGATCTAACTTCCCTGCATAGCAAACCCCCAAGGGACTTGGATAAATGTTCACTGCAACAGGATTTCCACTGCAATAAACTTTTTACAAGTCACTGTCTCAGATGTATGAAAAACCATCCCATCTGCATTAGATGCCATCATGGCACACAGTAAGAAGGCCCTTCCAAATCGCTGGGTGTCTCTCCCCAGAGCTGTCTCCCAAGCCACCCAGCTACAGCAGCCTGATCCAGCTCCCACGGGCTGTGATAGCACGAGCAGAAATGCAATCTGGTCCTCTCTGGGTGGCCTGGAGCTGCGCTGGGATGATGGCCACAGAGGATGGGCTTCAGCTGCTTCAGCACAGTCACCTAATGCCATTTGAGGTGCTGCTGTCTGGCCTCCTGCTCCTACCCCGGCTCTGCCCTAAGTCCTGCATTGTAGCTATATTTAGGCATTGGAATTCCACTCTAAGGGAAGGATCCAGCACCGTAGGCTTAAGGATCACTGCATTCTCCATCAAGGTGCCTGGGGGCACATCGACAGCAGCCTTTTATTCTGGAGCAGATGTGCACTTTAGAAGTGAACCCTCTTACAGTCCTTGCTTACCACATTTTCATTGGCATCATGGCACAGGCACAAAGCACTGGAAGGGGATTCCTTCTCAACTAAAGGGGCCTGGAAGATGCTCTTTGGGAGCACGTCTAGTAAAGTCCTACCACTAATGCATACTTAGGAGCAATCCTGGAGTAAAATTCAAAACCACAGTGAGGATTATTTGCCCTTTTCATCAAATGCTTTCTTTTGCAGTTCTGCTCCTCTGGAACTGCATTACATCCACAGTTTATGCTGCCTGCAGCAGCTGCTGAAGTCACAGGTAAGGGAAAGTAAAGAAAACAGACTGATCTGAGCTGTTGCCAAGTGAGTACATTGCTAGTCCAGGGTCAAAAGGCTGCTCTGCTCCCCAGTCTGCTGACAGGACGTAAAAATGTCCCTAATACATACCCCCCAGCCCAGGCTGGATTCCCCATGAGGATGCCACTATCCCAATTATTTAGGGTTTTTTCAAGGTCAGACGTCCTCGGGACATCATGTTCCTTGTTTCCAGACAACACCCTACCAGGGCTGCACAGCCCTGCCCCAAGACTCCAAAGTCCCCCTCACCCCAAGCAAAGCCCAAAGGAGCTGAACCTACTATTCCAAACCCAAAGGTCGCTTTTTTAAAGGTAAAGCTCTCCTTCCTGTCTGGGAATTGCAGACTTTAGGGAAAAGCCTTTTCACGTGCTGAATCTTGCATTAATGTTCTTTATATTAATATGTAGATGAGGTTCATCCCCGGCCCGTCACTGTGACCAGGTGTGATAGAAGTTCACTGGGTTTGAGCCGTGGTGTGATTTTGGCTGTTGGGTTCCCTCAGTGTCTATGAAGGACTAGTGGAGATAGAAATGGTTTAATTTAGTCAATATTTAAATTACAATTTTAAAATAAATTAGCAAAATGCTAAAAACCCTGTATGTTAAATACAGAATGCATCAAGAAAAATGAGATATAATACAGCAGCTGTATCCAGGTCGCTCTTCAAGCAGATTTCCTGCAACAGCAGAGAGAAAAAAATGGTCTTTTGCTGCTGAGATTGTAGTAAACAAGGGCTTGTAAAAGTGCATTAAAGCTGCTTTGTTCCTTTGGTTTATAAATGGGAAGAGCAGCCCCAGGTAACTGCTCTCAGTCACAGGAAGCCTGTGGGAAGTGAAGCCTTCTAGCTAGTGAAGCCAGCTATTTGCAGTTGAAATGCAGTACCTGAAACCCAGGGCCATCTCTCACATCTCTTCTGATCACTTCAAGTTCCACTAAGTGTCCCCTCCTTTATTTATGGAGCATTTATCCTGGCCACATTTCCAGGGAATGGAAAACTCCCCTGGAGAGGCTTTTTCAAGCAATCACATTAAAAGTTAAGCATCTTAACTTCGTACAGCGGAGTTGTCCCCATGATCAGAATGTACATGCTAAACCCTTTTATACTCTGTTGTACATTGATTATACTCACTTCAGTGGAAAAAGGTAAAAAACATAATTTCCAGCTGCAGTTGCCCAACTTTTATGGTATTTTATATCTATCATTGAAATACTCAGAATGACCCATTCAATTTTACATTACAGGCATTACAATAGCTGTAATCATCACCAGGTTGTGTGATCACCTCCTAAGAATTAGCCATTAGAGAGGGAAACTTGCTTCTCAAAATGTGAAGCCTGCAGGCAACACAGGAAGCAACCTTCCCTATTTGAAAAAGGCCAATTTTTAACTTCCCTGGTTTTTAAACCTGTAGCATCAATAGGCAGATTTTACTGACATCAGGGAATAGTACATTCTTGGGCTGAAAGGCAATGGGAGATGAACTGTATGGTTTTGAATAGACACAAAGCAGGCATTGAAGCATCCCAGGGAAATATCCAGTCTAAGCTATGGTCTCCCCCCGCAGCTGCTTTGGGGAAAAGGAATCAGTCTGAGATACCCAACCAATGCTAGCTCAGCCTGCACGAGCAGGGCATTACCAGCCACCCTAAAAGCCTCTGCATGGGCACCTCTCCCCACCCAGAAGCAGCCTCACTAAGTTTCTTTCAGACCAGGCATCTCACTTGTATTTAAATGTGACCTTCTTGGCTCTCTGTGGTTTCACCACGGCTTTTCTGCTTTCAAAGCATTTCTTCTTATTCTTTGAGCTGCTCATTCTGTGAAATGTTCAGAGACTGTTTAGATGTGACTGCATGCCAGCAAATTACCCTGTAGAGCATCTGGCATTGGCATCAACTGGAGGAATGGGCTGATGCCAGACCAGACCTATTACCTGGCATCCACACGAGTCTCTTAACCTTTACATGAAGCAGCCGCTACCCACGGGATGAAGTCGTATGTCAGGCTGCTGCGAAAAGTGGTGCCTGTGCTCCAGAGCAGGGAGTGCAAAGAAAGAAAAGACACTTCCTCTTGATAGTGCAGAGAAGGGAGCTTTGGAAGGACTTTGGGAAGGTCTGTTTGCTCAGACTACTGGGTAAGAGGAAGGTATTAGCCACTGAATTTCATTGGGAAGGGCTCAGAAAAGAAGAACAAGTAATAGTCTTTTAGACCAGAAGATGGTTTTCCTGTGAAACAAAGACTCTTAAAAAACATGATAATCCTTTTAAAACAGGCTAGTTCTTGGCAGTGGTTGTGTTTTATGGCATCCAAAGATGTTCCATGGAGGTACAACTGGTTTACCCACCCTAAGAAAAAACATCCTGAACCCCTTTAATATACATAACATGTGTCCCATTTGTGGAACTTGCTCATAGATTAATTTTACTCATTTTTTAATCTATTACTCCCTGAGGAAATGAGTTTATCTTGAAAATCCTACATCTATGGCAGCAGAATACTCTGGAGATCTGAGCAGAGTGGGTCAAGTTTCCTTTCTGGAAAATGAGTAGTTCATGTTCCAGGTGATGCACATATGGCTACTCAAACAACTGCATCAACAGATACCAATTGTTTTCACTTCTTCATCTGTTTCATTCCTTTAAAAAAAAACAAAACACCCGTGGGCAAGGACAATGAAGGAAGTGAGAAGGCTATTCCAAATTCTCTATTCCACTGATGTCTAGAAACAAAGATCTTCTGACATAGCATATTTCAATGTCCTTTGTTTAACCTCCCCCCTTGAAAGATCTGAACACAGAGCCTTTGTTTCCTGGTGCTTTGTAGGCTAACCTACAGGTTATGCTTTGATAAATGTCCAATGAGCTAAGGAAACATCAAGGCTTTTCCTCAAGATGTGCAGTTGCTGTTTTGTCTGACATCTTCTATTCTTGTTAGACGTTACCATAAGTATTTAGGAGGCCCTTGTGCCTCTGAAGCTCCTGTTTGCTGTTAGCATAGCAGGCTAAAGAACCCAGTGCTGGTGTTTTATCCATTTTAACCACTTAGGACTTTACCAGGTCCTTTAAAATTCACACTTCTGGCTCTGTCTCAGGAGAGCAGGCAGTGAGTTTCATCTCTACGAAACAATCACGTCCCTGGGGCCTGACACACACTTTAAAGCAGAAACAGAAACCCCATAGGTGTTACATTGTGGTGCTCTGGAAGCAGGAGGCTGGTAGCAAATTACTTTCGTGGCATAACATGAATTCACTGATGGCAAAGTTCCTGGTACAGCCATGGCCAGGCATTTTATTCCTGATAGACAGCAAAATGTACACACTCCTTCAGTCTCCAGCTCAGCAACACCAAGTTGATGAATTCATCAGCAGTTACCAACCTCATACTCCAAAGTCAGGACAGGGTTGGTACAGGGTGCTACTGAGGCTGCCTCCTAGGGAGGGTGTGCTCTAGTGTAGGTTTGAATAGAAAAGCCTTTAACGCCATCAGTAGTGACATACAAAAGACTCTGGAGTAGAAATTGGAGGGATAAGCCCATGTGACAACACAGGAGAAGAGGAATTCCTGCTGTAAGGGCCGCTTGCTCTACGCATTGTACTTTGCTTTGGATCTTCATTGGTCTGAGATACTGGGTGCACTTCTATACCAGATTATAAAGTGCCCTAAGCGCCTTTTCTCTCAAGAGCCTTCCCCTGAGCAACCTTTCCTTTCTGAGGTTAGCCTCACTACCATGTGAGGTCACCTGAGTTTGGATTTTTTCAATGCAATTTCAGGTGAAACTCAGGACAACATAGTCCCCCTCAATACCCCAGTGACCAGGACAAAGACTTCTCTAAACTGCTCAGTCTACCTCCTTTCTCCATGGCTGAAAGGCATACAATGCCTTACCTAGTCTAGAAATCACCAGACAGTGTCTACACCTCTCAAGAGAGAGATGACAGAATTCCAGTCAGAATATTGAGAGGCGAATTACCTGCATGCCTCCAAGATGAAGCATGATCTATTCCAGAGAGGAATTTTCATTCCTTGCTGAATAGTCGATGAGCTAAACATGTTCTCAGCTGCCCGTGAGAATCTACATAATTAGATTTGCCATCCTGTCCTTTGGTTCCCATCAAAGCTGGTCATCTCAGGTACCTCAGGCTGCTTGGATAGATGCCATTCAGACTTCCCATGCTTCCCACAGCTTATTTTGGTCAATATTTGCACATAATAAAACCTATCAAAGCTCCAGAGAATGTTGCAGATCCAGAGAGATGGTTTTATAATGAGCATGAGCCCATTAAGGGCTCTATTGGTACCAAAAGCAACACCACCCACGATCCCCTTGTCTCCTTGCCCAGCCATCCTCTTCCTCTGCTCTACCAACTGCAAACATGAGGTTCACCCCTGAGTTTTCAGCCAGATCAGGAACTGGGGCTGACCTTCACCTGGCAGTGCAATTACAGCTGTCAGGGCAGAGGAGGAGGCAAAAAAACATGGCCTGGGATGGTGAAAGTGTGCAGATGCCTCTTCCAGCTGATGGCACAGTCTTCAAGCTGCTCAGGGAACAGTACCTTTAAAGGCACTGCATTCTGACAGGACTTTTCTCACATGGGATGTGAAAACAGAAGCCCTGACCTCTTGTGGTCATTAAACACCACAAAACCAGTAAATTGCAATTTTCCTGATTCTTTAATCTTCTGAGTATTTTCTACCACACATGGTCAAAACCCCAGTGGCTGGATTCACACCAGACAAATCTTGTTGGGATGGCACCAACCACAGTTATTAGCATTTTTTCAAGCCCTCTAGAAATCTTGTCTGAAAGGTAGTTCTGTCCAACAATAGAACCAAACTTCCCTCTGCAAGTATGAAAGAGCTGCCTGGGCTACAACACCATTTACAATTTCAGGATTGTTTTACAGACAGATAGCAAACCACGTAAGTAATTCATGGCACGTTTGGGAGAAGTTAAAGATGAACTTGCGTTTAAAAGATTCATACCTGCTTCAGATGCCTGGGGCTGGAACCAAATAAAATACAGTCTCCTGGTTTATTGTACATGGTGAATGATGAATGGTTGTTTTAATGGTAAGGAACTCATTGGGACAGAACGCAAACCAGCAGTGCCAGAGTGTGAGGTTAATACATATCAAGAAGCTGCTGCATTCCCTGAGGTCAGAAAAATGCTTAAACTGAAAGACTGCTCCACCTGGGCAGGTGCAGAGAGCAGGCAGAAGGCAAAGGGAAGCCTACAAGCACCTGTACCGCTCCAAACAGACATACCCAAACATTTCCTGATGGTTAAATGCCCCAGGTTCTTGCCCCTTGCTACATGCTGATTCCCTTGGTGCAGGAAGTGCACGGCCAAAATAACACAGATCATTTGGAGCATCTTGCTGCACGTCCTGCAGCCAGAGCAGCCTCCTCAGGGCAAGCTCCCATCACAGGCTACTGCTGAGATAATTATTATTGGTGACAAAGTGGGAAACTGTACTGTGTCCCTTCAGAGAGGTGGAACAAGCCGTAATGGGAGAGTGAACACGTGCTGCATGCACAGGAGCCCTCTGTGCCAGTGCAGAGCACACACACTGCCTCCCCTCCTCACCCCGTGGCACCAGAGGGGCTGCAATCCCAGAGGGCCAAAATGGGAATTAGCCAAGGGTCCTGTCAGCATTTTCCCAGCTGGTTTCACCCACCCTTCAGCCATTCAGGTTGGTGTTTGTGCAGTGCCACGAAGACGCCTGAGCCAGGATGGGGCCTTGTGCTTCAGGAGCAGCAGAAAAATATTAAAGCCACAAAACATTGGTAACACTTACTTTCATTCTGCAAACACGGCAAATAGCCCTGATGACAGTACATTTCATTATTAAACTATTAGATAACATAAACACATTTTGGAAGCATCTAATTTTGTGTGTTGCTCAGTAAAAGTATTTCCGTCCACATGGCTTTTCCTTCTAAAGAACACAGAGTGCATTTATGAATAAATCTCATTTCAGCTGTTCTCCCTGAGAATAACAAAAGGTGCAGTTCCTTGTCCTGTTATGGTTCTCCCCCCACCATGCAGGGTGGAAGGAGCAGGATGCAGCTCTGCATCCCCCGAGCTGCTCCTCTCTGCACAAGTACCCTCTGCCTCTGCACCATGCAGGCTCAGGCAGGGCTGTGCAACACACACAGAAATGCACACATATATTGCCTCTCCCAAGCACTTGTGTTCCTCAGCTGGCTGTTTTCAAGCACGCACAAAGCTCTTTTTCTTCACAAAAAAAAGGTGTGAGAAAGAAAGAGCTTCCAGACCCCCCAGTGCCACAGCAGTGGCCTTGCTTGTATTAACACTCAATTCCCACCCAGATTTTTTTTTTGTGCTGTAATTCTTGAGGAGTCCCATCATCTCAGATATGGGGAAACTGAGGCACAGAGGTGGGAAAGGGTCGAGCAACGGTCACTCAGATGGGACTACACTGAGTTCTTCCACTCACGCAGCTGCATTGTTGGAACTAAATGATCTTTAAGGCCCCTTCCAACCCAGACCATTCCACGATTCTATGCTGGCAAACCTCCAGTATAAGTGCAGGTGATTGTATTAAGGATTTTCCCATTGCAAACACATCAGTGTTGTTACAAGCCCACATGAAGGTGACCCCTGTCACTGGAGAAACAGAAACCTTCACAGGGAAATAACCACAGATCCTCCCAAAAATCTGCATGCGAAAAAAACCTCTCCTGTGTTTGTTTTGGGTTTTTTCCCTGATTCCTCATGATGTTTGGCCAACACAAATCCCCTGTAAATATCCCAAAGACCTCTTGCACAGTGGGGCTCATTGCAGGTTTGTGTTAAGCATTTTTTGACGTTTACAAAACCCAAGGAATTTTATGCATTTGTGAAGGCCACATGGCTGCCACTGAGGAACACAACAGCTGACGGGAGCCCTAATTACTGCCAATTACTCATCCCATTGAGCTGCCTTGACTCTGTCATCACTGTGGAAGGAGGCAGGAGATATCATGGGGGGCAACCACATTGGCATGGGCCAATGTCACCAAGCCTGGGACAATGCTGGATGACAGGAGGTTGTGGACACCCCTGGCCAACATTTTGTAACCCATGGAGAGTTCTTGCAGAGCTGCCCATGCCCTCTGGCCATGCAGGAGGGTCAAAGGAAGGTATCAAACAGCCAAGACATGAGTGCTGCAGCTTGAGTCCATGCTCTAAAATAGACTGAGGTGCTGTCAAGCTTTTCCCAGCATTGTAGGAGAAGGTAAATGCACAAAGGCACCCACAGAAGAGCACAGTGCATGTGAGTGTGTGCACAAGCACATGCAAAAAGAGGGAGAAACAAGAGAAGCAACATAAACCTCGCATGGAAAATTAAAGCAAAGTCCTTTTCTGGGGGCAGTTCTGCCCTGTCCTCTGCTGTGGGGGGAGAAGTGGGACTTCTCCAGACAACCAGTGTGCACAGCATGGGAGAGATGCTCCCACACACCAAACCCACTCAACCATTCTCTGCAACGTTTTCCCCTCAGCAGAAGGGGAAGGCACCAGCATTCCAGCTTCTGCTCTGCAACGCGGGGCTCTCACCAGGATCTCTCTTTCTCAAACATATGATGCACTAATGACACCACCCAGGGATGACAAGCAGCTTATGAGCTGGCTCTACCCTCTGGACACCTGGCATGCTAAACCCTTTAGCAAGCGGCATGTGCTGGCTTGGGAAAAGCCATCCCCACTTTGGACAGCCACCAGGCCCAACTGTTCGTCCAGGGCCTTCATCTCCCCTACGGCTATTAATATAAGAAGAGAAAGGAAAAAAATCCAGGGGGAACAATTGACTTGACCCCTGAAGAAGTTGTTACATTACTGATTCAAACTGCAGACGATGAGCCATGATAGGACAGAGTAAAATAACAGTGAATTAAATCAGGGATAGATCATGCAATGTCTAATCGTTGTAGAATAACGAGATCCATCTCTAAATCAGATCAGATTTTATTTTCTGACACTTAAGGATAAAAACTTGTCATAATGCGTAGGAAAATGTGTTGTTTCTCCCAGGTAACAAGTGTTAGGACAAGAGGAAAATGGCATCAAGTTGAACCAAGGGAGGTTTATACTGGATATTAGAAAAAGTTTCTTCACATTGGAATAAACTGCCCAGGAAATTGGTGGAATCACTGCTCCTGAAGGTATTTAAAAAACATGCAGATGCGGTGTTTAGGCACAAGGTTAAGTGGTGGGCTGGGCAGTGCTGGGTCAGTGATTGCACTAGATGATCTTAGAGGTATTTTCCAGCCTCAATGATTCTGTGATTCTTTGAAAAGCTTAACACACAGGACCCAAATCTGGACACTGGTGCTGAGGAGCTGCTGCAGGAGGTCAGTGGGTCAATGCTGGGTCTGCCAGCCCAAGCATTGCCAGGGCAGAGGGACCCAGCTACATTAGAGTCTGTCCCCAAGGAAGCTCTGCTTGTGGTTCCCACCAGGGCTGGAACTGTGTTCCCTCCTCACACATAAGGGTTTATGTCATTGCCATTGCCTGTATTTTCACAGTCTTAATTTAGTGTTCAATTTGGTGTTGTCACAAAAGGTTTCCAGGAGAGTACAAAATCTAGACAAGGGTCAAGAAGAGCTGTTAGGAAGTCCTTCCTTCAACTCAGAGGGTCACAAATTTAGATTAGCTTAGACATTAACTTTTCCTGTTCCTCTAGTAAGGGCACCAAAATCCTTTCTTATTTCCAAAGGAGACCAACACCTGAACATTGCACCACTTCACCTACAAGAGAGAACTGGCTCCTGCAGAACTTCAAGACTGCAGAAAAGATGACGAGGAAAAGTCACAAGACACAGCCAGGCAGAGAAGGATGAGGGAGGACAATCCTTACACTGTTTTCTCCATGAAACAGAGGCACAGGGCCCCAGAATCTCTCTTTTTCTTAAGCATAGAGCTATCCCTCCTCCTGCTCAGCCATCCTTTGGTGTTGGCATTCAGTATGCTTCTGTAGAGCCACCCAGAGACATCACACACTGAAGTGATAAAGAGCAAAGGCTGCACATTCATCAGAGGTGTCCTTTGGACTGAGAGTATAATTGCAAGGACCATCAGATTTTATATTTGGGTCCTACCTGTGCACAGAGAGCACAGGTAACTGCTCCACACAGCTCCTCAGGTCAGCCACAAAGCAAATCCTCTTATATCACCAAAGCCATCCACGACTATGCAGATTGTTCTGTCCACAGGAGAAGTGTCAACACCTGGTCCCAAACTCTACGCAAGCACAAGAGGAACCTGTGCTGCAGCCCCCAGCACACAGACAAGCCACGAGCTATCGGGAGCCTAAAGTAAAGTTCTACCACATACCATGTAAAAATAAATAAAACAAAGCCCTTTTCTAATTAAATAAATGATGAAAGGGAAAGCTAAGAAGCGGTGCAGCTGGGAACCCTTTGAAATAATTAGATCTACCTACTTGGCTCTAAAGTTTTTTCCTATCAGGAACATCAAGAAGGGTGTCAGCAAGAGACCTTCTCATTTCTTAGGTGAACAACACTGAGGGATTTAAGACCTATTGAGAGAAGCCTGGGATTCTTTAAGTTCACTGAAGCCAAAGTAATTCACCCTGAATGCAGGCCCTGAAGGTGACTGTGGAGCTTAGAATAAGGATGTCAACATGGTGCTTTCATCGTTTGCTAGTGGAGCTGGTACTGCACATGGAGCTTGCCTTGACCATTTAATTAATAAAGGGACCCACGCAGCTGGAATTAACATGAACTTTCAAAGCATCAAAAAGTCCAGCGAAGGATCAAGCTGATATTTTCATTTATATATATTAGCTTATTCTGAGCCATTGTTGTGCTCCTCATTCACATGATACAGCAGCCTCTTACTCACATACACACCCTTACATACTTCCTTTCATTTTACCTCCACAGTGCTTCTGTGTGATGGGGGCTATCACCAATTAACACTGACAATGGGAGCTGGAAGGGAATTTTAGCAAGCGCAGCAGGGTTTTTTCTCCCCAAAATCTTTGAGGAAAGGGATTATTTCCCCCCTGCCCTCCTCCCTCCGAAAATGGTGAGCTCCATGCCAATGTTTTTCTCTGATCCTTTTTTCTATTCTTGATTTTACTCTGTCTCTTTTCTTTTTTCTTTCATTTAACACCAAACTATAGCAAGGACAATCCTTCAAAAACATTTTCATTGTAGTATATTGAACAGAACTGGCTTCAACCCTGCCAGGTCAACATGGTCATTCCACTCCTCAGCACTCCACAGGGTCCTCTAAATTAGCCTGTGAGAATCCAGCATTTATTCTTCCCCCAGTCAATGTAAATACTGCTTTTCCTCTTCTTCCTATGCCAAGGGGCAAAGGTTTCAATCAATATTATCACAAAATAATATTTGATAGAATGTTGGTCTGTTTACAGACTCATCAGTTGCTTTTTCACTCCAGTAATTCTCAAGCAAGGTGGGACTTCTGATTGAATCAGTCCACAAACAGGGGTGACAGGGATTTTGAATCAACACAGATAGTCTAATCAAGCATAAGACTTTGAGCTCAGTGCAGGCATCACTAGATGACTTTTTCTACTTTGTATGTTCATGAGAACAGAACTTAATGATCTAATTGTCACTTCTAGCCTTGTATCCTACTGCTCTTTGGTACCACGAGTCCATCAGCTATCCTGGCTTCACGGTTAAGCCCTGTAGATAATCACCATTGAAGTGGATCACTATCCCAGATGCTGAGGAAGCACACACTTCAATCAGCCATGAATCTTTTTGTTAGGTGGCAAAGCAAGTAGAAATGGCTTCATATAAGCCCCTTGTTCTAGGGAATGTTACATCTTTAAAATTGATATAATCTCTTATTTTCAATTTAACACCCGCTGAGGCCATTGCAAATATTCCTTGTGATGGCCTCAGGAGGCATTTGATACAATTTTACGGAGCAAGAAACTGCCTCCCAAGCAATGCCCCGTCCTTTGGATGAGACATAAAGCTGAGACGGTGAGCAGCTCTGAGCACAGCAGAACACAGTTTCTCAAGAGCAGGACAGCTACCTTTAGTGTCCTCACCAATCTGCTTGCACTGAGTTCCTCTCAGCTTTTCAGATGGCTGCCACTCGTGCTGTTCCAAAGCCATCGGCCAAAGCCCCACCTCAAGGCCAGGCCACATCAGTGCTGCAGCCTGTGTGTTCACCAGAGCTGCCGTGCTCCAGCACAGAGTAGTGGATTCATAGTTAGTCAATAGCCTTTTGTGCACTAGTCTCATTTTGGGAACCATCCTAAACATTGGGATAGTGGGGGAGTTAGAGAAGGATCCATTTACTGGCAAGTAGTTGACACCAAGAGCTCTGGGGGAGTTAGGAAAAATGTGATGTCTGTGGTGTGTGAGTGCGGCAGAAACTGTCTGTGAGTGACAGAGGGAGCAGCTGTCGGGTTACCTCCCAGTGACATCTTTCCAAAGAGGAAACTCAAGGAAATTTCTGGATCAAACACTACTCAGTGTTGAATGCCAGTTCAGTATCTTTTAGCAGAGACCCAATGTCTCTCGGAAAGCCTCAGTTAAATATTTTGGTAGCTCCTCTGGCTGTTCCTCTCTACAGCCTGACAAACATTTCACACTGGTTGCACAGCTTTTGGTTGGAAGAAATCCCAGCTTTGTTGACACTGACTTCAGTCAGCTTCAGAGGGCCTCTTAACTCTGCTTTGGGGGTTGTCAACACACAGCGGACTGAGACACAATGCCAGCAGGCAGCTCCTCCTAGAAAACATTATTTGAATCCAAATTGTCTTCCAGGCACTTTTTAAAAAACTTCATATTGTGCAAGTTACATGCTTGTCAGAAAAAAATCTGGGTTAGTCCCTCATTGTTCACATTTATGGAAGGTTGTCTTCCCATTCCTGCAACCAGCAACCCCAAAAAATATCACACCCTGTACAGTCAAATGTCTCTCACATGGCAATGTACAACCAAACACAACATGGTGCTACAGAATATGTGAAGAGAGACAATCACAATAGCACTTGGAGATTATTCACACTTAGGAAAAAAATTCATGAGAGGCAATTTTTAACTTCTTTTACACGTATGATCAAGCACCATTATGTGGAAAGCTTCCGCTACCCATTCTGCCTGTGATCTCCAGCAGCAAAAAAACACCTTTACTCTGACATGGGTATTGGTATATTCAGTTCTGTTCAATCAATGCAATCCTGGCATTCATAGAATCACAGAATCATTGAGTGGTTGGGGTTGGAAGGGGCCTTTAAGATTGTCCGGTTCCAGCCCTCACTGGGGCAAGGACACCTTCCACTATCCCAGGTTGCTCCAAGCCCCATCCAACCCAGCCTTGGACACTTCCAGGGATGGGGCATCCACAGCTTCTCTGGGCAACCTGTGCCAGGGGCTCACCACCCTCACAGTGAAGAATTTCTTTGCAACATCTATNGTGCCAGGGGCTCACCACCCTCACCACCCTCACCACCCTCAAAGAAGAATTTCTTTGCAACATCTACTGTCTTTCAGTTTACCCCTTGTCCTATCACAACAGGCCCTGCTAAAAAGACTCTCTCCACATTTTTGACCTTCTCATCAACAAACACTTCCAAGTCCCTCCCTGCAAGGCTGCTCTCAACACATTCTCCAGCCAGTACGTACTTGTGCTTGGGATTGCCCCCATCTAGGTGCAGGACCTTGAACTTGGCCTCATGGGACTTCAAGAGGTTCACACAGCCCCACCAGTCCAGCCTGTCCAGGTCCCACTGGATGGCATCCCTTCCCTTCGGTGTGTGACTGCACCACACAGCTTGGTTCTCAAGTCAGATGTCTTTAAAAATACTCCACCACCTGCAAAACAATAAACCTGCACAGGAAGCAGCCCTTGTACATTTCCAACTTTATTCAAAGGAGAAAGTAGAGAGATGGCATCAAAGAGAGAACTTCTCTTGTGACTCAGTAAGATCAAAGAGTAGTTTTATTACAAGCCCTGTTTTACCAGAAGATATTTATGAAGACTTAACAAAAGATGCTGTAGTTTATAGAAATGAGAATTATTTACTTCTGTGAAAGAAGAACCTAGAAACCTCAAGAAGGTTAAAGATCTGTTGTACTAGTCTTGCTACTAACAGTTGAAGACATCTAGGATTTTGAAGAGGTTCTGCTCCAAACAGTCCAGATGCAACATAGGTGAGAAAAGAAAGTAATCAGAGAAGAAACAATTTTATCCAAGTGCTCAGAGAGTCAAGAATTAAATTACTCTTTCTGCCACAGCATTTGGTGCACTCACGGGGTGGATAATTGTGAAGGAAGTCTTTGTCTTTGTTCAGCAATTTAAATTTACCTACTGATTCAGCTAATTCGGCCTCAATTTTTAATTAACAGATTTTAAGTGCAACTGTGATGTACTGAGAACGGCGAGTAATGACACAATCCAAGTTCGGGAAGAAAGTAGTTATTTAATTAATTATAATTTGGTTTATACAACTTGGTTCCCAAACATGACAGGAGGTTATTGGATCTGTCCTATTGGCTAAAGCTCACAACACCTACTTCAAAATATTATTTCACTGTGTACCATAACAACTCTGAAAAACAGATCCCAGGCGCACAGATAAAAACCCAGTTTACAAAAACCCGTAGCAGTGTTTATCATGGCTTTCATGAGAACCACAGAGCTCTCACAGAATGCTGCAGAAACCTGAAAAATTTCTCTACCAGAGCTTTTCAGCGTCTGCCCAACTGGGCTGGGGAATGGCATGTTGGTACGAAAGACCCATCAAACTTCAACATGAAAAGTCCATCCTCTCAGTGAAAATAGAGGTGGAAGGAGCAGGATGAAGGTTGTACAAAACAGAATGTAACTTGGCTTGTCCCTCCACCTTCTGTCAGCTGGCAGCTCAGGTCTTCCTGAGCTGGAAGTTGTGTGTGAACCATCATGTCCAATAGTCATCTGTAATGACATTTTTCATTACTGTCTAGTCTATTTTAAGAATGCTTAAACATTTGGCCTCTGTAGCACCCAGAGGCAACAAGTTTCACAGGTTTCTTTAGAAGAAAAATATTGGCTTTTCCTTGTTTTGGGTGCCCCACCTGATTATTTCATTGGATCAAGGTGGGTCTTGCATTTTGAGAAAATGTGAATAAGTGTTTGCTTATTGCTTCCTCCTTTCCATTCCTGATTTTGATGCCTTCAAATTTTCTCCCTCATCTGCTTCCCAAACTGAAAAGCCTGGCCAATCCCACCCACTCTTCCTTGTGATAGAGAACAGGGCATAAGCATAAGTTGTCATCTCCTTCAATGATCCACACCCGCTTCACCAGCAACTTCAAGCAATGGCTTTAGTTCTGAGCCCACCCAGGGAGGATGGAGGTCATGAAGGTAAATGTCAACCAGGCTGGGGGAGCAGGACAAGAATTAGAAAGAATGCAGACCTCTGAGTATTGTCTGTTTGAGATGCAAAAGCCCTTCAAGTTATTAAATGAGGGGAAAAATTATTTTAAAAAGTAAGCATTGCTTGCTTTTATCATAAGAAACCAAAGCTTCGAGGCTTTCGTCCATTGTGAATAAACAGAAAATGGGATTGCAGTTTGCAGAGTGTTTTGAAATTTTCTAATTATTTTTCATTAAACAAGGTCTGGAATAAAGGTCTGTTGTGGTTTCTCCCCACACTTCAATTTCCCTTATGTCAGCTTCATTTTTTGTCTCCCTTTTTCCCAGCCATTTCAAAAATATCTGGAGATCAAGTAGCTGAAATTGAAAATGAAAAGGATAGGATGAAAGAGAGAAGAAGCAAAAGGAGAAAAGAAGCAGGGGAAAAAAGCTTGAAAAGACTTTCTCCAGAATGCAGATCGTGGCTGTTTTCAGTGCTCGTTGGAAAGGTCCCATCAGGTTGCCATCTCAGCCCCCATGGCTGCGCTCTGCTCTGGGAACTCTTTCCTTTTTCCCTTTGTTTGCAGCCCATCAGACTCAAAGCACCATATGGAAATGACTCACATTGCTCAGGCCACAGATTTGGGCCACGACCACACCTACCTGAGCCTCTTCAGAGACCTGCAAAAAGCTTCTTTCTGTGAGTGCCAGCAGGTCCCTACCTACAAAGCAAACAGCAGATGCTGCAACGATGGGCAAACGTCCAAGTACATAAGACAACCCTAATTAAAAGACGTTTTCTCATGAAAAGCTGGAGATTACTAAAAAAAAGAAATGCTTAGCTGGGAAAAACCCTCGATGCTGCTATGCTGAGTGTACCATACTGCACCATTAAGACATGCAGAAGTACTTTTAAGTTGCCTAATGGCAAGGTTACAGCATAATCTGTGATTAACTTGCCTCATGTTGTCAGAGGCTATCAGTCACTCCAAAAGAAATTTGATTTCTGCCTCTTGCCCTGTGTCTGGCAAAGCATCATGTTGGGAAGCTGTTCCCATCCCAAACAGCTCCCAAATTTCCAGTTCATCTACGCAGGATTGTGGGAATCTGGATCCAGTCTGTCCAAAGACAACATCTACCTGGTTCTCTGAATTTTCTACTAGGAAAAATGTAGTTTAAAATGTGCAATTTGTTATTTTCTCATTGAAAACAGCTCCCCCAGCTCTCAGAGATCTCTGCTGGAATGGATTTTTTGCTCCAGTGGACTCCATTATCTTTTTTCCATGATTTTTCTCACCTCTGCTAATGGACATGGTTTTTCACTGTAATTATTCAGTATGCAGGATGTGCTGATGAGTGCTTTCTGTCTCAGGACATTTCCTTCCTAATTTGGAGTCAGCCAGGGCCTGAAGATGTCAATAAAAGTCTGGGGACAGAAACCAGGGTATTTGAAAATTTAGTGCAAGGAAAACTTCTGGGCTACCGAGTAGGATGATGCAATATTGCAAAAAGTCTCCATCAGCTCCTTCCAGTGCTCACACAGGAGCAGTGAGTGACCTAAATGTGCCCAGTTTAAACATCAGAACTGCACAGACACTGGGGGTATTTATAAAGAGCAAGTATTTTTCACAGCATAAGAAACAAAGCCCTTGAAATACAAAACACCTTTTACAAGCTTCAGGCTGGTATTGTACAGACATAGGATGATTAAATAAGTTACCCTTTGGAGTGATTCAGTGATCAGAGGAGAGGACTGGGAGTCAAGATTTCCCCATTTGCTCTTCTATTTACCTTTAAACAAATCCCCGGTGGGATTTCTGCTTTACACAGACGTCAAACACCCGCAGCTCTTCCAGACTTCAATTCAAAGTGCACTTGTTCAGCACCCCCACAGTGTGGACTTTCTGTCTCTGTGGACATTAAATTAGTCAGCGTCAAGATAGGGTTAATGCTACTGACCTCTGGTAGATTTTGCACTTTTGTTTGCAGAGCAATTTGAGATCCTCAAATTGGCTGTTCCAGGGGTGAAAATATATTGCAGTGATCCTCCTAAACAAACCCTGTGATTGTTACTATGCAGAGAGTGCTGCCAGCTCCAGAGCTGTGAGAGCAAAGGTGCCCACAGCCATGGCGACAGACAGCCTGGAAGGTGAGTTGGTAACACAGGCAGAACAGCTTTTTTAGCACTGTTTTACCCCAAAATCAGTATAAATTTTAAAATGACAGTTGGGGAAGCTCAGTCCATTGCTCTGTGCGCTCACCGCTCTCTGTGCCAGTGGAAGCAGAGCCTGTACTCTCATAAGCAGGTGACAGAAAAACACAGATTTGATTTGGGCCACAAAATGTCAATCCAGTAGGTTCTAGAACCAACAGCAAAAGGGTTCTGCAGTTTCCTGTGGAGCAGAAAAAGTGGAAAAAATTATCATCAAGTCAAATGCAGCAATGGTGCACAGGCAGGGCTAGAAGTTCTCTAGAGAAAATGAATGTGGATGGAGAGAGTGGGGGGACAGACAACATGAGGTTTTAGATGATTGCTTTTCATCAGCCTAAATAGCAATAAAAAAAATGGGGCAAGCTCCTGAGAATTGCTCTTGGATAATCAATCAGAGATAACAGAATTAGGCAGAGGCAGTAAGCAAGTGACAGGATGTTAATTCAAGCTAGATTTTTAACAGCCCTGGGTGGATAACTCTCAACAAAGTATTTTCTAGCTGAAGTTTATGTACTTCTCTTTTTTCCTAGACCTTTTCTTGCCACAAGGCCAAATGCAGAATACAGTCATCTCCAAAATTATTCCATGCTCGGGATTCTGCATTTCTTCTGTCTCATATTCAGGACAGGTAACATTTCAGCAAGGACAGCTGCTGTGGGGTCTGGTGCTCACCTCCTGCAGTGAGGTTCACAGTGTGGCTGGAGGAGGTTGGGAGGTCTGCAGAAAGAGCAGTGCAAGCAGAACAGCTCCTCATAAATATTACTAAATTCAAATATCCAGTGTGTTTATCCCTGCTTCAAACCTATTCCAACAGATCCTGGTGGGAATGGTGTGAAAATAAACTCCTTTCTCTGTGCAGTCCATGCGATGCAGGCAGTGGATTCACCATACTGGCCAAAAACCCTCTCACATATGGATTTTTCCCAAGTCTCACTCTGTGTGTACTCACTCAACAGCATCCTGCTCCTGGCATGCTTCTAGCAGCGCCCCTATAAAACCACAGCACACAAACACTCTTGTACTCATACTAATATTTCTTCTCCACAGTTGGAGAAAGTCTGATCTTAAAACTAGGTTTCTGCTGGGAATAAAAATTGTGGCTCTGAATATTCAGTGTTTGTTTATATCTCACTGTTTCCACTAACATTCCTGCCATTTAATTTGTTTGGAAGACTATTCAGAGGAAACTAATAAGTGGCGTGAAGACAGGAAGAACTATAAACCACTGAAATCCAAGCACACATTCAGTGACGTTATCCACGTTATTTGCCTGGCTCTGTTATTTAAAGTTCAAGTCAAAGGGGAAGTTTTGTTTCTAAAAACAAAGACTTGCACACGTATGGACTGAATCTCCTTTCCTCGGAAGCTCTGCTTGGATCAGACAGGATCAGCAATCTGCATAAAAATAAAGAGCAGTAATATTGCACTTCCAATTAGGCAGATTTACCCTGATGCAAGTACAGACAGCACAATTCCCTGGCTTCAGTGGGAGTTGTTCCAGACTTATAGATGCTTGTAACTTCGCTAACCTGTGTTATCAATTTCTTTTCTTTTTTAATAGCTGCTTATGGAAACATTGACTTGCATTTGAGGTTTCCAGATTCTGAGATTTTAGGCAGGCAGCATTTTCAAATATAAAACACCTGTTTAGTCTGAAACAGAACAAAGTGAAGTTTGATTTACATCAAATGTAAAAACTACAGCAGAAATTCTAGAAAAGAAAATTTATGTGTCAATGGTTGTATATGATACAGAATCACAGAAAAAGCTGAGTTAGAAAGGACAAATGCTTCTTGAACTCTGTCAGGTTTGGTGCTGTGACCACTGCCCTGGCGAGCCTGTTCCAGTGCCCAACCACTCTCTGAGTGAAGAACCTTTTCCTAATATCCAACCTAAACCTCCCCTGACACAACTTCAGGCCATTCCCTCAGGTCCTGTTACTGGTCACCACAGAGAAGAGATCAGTGCCCACCCCTTCTCTGTCCCTCAAGAGGAAATTGTAACTGCAATGGGGTCTCCCCTCAGTCTCCTCCAGCTGAACAGACCAAGTGCCCTCAGCTGCTCCTCACATGGCTTCTCATCAAGGCCCTTCATCATCTTTGCTGTCCTCCTTTGGATGGTCCCTAGTAGTTTAAAGTCTTTCTTGTGTGCCTCCCAAAACCGCTCCCAGCACTCGAGGTGAGGCTGCCCCAGTGCAGTGCAGAGAGGGACAATCCCCTCCCTGCCTGGCTGGCGATGCTTTGTCTGATGCCCCCCATGACTCTGTCGGCCCTCCTGGCTCCAGGGCACTGCTGACTCACATTCAGCTTGCCATTGACCAGGATCCCCGGGTCCCTCTCCATGGCACTGCTTTCCAGCCTCTCCTTATGTACATCCAGGGCTGCCCCATCCCAGGTGCAGAATCCAGCACTTTCCCTTTTTAGACTTGCTTATTATCTCTCCCAGTCCTGCATCCAAATTATTTATGAGGATGTCGAAGAGCACAGGGACGAGGCTGGACCCTATGCAACCCCGCTAATGACAGGTCTCCAGCCTGATGTCACCCCAGTCACTGTCGCCCTTTGTGCCCAACCTGTCACCCATCCCATGACCTGTTTATCCAACTGACTGCTGGTCATCGTGTTCAGGAGAATACCGTGAGAGACAGTATTGAAAGCTTTACTGAAATCCAATAAGATTACCCCAGCTGGCTTCCCTTGGTCAACTAGGAGTGTCACTTTGTCATAAAAGGCAACCAGATTTAACAAGTTGGACTCTCCCCTCATGAAGCCATGCTGGCTGTGACCAATGACTGTGTTGTCCTCCAGGTGCTTTTCAATACCCCCCAGGACAATCTTCTCCGTAACTTTACCAGGCACAGAAGTAAGACTGATGGGCCTGTAGGTGCCAGGGTCCCCCTTCTTGCTCTTCTTGAAAATCAGGACAACATTCACCAGCTTCCAGTCAGCTGGGACCTCTCCAGATTCCCAAGACCGCTCAAAAATTGTCCAGAGAGTTTTTTGATGACATCAGCCAGCTCCCTTAAATTTGCTGCTCCAAGTGGGATACAGTGGTTTCTGTGGATTATTTGCAACATTTAAAGACACAACATTAATATTGCATAACCTTTCTTTGGAGAGAATAAACAAACAGAGCATCTGAGCTTCAAGTATCTGTTATTCCTGATTGGCTTGTTAGAAAAATTCCCTTTTAAAACTGAAATAGAAAAATCAAAGCAATTTTGCTGTGAAGAATGTGTGTTAACAAAAAAAAAAAGAAAAATTAGATTCCCTACATAGTGTATACATAAATACAAGAGATTTTAGCTTAACCTTCTGGTCTCAACTTTTGTATCTCTATAGTAGTTGCTCAGAATGGGCATTCTATTGTGTGTATTAACTGGAGTGGCTAAGGCAGGCCCGGGCTGACAATTATAATTTGGTCCCCCAGATGATTGAGCAGCCTTACAGAGGACTGCACAGTGCAACTTTAACAGCCCTTCCCGATGCCTAACTAGAAAATCTGTTTCAAAGGGGCTCCGTGAATTGTAGGGTACAGTCAATTAACTTGAATATTAATTATCTATAATGAATGTACCCTTCTTCGGGGCCTGAAAAGAAGCAAATTACTTGGAGAGGGACTAATTAAGATGATGTAATCTTGACCATGAAGAATAATTCCTTCCTAGTGACAGAAATGATCTAATTGAAGTATCTCATTAATTAATGTCTCATGAAATTGACTGATAAAATGCCTCTATGAATGCCTCCTGAACTTGGGGCTGGCAGAGCATTGTCGCACATCCACTCCCGCTCCAGACCCTATCACTGACAATATAATTAGACCTTGGAAGCACGCTGTGCTCAGAAGGATTTATAACTCTGCAGTGTGGATAATCTACAAATGCAAAGTTAAGACAATGCAGCTTGCCACTGTGAAATTTCTGAAGTCAGTGAGTGAAGCCATAAATCAGGTAGAATCCAAAGGATGACAAGTGAATTCCCCCTCCTGCCAGCTCTGTCAGCCTGCACTGAGAGCAGCCCCACAACCTGCTGATAACCCTGTACCAGGTGCTGGCAGCTCCAAAAGGCTTCCTAAGTGCTTCCATGTCCAAGCACTCTCTGCATTAGTTCTCAGGTAAATAAAGTCAGATTAAAGGCATCTTATTTTCCCTTTTTCACTAGATTAGTACATGCTTGAGGATTTTAGCTTACAATGCTTCAAATCTCTGAGAATGAGGGGCAGTGGAAAGACTCTTCCCTTGCTACACTCCTCCTGCTGAGGAGATCACCGTGTGTGATCAGCAAAGCTTGATCAAGAAGAAAGGCTTTGAGGTGCTGGAGTGTGTCCAGAGAAGACCAGTGAAGCTGATGAAGGGTTTGGAGTCTTGTGACGGGTGGCTGAGGCTGGGGATATTTAGTCTTGGGAAAAGGAGGCTCAGAGGGGACCATTTCATCTTCTACAACCCCCTGAAAGGAGTTTGTATCCAGGTGGAGGTTGTTCTCTTTTCCCTAGTAACAAGCAATAGGACAAGAGGAAATGGCCTCAAGTTGCACCAGGGGAGGTTTAGACGTGGTATTAGGAAAACTTCCTTCACCAAAAGGGTTGTCAAGCATTGGAATATAATGCCCAGGAAAGTAGTGGAATCCCCATTCCTGGAAGTGTTCAAAAAACATCTAGATGTGGCACCTGGGGACATGATTTAGTGGTGAATACTGGGTTAATGGTTGGACTCAATGTTCTTAGAGGTTTTTTCCAATCTAAACAATTCTATGATTCTACAATTTGGAGTTATTTGGGCCAGAAAACCTGAAAGAAAACACAATTTGGCTTAATCCAAATGGTATATGTTTTATTTTGATTGCCAAACTGCATCCTTTCAAAGCTTTGGTAGCAGCACTTTTCCATTTTTTTTCTGTCCCACGCTTCTTGAGCAAGGTCCTCTAAAACGGGCAGAGGGTTCCTAGGTTCCAGTGAAATATGATAAGAAGTAATAAACGGGTTGTGGATGGAATAAAGGGAAATTTGAATCTCAGAACTAACAATGATCAATTTACTACAAGCCTGCGGGAGCTAAAAATCGTATAAGGAAACCGTAGAAACACAGCAGCCAGGCAGGCAAACAAGATGAAACTAGGCCAGTCCAAGGATGCATTACTGTTATTTGTTTACAGCTCTTCTGTTAAAGTGAATTAAATGCCCACAGCTGATAAAAGGTTCGTCTACCAGCACAGAAGCTCCTGAGTATCTCGCACTATTCCAGCACTAATTACATTTCATAAAGCTACCAAATATACCATAACTAACATTTATTGGCCAATGAAATGTTGCTCTAAGTTAATAATTACAGATATATGTAGACAATAAAAAGTGAAGCATCAGCCTGGACGCAGGAGGGGAGATTAAATGCTTCTGCTTTTACTGAGTGTTGCTGAGAGGCCAAATTTAAGACCTGAGGCAACAGTACCCCAGGAAAGCCTGCAGGAATAGAGGAAAAAAAACCTTAACTGGGGAATTATGCAGGAGAGGAATATTTATTGCACCCATCTGAAATTTTCCCAACACTCTGATACTATGGATCCCTTTCTACCTCTGGAAAAAAGAGCTCAAATGGAGGTACTGAGACTTCTGCTGACACTCACAGAGAAACTCCTACAACCCCAACAATGGCTGCAAGCACATAACCCCAGACTCTTTCCAGAGCACTCAGGTCTATACACAGTCTGTGCACAGCACAAACTTCTCCCTCCTGAGTTCCCAGTGCTTCCTTGCCACCACTTCTGGTTGCATGGGGATGGGTGGTCTCCTGTCTCAGGGCAGGCTGGGAATGGGAAGGAGCCTGGCCAAGCAGAGCTGCCTTCATCCTGTAACAGAAGAAAATGGTAGACCTGCTGCAAATTTTGCCAGGAGCCAAACCAGCCTTCAGCAGTTCCCTATAGCACCAGAAACCAGGAGGTCACCTCCTCTCTGGTGTTCCACCAGGACAAGGATGAATCTGCTTCTCAAAGCTCATTCAGGAAAAAGCCCAGGAGCCAGAGTCTGATTGTTCTATTAGTTTTCCTTACCCTGAATTGGATGAAGTCTGGTTAAACCAAAAGAGAAGCAGAAGGAAGGATCAGCCTCATTCTAAGTCTTTTTGTCACTTAGCTGCCAGGTCACATCTTCACTCCCGTTGATTCCCACGTAGCCAGTAACCAGATACTGGGGGTTTTCACCCTACAATGCTTAGAGCTTTATCTGAGCTGGCCTGCTTGGGTAGAGATTCTCCCTCTAAGGCTCTTACTTTCTTATGTAATGAGATTAAACCAGACTTAAAAGAGCAGTAAGGAGATGCGGAAGGTCAAAAATGCCATTTACTATAAATAAATGCTCTGTCAGTTTGAAGGCACAGCACCATCATGGGAAACCTTCAACTGGCTGAAGGTGTAATGTTGAGCAGCTGTCACTCCTTGCAGACATGTCACTGTGGGTGGGAGGGAAGGCTGGGAGAAGAGGGGAAGGATCTATAGGGTACAAATAGCGTAGGATGAGGTTTTCCTGCTCTAGCAGCTTTCTGCAAGTACAGAGAGGATCTCTGAGTAGCAGACCAGGCTTGACTATCACTCCTGCAGTCTTTATGGCTTTGAATAGAGAGGATGAATGCTCTTACCACCTAGTATCACTAGAGAACTCACCACTTCCAGCCAAAGGCAATTTGGATGGTGTATGCCAGGAAAACACATGCTGGTGCAACATAGCATGACAATATAGACCTAAAATTCATGGACATATTCAGGCTTAAAGAGACACACCCATGAGGCTAGTGACCCAACTGAGTTTTTCAGGGACAAAAATGAACTCAGGAGAACATTAAAAAAAAGTGATTCAAAAGTGTTTAGGGAACAACGCCAAAGAATTACAAGAAACCACCTTATTTTCACCCATATTGGCCACTGTTAGAACAGCAGATTGTTCAGGCCTCAGAGCTGTAGTGATGATGTTGCAAGGGCACAAAGTGGGTTCTGCCTTAAAAAATTGAACCATTGCACAGTTATAATTGAACACCTACATATGCCTATTAGGAGAAATATTGGGTACATCCGTGTCATCAGCGTGCCTGGGGCTGGGCCAAGGCTTGCTCTGCCACCTGCTATGTGGGACACACTCTCTATAGGACAACGTGCAAGTCTCCATCCTGGATGTGTGTCTCTCGGGTCAATGGGACAGGCAGGATGATCCAGACTGAAAACAAAATGAAAACCATGTGTAAGCACTCTGGGGCACAAACAAGTTCCAGCTGCAGAGCCATGTAGTTATGGCTCTAGGAGCAATGTGAGAGCAGATCCATCAAGTCCTCCTCTTACACTGTGTCTCAGGGACTGCAGACAGCAACCTTCACCCCAGTTGCACCTCATTTTCTCCCACTGTGGTCATAAGGATTTTTTTGCTTCTGACCAACTTCATGTCCAGAGACAATGAAGCTACAAGACCTCAGCACCCCTGGAGGAAAGGAAGACATTGGTCACTGATTTGTGTTTTTCTTGCTCATAGCATAGACATATTCATACCTTCTTGGGGTTCCATTATCCACTGCCCATGTCTCCTTCAGCAAGGAGGAGGGGACACAGAGATGCCAGAGGGCTGATTCATCATGAGAAGGCTCCCATCCTTTTCATATCCTACCCTACTGCTGCTAAGGCAAGTAAAGTCCCTTCATAGGCTTCTAGCTTTGTGCACACTTGAATTTCCAAAGTGGCAAAATTAAAGACTATTCCATGGGCTGAGAAATGCAACAGCATGACCTAATATCCAAACTAAACTTCCCACCCCACCCCTCAGTTTTATCCCATTACTCCTAATTAATCCCCTTTGCAGCTATTGCTCCTCTTACCTGGCATGTATGATTGCTGATTGTTGCCATAGGGCTAATTCCCTTTCACGTAAGGTTGGCATAAATCTATTCTATAGGGATGGTGAAGAGTTTGAGAGGTTAAGTTTTGTCTTATTTCTATCCCATGGGGAAAACACTGCAAAACTATCCAGAAGGTGTCCTATTAGCAGTGAGAGGACAGAGATGTCCTGCGCCAGGCAATGCTGTCACGTAAGGGAGAGGGAACCTCCAGTCCATGTAACCATGGCACCACTCTGACATCCTGGCACTCGCTGCAGTCACTACATCCCCTACAATTTGCAGGTCATTTCAGTATCATAAATGATAAAACAAGATGTCAGGCATCGGGGAACAGCCTCCTGTGGATGTAAGCACATAACTCCCATTAATGTGAACAGGAGTTACACACAGGCAGTGAGCTGAGAATGTACCCTCTGCTCTGCAGAGCACACTCGGCAAGTCTGAGTAATCTGTGGTTGATTTTAGTTTTCTCCCCAGAGCTCCCAATGAAGGGAGATGCATGAGAAAGCTGGTGTACAAGGCATTAGCATCAAGGCACAAGTGAAAGAGCACTCAGTGGGATTATTAGTGCTTACACAGCACAGCAATGGATGGTGTCCTATAGGAATGCTTCACATGCGGGAGCTTTGAGCCCAGCCCTTCTTTTCAGTGTAAATGAGGAGTGGTGGTTACAGCAAAGGGGAACAGAGCAAAGAGCAGAGAAAGACCTTTTTTTCCTTTTTCCTTTTTATGGCCAGGAGAGGCCGTTCCTCGCTCCCATCTTCATTTAACCATTGGTTGAGGTTTGCCTGTGTGCTCTGAGAACTCAGATCCTTTTCTCAGGGTTGACAAAACCCTCCCTGCTCCCTTGCTGCCAACCCAGCTCACATCAGTGGTCCAGGAGGATCTGCTCATGGAGAAACAAGAGACCCATGTAACAAAGAGGGAGAGAATCACTGGAGATGAATCCTCACCTGCATGGGAGGAGCTTTCACAGCAGAGGATGATTGAAGCATTGAATCAACACTGGGACATTCAGGGAAATTAATTCATTTTCTGTTCACATTTTAAATTGATTTGGATTATTTAATCCACATTAGGCTCCTTTATACACACTCTCATTCAGAATTAGAGTGCCACTAATTCAGTTTACAAAGTAAATTAAGCTCAGCCAAATTAATGCTACGTTAAACTTGAATGAGGGTATATGAAGAGATTTAATGTGGTTTAATTATCCACTCTACATATCAAAAAATGCATAAAATAACACATTAAATGACAAAACCAGTCCCTGGAGCAGAAGGGAATGAAAGCTGGGGCTCCTCCTCCCAGAAAAGGCCACTGGATGACAGGCAAATGCCTTCTCCTTGGTTTGGGATAGCTCCTCATTAAACAGGAAGAGAGGAAGCCTTTGAGCAGCTGGAATAGAGAAGGTCAACTAGTTTTCCCTGCCCCTTTTCATGACTGTGAGACAACTCTCTAGAGACATGATGGATCAGTCTCCAGGATGCTGAGAAGTGCTCCAGACACTAGTTGAGAGCCCTCATCTCTGTTAGGATACAGACTGTGAATATCTGCCCTGTGCATCTGCCGAGGATTTGCACAGCAGGAGAAGAGCATCCAGCAGCTCAGTGCTGAAGGATTGAGAAGAGACAAAGTGGCCAAGAAACCACAGCATTTCAGAAGTGGGCTAGAAGATCTCTGAGCCTTTGGCAGTGTTTATCCAGAGCTCCTGAAGGATGGCGGTGATTACAGGGAACTGAACAAGAGCCAACGTAGAAAGAGGGGAGAGAGAGAGAGAGTGGAAAAACAATTTAACTTTAATTTCCATAACAATATGGGCACAAGAGATGAAGCTGTTTCTACATATCTAGGAGACACCCAGGAATGCTAGCAACACTCACATTTGGATTATTTCGGTGTTCAGATCAAATAATTTCTAAACCCATCTGATTCACTTTGGCAGAGTAAATGGAAGAAGAGCAGTAGACATCATACCTCAACTTAAGCATCTTGTAACATTTCGTATCAAGGTACAGAAATATGCCCCAGGTGAAACTGCTACTGGAGCATGCAAAACTATATGGGAAAAATGATAAATTAGTATAGTTGTAATCAGCAGCTCACTTGCAAGAAGGAGATGTATATCAAGAAATAATCTTCAAGGTTCTGACTGGGATGTCACACTCTGCAATATTTTCCTAAACAACATAATCTTTATGTTTACATATGCACACACAACACCATGGAGGGAGGGGCTACCAGCACACCAGAACACACAGGGCTAGAGCTCAAAATCATCCTGGCAAATGTTAGAAGGGGTCTGAAAAAACAGGATGCAAATGAGCTTTTGTCTTCAATAAATATCAGGTTCAGAGAGGAACAACAACTGCATGACTACAAGCTAGCAACAACAGACTGGGGGGAGATCTGCAGAGAAGGACTGGAGGGTTGGAGCGGATCAGCAGATAGATGTGAATCAACAGGGTTGTGCTGAAAACAGCAAACACCATGCTGAGGCATGCAAAGAGCACCATCATGTTTGAGATGTGTGAAGAAAGCCTTCTGCTCTGTTTGCTGCTGGTAAAGGCTTCCCTGGAGAACTTTTTCTTGTTTTGGCCGCTGTATGTCAGGAGAAGTTGGATTAATGCAAGAGAGAGAGAGAGAGAGGAGATCCAAATTTAAAATGTAAAAAAAAAGAATTAAAAAGAAAAGAAAACAAAATCCAATCCATTACAAGAAAGGCAGACATCATGATTTCTGTAGAAAAAGAACAGAGAAGACCAGAGAACAGAACATGGAAAAACAGCACCATGGTAGTGTTTGAAATTATCACTGGAGGGTTTAAAAAATAATATACAAAAGGTATTGTTTGAATTGAAGAAATATAGGGATTGAGGAGCAGACTAGATCACTGGTTAGGCTCCCTTACAATCTTTTTACACCAAGTTTTTAGGTTTGCTCCCATTTTGGTGGGACAATGTGGCTTTGGTCAGATTGCTACATTCCTCTACTTATCAATTTTCCCATAAATTCTGTAAATGTACAGAAACAAAACTCTCATCCATTCCAGGAAAACAAAAAAGTAATGCACCTAGAAAATTTGACTGGTCATGGATCTGCCAGGTTGGAGCTGAATTCCAAAAACAGGAGCCGATCCACCCTACCATGGGTAGTGAGAGTACAGGTCAAGGTCCTCCAACTCATTTTATGTGTCTGCAGTAACAAGAAAAGAAAGGTTTTGCAGTCTAAGGAGTTTTCTGGATTTAGCCTTAAAGCCTCATTTCCTCACAGAAAATGGTTGAACAAATACAGTTCCTATTAAAACCCCACCCATCTGCAGCAAAGCAAGAACAGTTTTAAGACCACAGGAGTGTAGAGCAGTCACCAAGAGTAGGCACCACTTTAACACTGAACCTGCACCCAACTGTTTCTTGCTCTAAGGACAGGAAAAAAATGAGTGTAAACACAAAGAAAGGAGTATTGCTTATGTGCCACCCTCGTACTAGCAACCATGAACTCTGGCTGATTTTGCTTATCATCCATTAAGGGAAACAGCTATAGGTCATCTCTGTGATTACCTAACACTCAGGAGAAGCAATAAAGCTCAGCTGGAGGTGTCACACTGCAGCAAAAAGTAAAGGCAGCCCAACTCTCATTTTTGTTTTTCACTACATTACTTCAGTTAACATAGTGCACTGTTAACATTAACTCCTGGCCATATATTGCTTTATAGATAGACAATCAATACTGTGACTGAAATATGATTTTGTTAAAACATCTAGGGGGCTGTATGCATTTAGCTTTCACACTATTTTCAGAAAATGAACATCAATATAAAAATAATGAGCCTCATAAAATAAAGCCTCGTTCATGTGGCTGAGCTGGCTTTTAAGAAAGAGGGCAGAGATTTATACTAAAGGCATCACAAAAGAAACAGCTTAGAACAACATTCAGCATCTCTATCAACCCACCGAAGGACATTCAAGGCCAGCACTGAAATACAGTTTGCCTTTGCTCACTAGGGCATCCATTGGGCTGGCAATACTTGTCAGGAGCAGTTGGAAACACCGGCAAGAGAAAATGGCAGCAGAGCCTTGGACAGGAATATAAAATTACCTCTTTTTTGCAGATCATCGTACTAAGTCACAAGTCTCATTTTTGTAGTCGAGCTGCTTTTGCTTACAAAAGAACTCAAGAAGCTCAGGAGAGCCCAGCCTGGACACTACAGGGCCAGCAAAGAGGACAGGGAAGTCTGTGGGGCTGCAAAGTGAGGGCAAAAGAGTCATCCTCCCCCTAAGTGAACCAGATTCTTGGACAGTGGTAAGCACTTTTGTCTTATCATCTGCAATTTTTGTTTGATTTTCCCTAGGACAAAAATAGTGAGGGTAGGGTTGGCTTTGAAATGAGACAAAAAGGAGTATTTCATCTCTTTGACAGACAAGTGTTATAACATAAAACTTCACATGCTGTACCTCAAAAAATAAGGAGTGTAGTCATGAAAGTGTGAGTGCCACATGCACAAGACAGTCTATGCTAAACTCCTTAAGACATGAGCTATACATCAAAGCCAAGAGGAATTAGGACGTACATTGAAAATGACACCCTCTTCTTCCCATCCTTATAATTGTCAGGAATTCATACTACTACTTTTTTTAAACCTTTCTGAAACATTTGCAGTGAATGAAGAGGTGACAGCATTGCATGAAGTAATGTCGAAAGGGAAACCTGAAAAACATCTGAGTGACAGTAACCGGAATCAAATCAGATGGGGGACAGGTCCCTTTAGGATCAGATCCCTTTTAATTTATCTAAAGCAAGTCTCCCTCCATTCCCTCAAGCTCCTTTCACAGGATGTCTTCATTCAGAAATTAAGGTTCCAAAACACTTTCCAAATACATGGACAATCATCTGTTCATGGATTTCCCTTTCCACTCAGGGGACAGCACAGGTTGGGATGTCCCCAAGGAAAAGATGATCAAATGTTCAGTTCAGTTGTGCCATTTCCAAGTTTCACCCCTTCTACAGCGAACTCTGGCCAGCAGGAATCTCCACAAGAAGCTCTGCTGAAGTCAGATCTGAATGGGTATCAGCCCATCAGTGTTTCCCTGAGCAGCAAAACGGAGGTTAAACATGGGCGCATGCCAAGAATGAGCAGAAGGTACTTCAGATCAGAAGAGCTTGAAGAAAACTGACCATGTCTCATGCATTGTAGATGTTCACCTGAGCTTGGTTTGTCTTTTTTCTTTTTTTCACGTGGATGGCTGATACGAATTTATGGAAACTTTAATTTGTTTCAAACGCAATAAGACATGCTGTGGTATTTTAAAAAACAATTAATCATCTTGAGTTTTCAATTAAAGATGTGCACAGACTGAACGACTTGCCACCCCAGCAAGGCAGGAGGAGATGATTAAAAACCTCCCATTCTTTTCAGGTGTTGTACAGTACCAGCTGGTTTCTTCTTGCCTCAGGGAAAGTCATTTCATCTATCACGTGTTGTGTTATGGGTGGATTATGTCATATCAAAGCCAATTACCTCATGTTATGGCAGCTCCTGACATAATGCAACAGAACGTTCTTTGGACGTGCAGCTCAATGCAGGAAAATGCAGCTCTCTAACACTTAACAGGCACAGCATTGCCTGCACTGGGGGCTGGCTTTGGGTGCCAAAACACCTCCCAGCAGCTCTCTCGCTTGTGTCCTTTGCAGCACACTCACTGCCCAGCCTCTGCATGGGCTCCAAAGCTGCTCTGAATAATCAAACACCATCTCCAAATCCATTTGGAGGGGAACTCTTAACAGCAAAAGTTCCATTCAAAAATTTTCAATTTGCTGTACAGCTCAGGCACAAGGAGAAGTAGTGATGGGTACAGAGATAAGGATGGAGGGCAAACGGGAGTAAGCCCAGGAACACAGGCACACATACCTCCTTCAGAAAGCAAACCAAGCAGCAGCCTGAAGCCTGATGAAATCTGGGAGGCTGCTCTGTCTGTTTAATATTTGTTTACATGTTTCCTTGCCTTGTTTCATCTGAACCAGAAAGGCAAGCTCCCAGGAAAGGAATTTAATCACTATCTTACTTAAGAGCATGTCAGAAAAGAAACTCCTGAGAGGATGACAAGGTTTCTATCCTTTCCTGCTGTGAGCAAAAGGAGTGGATTCTCTCTAATCCTCATTCCTGCAATGTGTTCTCCACCAGGTGCACGGGGAACTGTGAACGTGAATCTCAGCCTCTTTCTCCTTCCATAAGTCTGCCAGCTCAAAAATTACTTTTTTCCAGTCTGAAATCAGACACTCTTCATGTCCTTTCCCCACACAAAAAGGTGTCAACTAAGCAGGACTAAGCAGGACTGCACAGACCTCAACCTGGTTCCGGTAGGATCCGACTCAACACGTATCTTCCATTTTTCTCCTTCAACTCTGAGAGCTGGGCCCAGGGTGCAAGTCACTGTCTCCTTCCTAGCTCAGAGGAGTCACTAGATCCTGGCTAGCCAATCTGCTTATAGATTTGGGCATCACCTGAGTTTGTAGGACATGGGTGATCTTCATGCAAGGGATCAGTTCTTGGCTCAGGTGAGTGTGCAATGGTAGGAGAGTAATACTCAAGGCAGGAGTAGGTTATGAAAAGGTATGCACCATTCTGGGGTAATCACAGGGTACTTCATCCCTCACCCCTTTGGTACTTTCTTACAATGATCTTTATATATCTTTTCTGAAAGGATCCTTCTGTTTTGGTCCAGAACCAGAGATGGCATACTCACTCCTTCTCATTGCCCACACCAATTCCCATAAAGTAACTCTTATTTCCTTAAAAGTAACTAAAACGTTTCTTAAGGTTGTTCTGCCAGTGTAGGGAGCTGAGGAAAGAGCCCGGAGATTGGAATATGTCATAATTTGCCATGCAGGTTCTCCCTCCCAAGCCAGCAACCTTTGCCATGCCTCCCACACCCTACACATTTTATGAATTCCCTGGGGCTGGAGATGTGGTTGCACTTATTTGTACAGTATATAGCCCAACATGGTCCAACTGTCCCTGATTTATTCTGCAACGTAAACGTTAAGTAGTAATGTTATGACCTTTCGTTGATAACAAGACCAGGGTGATGAGGATTTTGGCACAGGATGAGCAATGTGTCCTGGGAGATTTTCATTATACCCTTGATATTTAAATCACTCTACAAATGGCCAGCTGAAGAAATCTGATCATTTTGAAGATCTGGACCCTTACCAAAGGAACTGAGTCTTCTTCCTCTATCACACATACCTTATACACTCATGTCCTGTCCTGGCTGTTTTACAGCCAGCACTGGCACAGCTCCAGGGAGGGAGCTTAAGCCCCACAGCAAGGACTCAACTGTGCTATCAAAGCCATCCTCTAAGTCAGTGCTGCTGGGTAAAACCTCACCAGGCAGAAGATGGGTTGTGCTGAGAACAGTAGAGACAGGAGAATAATTGTCCATCTTGGTTAGTGGGTGTTGTTACTGTGCAAAGGTTAATAACAAAGCTCCTCCCCACAAGTAGAACAAAGACACATAAAGGTTCGGAAGTGCCTTGAGGTGTATCTTAGGTCCTACAAATGATGCAAGGCAGATTTATGCAGATTTTCAAGAACAAGCCCTGGAAGAGGAAGAGTGTAGTGAGGTTAGCACGAGACTATGCTTGAATTCATTAGTTGAGACACAGGTTATGACTATGTCTTTCTGCAACATACCTGACTCCCATTGTTGTCCACACAGGGACATGAGGAAACAGTCTGAGTGCAGAGATTCACAAGATTTACAATCCCATAAATCACATCCTTTATGGCATACATTGGTTTATTGAAGTTTTGGTATTTTTGGCCAGCAGGATGCCAAAATGGGTGACTTCAGGGGAAAAGACGAACTGCAGGTGGAGCACGCCAGAAGCACATGTAGGTTTTGGCAGGTCTAGGGATCATGGAGGAAATACAGCAAGCTCAGAAGATTTACAGATTTGGCCTGATATCCCAAACTCATCTGACCTTGCTAATCTTCTGCATTTCCACTATCACTTATGATAAAGGGGACCATGAATTAGATGGAATAGTTTTACACACCTTTCAGTAGCAAAAGGTTCTGTAATTTACAGAGTCTTTTCCTTCTAGTGGAACAGTAGGTGGCAAAACTATGGGGCCTTGACAGGTTCCATATAACATTAAAGCAAACAGCGAGATAATAGAAATCACATTTAACTGCCAATGAAGAAGAGAAAAGCCCAGCAGTTCTTATCTCAGCTTTATTGGTCCCTGTGCAATGCTGTTAGCTTTTACTGCTCTTGATACACCCAGTGTCCATTCTTATAATTTGTGCTGCATCACCCAAATGAGAACGTGAGAGGAATTTAGGTGCACCCAAGGCAGAGGAATGAAAGCAGATGGAGAGAGAGCACTGCATGCAAGCTCTTGCTGTGCATTAGAGCTGGAGAAAAATCTGTTACCTGGAAGGCAGAGTCCCTTGATCTTGTCTTTGTGTACACAGGTAAAAAATCCTCTGGTGAGCACTGACTGAGCCACCTCAGAGCCAGAAGCCAAAGCTGGACCATCAGGAGTGTGTGAAATAGTCCTGCTGAGAAATGGGGTTTGTTAGATTGGGCACAGCACCTTTCCTAACATGCCCTTGCATGCCAGTCAGACCCCAAAGGTGCTCCAGTTATTGAATCAACCTGCACACACCAGGCCATGCTGTTCTGGTCAAAGAAAAACTAAACCAGGTAAATGGGACAGGCGGAAAGAAAGGAGCAAATGTATTTGCAATGGCGAGATGGTAGAGCCCTCTGCTCCTGAAGGGCCACAAGTAACATGGGGGCAGCTGAATTAATTTTGAGTCCTCACATAACAAAACCAATTAAACCCACCACATCAGCGGGATGAGTAGGATATTTAGAACAAATACAATCCTGCCCATCTGACACAGGGCTAACACACCTCCACAAGGCCCTTTTTAACCTCTGCAGCAACTGGCATAGTTCAAGCAGTAATCTTGCAATGGTCTCCTGAGGAGTCCCAGCCAACAGACTCATTTCCATTTAGATGCCAAAGCAGAAAAGCATCTATGAACTTCATAATCTTGATCATCTTCAGCCCAGGGAGCCAGAGACAATTGTTTCCATTCAAGCAAGAAAAACACTTGAAACACCAACATGGGGAAAACATTTAACTCTTTTAACTCCCAGGCAATGCCCAATGGCAGCTGTTATGCTTTACACTCTGTTTTTAGAAACGATGGGTTGAAAAGTACTTTTTTTACTGTAGGAACAACAGGAAGAGCTGAAGCACTGAAACAAGAAACCTTTATTTTCACGCATATGGGACATGGAAGAAAAACAGACTGTAACAGTGTTCTTTTGACAGTCATTACAAGAAGTTCAAATAACCTCCCAGGGTATGGAAGTTTTTCTATATCCCCACCTCTCCCCAGATGCCCAGTGTCTTGTGAGGTGGGAACAGCTTTAGTGCTTACAGAAAATTCACGTGAAACCACACCATGTTTTGTATTCCGTGCTGTGGATTACTTATAGTGTGGCACATCAGCCACTACTAACAACGTGACTGAAGTTTCTGGAAATGTAATTAACTCCATACTTGGGATCCAGAGGATTCTGACTTACCAGGAACCCTTCCAACCACAGCCCCCAGTTAAACACTCCCACTCTTTCAGATACAAATGAGAACTAAGGCAACTATATGGCCATCCCTGGAAGTGCAGCCTGGGTCCAGGATTAGAATCCCAGCCATGCTCCTTCACCATGGGATCCTTCTCTCTGCCTGGCTCTTCTTTACCCACAGATGCTACAACTCAAATAGTTCTGCTGGACTGTGAGACTCAACATCCCACAACAACATTTGGCTCAAGGATTCAGTTCTGTGGATTAGCAAAGAGCTGAGTGTGGGTCACCATGCACACAAACCAGTGTAGACCTGGAGTGTCACCTTTAGATATTTTTCCAGACAGAGTTGTCAGACAAACTGTTAGAAGCCTAAAGAGTCCATTTGGACAGCACCTCCATGCACATTTTTGGTATCTAATAAAAGGTCTGACTTGAAAAGGGAGCTGTGCTGTCTCAGCTCTCATTAGTGTTCAAGGCTTTGAAAAATCAAGTGAAAGTTTCAGGGATGCCTGAATGGCTGATTTCTGTTTCCAAGTTTACACTCCAGGGTGCTTAGTTTTAGAAGCAGGTGTAGAGCTGGATTCACCAACATGTGGCACTTCTGTAATATCTCAGCACCTCTTTGCCCTGCCCCTACACCCATAGCACCGTGCAGCTCGTCATCTAATGCTGTGCCAAGGCATTCTGAACAGCTACCTCCAGGTTAGCAGGAGTGTACCAGCTCTGTATTGATCACTTGTCAAATATCATGCACATGCATCTGCAGCTGGTTAAGAAGCATTTCCTCTACAAGTCAATATTTATTCATTAACAACCTTTTAGCTGGTTAATTGAAAGTGACAGGATGCATTTTGCCTAACAGATTGCATTTTACTGAGTAATTTCTAATTTACAGTAAATATGATTGAAAATAAAACTTCATTTCTGGTATCAGTTTAAAAATGGTTTGTGCTTCCAACAATTGTACCACAGGGAATGGTTTGGATTTATGTATGTGTGTATATGAGTTTTTTGAACTGCAGCAACTTAGTTGAGTATGTCTCTTAATTTTGGGTATGAGAGCAAAGGGACCTTGTGGTGAAGGTGACAGCAAATTGTGTTAAAGAGTGATTAATCTGCTATTTCACCTTCTGGCCCTTTTTTAAGCAGGATTAGATATTTTCTTTTTCCCTCTTCCTCCCTGTGGCATCTCTTATCCATTTAAAAACCTAAGCACCTAGGGGTTAATATGCTCCAGATAATAGTACAACAGAGATTTAAAAAACAAATGTCAAATGCAGTGAACTCTGAACACTGCTTGTATTGTGGAAACACTTAAAAATAGGCACAGAAAGGAATAGTAGGTGCAAAGGGTTTTTATTCCCTCAGTAACAAAGGCATGTGGCTTGTTAACGCACTGAGCTCCTGCCTTCCCCTCGGCTCCTCTCACTCTGGCAGGTGAAGAGCATGATCCCTTTTGCTTGAAGTGTATACTACAGAGCAGGATAGAGACTGAAGCCTCCAACGTTCTATTCCCAGCTCAGCCAGACTCTGGTAGGGTGTGGAAGCTGCTCTGAAGGCTGACTCTGTTGGGGTACCCCCATGAACTCCATTTTATTGTCCTCCAACAATGTTATACCAAATGTGCTCCATTCCCAAATAAACGGAAAAGGAAGGGTCTCCCCTCCACCCTGCCACCCACCTTGCAAACTCATCCTCAGTTTTGGATGTCCTGTGGTTCATATATTGACAAACTAGGCCAGGTTGGATGGGGCTCTGAGCAACCTGGTCTGGTGGAAGGTGACCCTGCCCATGGCAGGGGGGTTGGAACGAGATGATCTTTAAGGTCTTTTCCAACCCAAACCATTCTGTGATTCTATGATTCTATGAACAAGGAATTGTCCACAGCTTGAGCTCAGGAAACTAATCTGCTGGGAAGGTTGGCACCAGCCAAGAGGGAGCTCGCCCTTCATATGGGGGCAGGAGAGTTCCATGGCCCAACTGACCTGAAGGAACACGGCAGGGAGCAGCCCATCTACCCTAATTTAAGTATCCAACAGAGACATATTCACCCTTGGCCTCATTTACAGCCAACAGCAAGATGGGAAGTGATCTCATCCTAAAATAAGTATCTAAGAGAGGTCAAAAGAACCATCCTCTAGAAAGAGTCATTTTTCTCCACCGAGAAAATGTAAAAGGATCCTGAAGTGATTTTTCCAGTGAATATAAAAAGCACCCACAATCAACTTTAAACTTCAGCACCACTAAACTTTGTCATCGAAAGAGTATCTAGAGTAGATGAAATCACTCCTGCTTTTAACTGATTGATTATCCCACGAAGTCCTGTGAACCTGAGCCTAAATCCACCAGGCAGCTCCCATGTGATGCTGAGCTGCAGAGGCAGCAGCTGCCCCCAGCTGAGGGAGGGGGCAGATGAAGCTCTGATGACAGGTAGTCAGCAGAGCAGCACAACAAAAAGATTACATTTTTTAATGGAGATATTCCTCAGAGTCAGAGCCATGCTTTTTTATCTCCGTAGGAATGGATAATGAACTATGAAGATAATGCATGCACAACATTGAAGTACCAGGCAGAATTCGTATGCAATTTAATTAATCACTTTGTGGGGTGGGAGGGAAGATGTAATACAATTGCAACAGCCTTACATTTCAGCAGAGAGTGATTAAAAATCACTTTTTTACACTCTTACTCATATCAAGACAGCACGCATGGGTGTACCAGGGAACTCAAGGGAGGTTGTCCATTACAGGACACCTTGTCACCTGTTTTCTGGCCAGGTTTCTAAGAGTTCCCCTTCTTCCAACTGAAGAAGGTTGTGCTAACAAATCCTGGGAGCATTTTATCCTTTCACATCCCCATCACATGACTGCTAATATTAAGAGTGTACCATAAAAAGTACTTTCCATGTATCAGTCCTAAAACAGGGTAAAATTTTTCAAGCCAAGTTTCTTCTTTCTTTGTCCAGGTGCTACTAATTTTCACCATAAATCCTGCTGATTTTTGTGGTGGATTTTTCAATAAATGAATGATAAAAGCCAAGATTTTCTTTCTTGCTTTCTTTTCTTTCTTTCTTTCTTTCTTTCTTTCTTTCTTTCTTTCTTTCTTTCTTTCTTTCTTTCTTTCTTT
>VZTI01000186.1:1073716-1190568 GCA_013397865.1 Struthidea cinerea | reverse complement strand
TTTCTTTCTTTCTTTCTTTCTTCCTTCCTTCCTTCCTTCCTTCCTTCCTTCCTTTCTCTCTCTCTCTCTTTCTTTCTCTCTTTCTCTCTCTTTCATTCTCTCTTTCTCTCTTTCTTCAATGTTTGATTTCCTTAGTGATTTTTAAGAGAATCATAGAATATCTTGAGCTCAAAGGGATCCATAAGAATCATCGAGTTCAACTTCCCACTCCCCACAGGACTACCTAAAACTAAACCATGTAACTAAGTGTTGTCCAGATTCTCCTTGAAGTAAGGCAGGCAATGATTTCATTAGTTGTGAATCAAAACAAAAAGATCCTATTGTCATTTAGTGTCTCTTTTTTTTCTACTCGTCACTCACTCACACCAGCAGAAAAGAAAATCAACTCTCTGGCTGCAACGCACGTGCAGCCACAGTTCCAGTTTGCTGCAGCAGAGCTGATGTGCTGCCCTTCACCTGAGAGCCAAGCATCCATCAAGATGCTGATATAAATGGATGGAGGAAAAAGTCAAATGCTCCTCCCTTGGTATTTCAGGGCCTTACAGAGGGAGAAGACAACGAAGACCTGGCACTCCAAACTTTCAGCACAACTCCCTCAGGACCCTCGACAAAGGGTAGGAATTCACCAGTGTTGTTTATCCACACTTTTTTGTGACCATTTCTATGGCTGACCATCCAGTTATTTGCTCTTCCACAGACACCCAGAATACACCCTCTGCCCTTTCACCAGCTCTACCCATGCTAAGGACCCAGAGCTGTCCTGCCAGGCACCAAGGGATATAGGTCAGCTTTTGGGGTTGCAAATGGGTGCCTTGGAATTGTTTCCACTGTGTGAATCCTTGAGGTGGGCAAGGAAATCCTTCCCCCATTCTGGACATCCCACCCTCTCAATTCACCTCAGCTTATGATCCTGCCTAATGTACTACTGAGACAGTAACAGGGATAAATATGTCAGCCCTTTAACCAATTTATCAGCAGCTTTCCATGGCTTTTGCTTCGATAAAGAGAGGCTGTATTTTAGCATTTTGCTTCCTGGATATCTCCCCTGAAATCCTGGTAATGCTAACAGCACAAGGCCCCACATGGACCAATAACCTCATTCAAGGACACTGGTAGCTTGAATAGCTCATCCAGTATCCTTTACGGATCGGGAGACCAGAAATGCCATCCGTCCAGCGTGACATTACAGAGAGGGGAGCAGTATGCTAAAACAGCACACTGGGCTCAGTGGAGAGTAGTATTTCTGCCAAGTACCACAGCTCAGCCTGGAGACAGAGCGCTTTTGTTTTAAATCTCTCTGGCTACACTTCCGTCGGGATGATGCAATCCTCAAAGCAAATTAGCGTACACAGGAATCTCCATTGCACTGGAATATGTCATTAGAAATAACTGGTTTTAATGATGTTTTATCAGGGCTATGACAGAGTCAGAGAGTCATCTGAATACAAGATGTTGCTCCTCTGCAGTAGCTCAGGCTGTGCCAGCAATCCAGACCCTGTGACTAGTCTCTGAGTCTTTGTTGTTCTTTAAATGTCCTCAATACGGAAGGGGAAGAAGAAAGGGGGTGAGCTGGGAAAGGCTGTTCTGATTGCAGACCAACTTAAGCTGAAGGTTAATATTATTTTTGCCCTGCTTATATCGGTCCCATTGCAGAAAAAAATATACAGCTTCAAAGCCTTTAAAGAGGTTTGAAGAATAGAGATGTGTTTTTTTCTTGGAAGTCTCTACATCTGCTCTCTCCAAGTCCTACACAAAAGACTAATGACAAACCACTGCTCAGGGCACTGGCTTGGAACAAGGGAGAGCAGACTTCAGTTGTCACTGTCACATATATCCTGGGTGATCCTTGGCAGGTCATTTAGGCTGGTTCTTTAAGGCTGATTTCAACAGGAGGACATGCCTGGAGACCTGAGCTTCAGCTCTTGTCTCAGCTGGTCATCTCCAAATGCCTTCTAATTCGTCTGGCTGCAAAAAAGCTACATCACAGTGCAAAAAAAAGTCATGTGGTGGTCCTCCACAGGAATCTCAGCAGCCAGGTGAGAAGCAACCCCAGTGGGGGTGCTCGTAGGTCACACAGACTTTGAAAGAATCAGCATAAGGAAAAACAGTAGACATGTAAAGTTGTCAGCTCGTGAGAGGTGGTAATCCACTCTGGTTTGTGTCTCACAGACCCTCTCCAGTTTCCTTAAACAAGACAAACTGCTTCCCCTGCAAGCAGCCAAAAAGGCTGGTTTTCCTCCTGACATTGATTAGTCTCTCTAGAGCTGGGAGAGGCATCATCATATCCAGAGGAAATTAGAGGGAGGTGGGAATGGTTGTCAACAGAGCTGTAAGAAATTAGGAAGAACTGTCTGGGGAAACAAGCTGACTTGTATTTCTTCTTTGAAAGGTCATCAAGATTAGGAGTCTTGGGAAAGCTTCACTAAAAAAAAAAATTACAGTGGAAAAAAATTACAAGTGGGGAAATTAATTTGGGCAGCAAGAAATCAAACACTCACAAAGAAGGAAACCTTGAAGTCGGTCAAAAAGGCTCCAAGAGGGAGATGCTGGTACCATTAACCCAGCTGCAGGGGTGTGAGAGCTCAGGGGCAGGGAAGGTCTCCAGTTTGTGGAATAAAGGTGTGGAATAACACCTCCATTGTGTGGCATGGCTACACCAGATGGCTTGGAAGCAGAGCTGCAGCAAGATGGTCAAGGTACAAGTCATACCAAGTGCAACTCACCGATGAGCAGACACAGTGAAAGCCCCATGCTCAGGCTGGTGAAAATCTAAACATTTTACTTGGGAAACAACTGTCTGCACTGAATGATGAGGCAGGGGGTTGTCAGACAGACCAAAGAAATGCTGACTGACTTGCTCTGCTTCATCAAACTACTGAAAAAGCCAGAGGTGAGGATGCAGGGCTTGTGACACCTCACAGCTCAGTACAGGGTCTTGAATGTAACCTTTGCACTTCCAAGCCAAGTGTTTTCCATACATGATTTCTTAGTTGGTAGGAGTCAGTATCCACACATCCCTTTCTTATTTTCTATCATCCTTACCTTAAGAAATTCACCCTTCAAAAGTCTCACTGAAGTATATTTGTTTCTGGAAAGAACTTGCTTTTGAAAGATGGGTGTTTCCTGAGTGGTAATTTCTTTGGAAGATTCCCACTAAGATCAAATCGTAACAGAAGTGGAGAAGAAACTGCATTTTCAAAGCCCAGATCCACTGTGTGCTTTCAAAGAGAACCCTGGAAGATGGAACTTTCTCCTGGGTTTTCACTGGACAAAGTGATCCAGGACAGAAACCTTGGACCAATGCCTCACTGCATGTTGCTGAGGGTCCATTTCAGCTGAATTTCAGCTTTGCTTCCTAAACCTACAGCAGCTCCTTTGTCCTATGTGGAGCTTAAAGCAGCAAAAAAACGTGAGAATAGAAAATGACCTTAGGCTGTTCCTGACAATTTTTTCAGGAGATTATCAGTTATAAATAGACCATCCCTCCCAGGAAATACCAAAGAGGCCCCTTCTCCCCAAGAAGGGCAGAAGAAGACTTTCTGCTTATCCCAGGGCAGTTCCAGGTTGGTACAGGGTGACTGACACCGCTGGAGCTGGATCATACCAGCTTGTGAGCCACAACCATGTGATGCTGTAAGAAAAGGCACAGGTCATACGTCTCCCCTCTTTTCATCTTTCTGATATCTAGCACTACCTAAAAAAGAATCTGACACCAAAGAGGTGTGAGACAGCATGTCAGAAGAGAGGTTGATTTAGGACAATTTGGGGCGGATTTCTGCATATTCAGGAAAAAAAGAGAGAAATTTAAAAAAAAAAATTAAAAAAAAGGTTGAACCTGGTCCGTTAAAGTTTGTAGGTAGCTTTGTTCTGGCAGGGACTGTAAATCAGCCAGCACCCTCATGCAGCATGTGGAAAGCTCTGGCATCTCAACACCCTCTCCACCAGTCAGCAGGACCAAAGAGCCATGTGCTCTGTCACCTTCCATTTCCAGATCCACGTACCCAGAAATGAATGGGGCAAGCCTGGCAGAATAAATGAGAGGTCTCAACGTGTACAACAGGCTCAATGCCTTCTCGTGAAGAGATGCCAACTCTCTTCTTGGGCAACTCGAATTACCTTCTCAAATGCTTTTTGCACATCATTGTCACCCATATGCACGGAAAATGATGCCTGTGAGCACGCACAGTTGGGAGCAGACACTAAAAGACTTTCCCTCCAGAGCTCAGGTGTTGCAACATTTCTTTGGCCTGACTCCTACCTGCCCTGCACTCTCTGGCCAGCTCTTGCCTCTGTGTACGTGCAGGAAAGTCACCAGGCAGCTCCTCCATCTGCATAGCACCTTCAGCTCTGATCCAGGGGATTTAAAAGGGACAGGAAGTTCCACTTTCGGTTCTTCAGGGCCATGAGAAACCCCTGCATACGCAGCTGGGTGGCATGGTTACTTGCCAGTTCCTCCTCACAAGGCTGCTGTGTGCTACAGAGTGATTAGGAAGACAAAAGTACAGGTACCTTTGTTTAAAAAAGAGAACAAACAAGCAAAGCTGTTTGCAAAAGCTACTTTTGTCATCAAAGAGGAACATAATTAACATCCCTTTTATGTGGCACTAAATATGGAGAGTAAATGAGCACCTTCTGATCTCCAGACTTCTGTGTTTATTTCTCTATTTTGCTATTGCTGGGGGACAAAAGTTGCTTTTCCCAACAAGCAGGGCCTCTCACAATAGCACGTAATTAGTCAAGGGGCCCGAAGGGATCGAATCTTGTCAAGGGAAACTCATTTATACAGTCAGGTGATTAAGGCACATGATTGTGGCTGAACGCTGCAGTGGCCTATTGAGATATAACTGCACGCTTGTCACATGCAATCGGTGGCATTGGGAAATCACTATTTTCACACAGGCATCCCCTTTCCCCTGCAAGAAACCAGAAAGTGCAGCAAATCAGTTTGTGGGGGTTGTCTGTCATGTTTCGGGTGGGATGGGAAGACTGGCCCTCGCCTGCTGCAGGGAGCGACGTTGCGTGGCCTGACTGGGAAGGGGAAAGCATTTGGCAGTGATGCTCCCTGTGATGGCTCTCAGAGTAGTCACCATAATGTGTCTCATTTTAAGAGACCTTTTCCTGGGAAGATTGAGGGTCTGTTTATAAATATTACCTATAAATAAGCCATGCTACCCCATGTGATCTGCCCACGAGCTATAATTAGGGCCGTGATGAATCCACATTGTTATGGACACACCTGACACCAAATATCAGGCCTTAAATTTCCATGAGTGCCAAAAGAAAACATGGCAGAGCAGACACCCTATCCCATTTGTTGAAAATAAATGTCTTATTTACGTTGCCCTGGTTGTAATCTCTATCCCCAAGCTGCTATTATTAACTACCACGAGTTTTCTCGCTGAGCGGCATCGGACAGCCAAGCAGGAGACAAAGATCTTGAGGGAGGCAGGAATGTCACGGGAGAGGCAGGATTAGGAGCACGCTTTACTCAGAGAATTATTTTGAAAGCTTGTGGATGTCTAGGCCTTTATTATCTCCCTAAGAGCAGCACAGTTCCTCTCTGCCTCCAGACACCAAGGTGTGACCAGCTGCTTTTGCAGCTTTAATTCCCCGTTCACAGAAAGCCCAGGCAGTTTTTATGTGATCAAACAGAGACGACATTCTGCACGTTATATCGTGACTGATATAACTCTGTTGCCCCCATGCTGTCCATCTCCACCACCTCTGAGCCCACCCTCCATCCAGGTTGTCCCAGCACCGGTCTGGTTTCAATGCAGTCCTGCACATAAGCTTTGCTCCAGAGGGTCTGGCAGGGGAAGAGAGTGGACCTAAAACCCCATCCATGCAGGCTGGACAAAGGAGATCTAAGTTCAGCTCACCCTAAGAACCGTGGAGGTGTTGAACTCAAGCCACCTGCCACTGGTGAAATGGACTGAAGCTGGAGGAGAAAGGAGTGCTGTCACAGGTGGTACTGCCCACGGGCCCGAGCATTGTCTCACAACGCAGACACCAGTCCTGAGCTTTGCCCTGGGGCACAAGTGAAGGTAATTTTGAGCATTTCCTAAAAGCCACCCTGAGCTTATACCTGCTGAGGTTGGGAGCTGAAGCTGCAGCATCAAACGAGGAGTGAGAAGTCAAGCTGAAGGCACCTTCCCACCGTGAGCCAAAGAGACTTTCCTCCGGGATAATTTCAAGCTCAAGGCTTATTATTCTTTGCTTTGGGAACCATCCCAATTAAAACAGTCTAGCTCAATGCAAGCTATGAGCTTAAATCTTTTCCATCAGGGGACATGGCATGACTTCTTCCTTGCAAACATTGGTTCCTGGCAAGGAGAGAGTACTGCTAAGTAAAGTCGTAAAGATGGAGAAATCCAGGGTTTGAACTCACCTTCGCCCCTGCGTCTGCAAAACCTCTAACTGCATGCATAAGCACCTTGTTTGTGCAGGCAAATATGGGCTTAACATGCACAGCCAGGCACAATGAAGTAATTTCACAGTCAGTATGTACGTTCCAACCTCTGAAAATCTGTCCTCAAACATCCTTTAGATTCCAGAGTGCATCTGTCCAGGAGTCAAAGCAACTTCTGTATTTGCACTTGTCATGAAATGCCTCCTCAGCAGAAACGATGCAGAACCCTTTTATGTCTTTCCCTTTCTATTTGGCTGGATTTGGTAAAGCTTAGAGTTGCAAATGATGGCCACCCAGCATCTCTGAGCAGCCCTCCAGCATCAGGATGAAATGCTGCTCTAACACCGTGTACACAGATGACAGATGAGTAGCTTTGAGAAGCTGACTTAAAACCTGCCTCACCAGCCCGGGGCTCTGTCTGCTGCTGGAGGCATGCAGATATTCCAGTGGGACGTGCAGAAATGTAGGGTATCACCAGCCTGGGGTTGGCAGGTCAGGCTGAGGGCGTGGGGAAAGCTTTCTCCACAGTTCATTTTTAAAATCCCTTGTCATGCACAACACCCCTGTTACTGTCATAAGTCCCCAGAGGCCATGAGAGGCCAGGGCAGCAGGTGAGTGTTTAGGTTAAACCTATATAGCATGTTTTCATAAAGTCTGTACTTCTGCCTGTTCTCCCCTTTCCTTCCCATGGGCTTCCTCCTGCTCCCATCATCCTACTGCACTCACTGGAGAGGTTCAAGAGACTACAGTATGTAATTCCTCAACTCACTTCCTACTTTCCCAGCTTCCTCAAAGAGTCACAGACAAAGAACCCCAAACAAATGCAGCTCGAGCTGCCCTTGAAGTAACACTGCTGAGCCAAAGGCAGCAGCCTCATGGTGGAGGCTGTCAGGCAGCCAAAGCCCAGCCCTGGGGACCAGTGGCTCAGGTGATGATTGCTGTAGTGCATCCTCACTGACTTCTGTGCAAGTCCTCAGCTTCTGTGCATGGTCTTCAACGTGAAGGTCACACAATATACGTGTATTCTCCCATGCTCAAAAAGAAGAGAAGGAAGAGACAGCAGATCTCATATTGATGACCAGTTATTGACCCTGAGACACTGACATCATCAGAGCATGTTATTCAGGATATTCGAGCTCCAGATAACTAGCAAAAGGGACGGTAGTAGTCCATTCTGAATTGATACAGTCTGTCCAGTCAATGCCAACTTACAGCCAAATTCAATAAAGCTGCTTTCCTCAGCATGACTAAAGCTTACATCAGGCAAGGTACTAAACACTGACAAGTAAAACACCCAGGATACAAAGCGTAGATAAATTTGACTGGCCTGAGTTGTTACTTTGAGACACTGGGTATGATGCTCTGGATCTGGCATAGCTTCAGAGCCCAGCTGGAGACCACAGCCAGCCAAGGGGACAGAGCCAGGCAGCCCAGGGAAGTCCTCACCCCACTGAAGGCAGTGGCACATGTACTCTTAACTCTGGTGGAGACAGAATTTCACCCTTCTCCTGATGGTTGCACAAATTATTTCCAACCACCATTGGAAACCCGTTCATATAGATTTATTTTCTCAACTGCTGGAGTCAGAACAATCCAACCTGAAGCATCTAGAGATGTTTTGATCTCCAGAAAGTACAAAACACCTCTCCTGGGACAGGGCCTCTAACAGGCCAACCTAAGATTAATACCACCCTGAAATTACTAGCCACTGTGGACTGCATTTTCTGTAACTCTCCTCAGATCAACAACCCAATTTGCAACAAATGGTCCAACTCTAGAGGAAACCGGCACATTTTCCTCCTTCCCCCGAGGATCATGCAGTCCGTGTTCAAACTGCGGCTGGTGGGAGTTTTCGCGTTTAAAAATACCCGTGCCCATCCTCTCTCACACACAGGCACGGCTTGCGCGTGATGATCATTTATTAAAGCTCCTGGCTCGGAGGCGAGCGGCTGCTCCAGGCGGGTTGTTGCAGGAGGGCTGGTGACGGAGGAGGTGAGCGCGTACCCACGCCGCCGCTGGAGGAGTCTGCAGAGCTGTGCCTGGCGGGTGGGCTTCCTCTCCCTCCTGGGCTCCCACTTCTTGGAGCAGCGGCAAGAGGAACCTCGCGGGGGTCCTGTCGCTGTCCTCGTGTTCTCCCTCCCAGCTGTCATCTTGTTTGCTCGTGTTATTCTGCCTCTGAGTTAATGATGAGCCCTGACGTGGTTAAACACTGACCCAGACAGTGGTACTGACTACAGTGATATATTTTTATTATTTCTTTTGTAGAGCGCTTCATTTACAGTGCTTCATATTATACCAGGAATCAGTTTTAAACACACTCCAGGGTCTCTTCTTCCTATTCAGTGCATCCTATTAATGCATCATGAAAGAGATTCTCACATGCACACACTTGATGTGGTTGCTATTTTTTTCCCCTTCTTCCCTTTACCAATCTGCATCTCTCCATCCTGCCGGGGGATTAGGGCCATTGTTACTATTTAAAACAGCTTCACTTTGGTCTGTGCTCTGAAGGCTGGATGCTGGCCTGTCACTTTCCCACCTGCTTGGATGGTCTCTGCTTGGGCCTGAAATCCTTCATTATGTCCTTCACTTCAATGACATGGATCTGCCGTGGAATCAGGGCCATAAATAATAGGCATCCCGTGTGGTCCTGCCTCTGTAAGTACTAAATCAGTGCAGCTTTTGAACTGATCCAGTTGGCTCACTGAAACTGAGAAATTAAGACTTTATCTCCACCAATGTTCAGAGGGTGGGCCTGGTTTCCTCTCTAATTTACAGCATCAGTCCTGAACCACACATGAACAAACAGATGCAATGCCATTGTTTGAGCCACATCTCCTCTTCCAGCTGTGCTCACCCTGCTGCAAGATCTGGGATGGGAATTCGGGCGTTGAGAGTTAAGAAAACAGCAATCAAGGGAAACGTTTAGGGCTTCTTCTATATCTATATATCATACAGATGTAAGATATGGGGAGGAAAACAGCTTCTGTGCAAGTTCAGCAAGCCTAAACCCCACCAGCTGTGACTCCTCTCGCATTCAGCTCCCGCCAGCCTGTGCACAGAGGAGATGCAAATAGGGGCTGCCTCATCTTTATGCCACCTGAACATTAAGACGACAAGGCAATCTCTGCTTGCAAGACTAAAGCATCTCTCCATCCTTTTAGTGATGTTGGAGCAGTTTAGGAGACAGATCTGCGTTCTTGGGTCCAGCCCATTATGTTCAATGGAGCTGCATCCATTTGTAGCCGTGCCACATTTGACTCTTGTAAAACACATAGACACAGGGAATAAATGAGTTTATATAGGTCTTGGAGTTGTACACAAATGCACAATGATCTGAGATCCATCTGCTCCCCAAGGCCTGAAAGTGAAATCTGCTTCCAATCTTATGTTTTATGCTTATTGCTGTCATGCTGTTTATACCCCTGAATGCTGCACATTCTCGTTTTGTTTAACATAAACAACAACTATGCACCGTCTGCTGAAACTTTGTCAACTGCCTCTTCCTTCTGTCTGGATAATGAAAAGACACAATCTAACAAATGCGTCTTATTCTAACTGTTTGCTTCCAGACGTAATACATCAAGCCTGAAGGTAAGAAGCAAGGGGAGAAAATTAGATGGATTTGGTTTCAGTAGATCTAATTCAGCTTAGCTTCATGGAAGTCAGTAAAGTAACACCAAGCAAGCATGAACCAACAACCTAAACCAGTGCTGCATCTTTTTTAATCCCATCCCTGAGCTCGCCAGTATGCCAAGAAGAGAGGTTCACTCCCAGCTTTATACCTCACGTGCAGACTTGGGATTCACTGGGACAATGTTCACTTTTGAGAAACTAAAGCAAGACCTACGTGTGGGGCAACCTTCCCACATCTGCAGTGTTAGACTTTACTCGGATATATCCCACTGTCCAATGCAGAAATATAGGATACTGTGAACCTTTAGCTAAGGGATGTTTGAAGATTTGAATGCATGTGGCTTTTCTGCCCTGTGATACATCCAGTCAACACATCTGCAGTGGCCAGCACCTCTGGGGAAGCTGAAGTTAGTGTTTTTCAGAGTCTCTGTTACATCCAAATGTGCCGTGAGCTATCCTAGGCATTTCGCTTTGCCTAATCAGTCTTAGCTGTGGTAATTCCTCTCTTAATTTTCTTCTAAATAAATGCTCTCACAGCCACAGCCAGGATTTGAGAAATGATGTGGAGAAAAAAGACCTTGTCTGATTGTCATTTTCTCTTGGCCATCTGAACTGCAAGAATGTCAGTCCCATCCAAACAAAATGTCATTGCTGTTCCCTCAACAAAATGACATCCAGTTCCTCAGCTGAGGCTGCAGAACTTTTTTGTGAAGAGTAACAGCACATACAGAGAACAAGAAAAGAGAGAAAGGAGAAGAGACATTGACAAACTGATTTTAAACTCACAATGTGAGCTACAGTTATAAAACATATGTATCATCTTAGCTTCTGTCATGCTAACTGTGCCAAATTCAGAGGAAAAAAAAAATCTACTAAAAAGATCAGCAAAGCCCCATCCAAAAATACAGAGCCTGAAAACTTTTGATTTGGCATTTTTTTCCCTTTTCATAACTCACTTAGCTGCGTAGCTGCAACAAACATAGTTGCCTAAAATGATTTCCACCCTGCATTTCCACAGCTTCTAATGGCTGAAATTGTGAAAGGACATGGATTTATGCAGGTCCCTTCCCTTATTTACCCATGCATTCTTTCCTGCAGGACTTTCTCTGAAGTTTCCCTCTGTTGTCAACAACCATCCCTTAGGTCTCAGTTTCCCCCTGTTAGAGCCTGCCAATCAAGCTCTGCTGCATTCCTGAGTTTTAGCATCCCTAGCCCAAAAATCAGAGCATCCCTGTGACCAGATATTCACCTAAAGGACTTCAGGATGCTCCCTGGTAGCTAATCATCAGTAAAATGCACACTTCTACAGAGGCAGGGTAAGGGCAAGCAGCATAGCCAGTGCCACCTCTGTGCAGGGATCCTGGATTCCTGCACTGCACAAAACACCGTCTTTGGCTTGCCACAGCCTCCAGGCAGATTGCAGCAGAGTTTAAAACACCCTCAACGGGTAGAAAACAAACAGGAATGAGCTATCAAAATGTAATGCAAACTTAGAAAAAGTCAGGAAGGATGGGGAAAGTAACAGCAGAAAGAGTCATAGTAATAATAATTACTGCTATTGACATCTACTAAATAATCAGTAAAACATAAAGCATTACACGTTGCTCCTGTCTCAGCTGTTTGATCATTTCATTTCCATTTTTGAATAAAGAAAAGCTTGTTTTGCTATTTCAGCTCCTGAACAAATCCAAAACACATGCAGGGATGCCACACACACAAAATAAAACAAGCACACACATCCTCCACCAGCGACAACCCGACATTTTCAAACCTAAAGAAAAAAAAACAAAACAAACTGTGATTTTATCCTGAAGGTGGGTGAGTTCTCATTTCACTGAGACAGCTTTCTGGTGAAGATGGCTAAATAATCAGCTGGGAAACTAAAGAAATAAAGTCACTAAAAATCAGCTCACTGAAAGATTTCTGCCCCGAATTTGACATAATGCATAATTTTCCTGTGCATTTCACTGCACTAGTACATCTCTACAAGCCACATGTTCAGGGAAGGTTTGGACATCTCAATAATAAGGATGATCTAGGTGAAGATGTCCCTGCTCATTGCAGGGGGGTTGGACTAGACGATCTTTAAAAGTCTTTTGTAGCCCAAACTCTTCTATGATTCCATGAGCCACAGGAGTAACAAAAGCAAGGAGTTAAAAAAGCCCTAGCAGGTCGTCAGGGATATAAAACTCCTTGCTTGGAGGGATGGGAGAATGAGAAGAAAGAAAAACAAGGATTTTGTAGAAAAGTTTCTTCATGATTAAGTTGTTCCATAACAGCAGGGGTTTTTTTGCATCTGCCCTGGATAAGAAGAACTGGTGGGATAAGAATGTGGGATGGGAATTAAGCTAGCCTGGAGGACAGTCCAGCTTGATGCCTTCCACAAGAAGCATATTCATCTCAAAAGAGAAAAGAAATGTAACTTGAAGCCAGGAGCCTGACCCTCAGTCCTTCCCCTTCTATTTTAGGGTATGTGTAAAAGTGACCCTTATTTTGGCTAAAACCTGTGTCTGCTGAGACCACCCAGGAAGCTCGTGGTCCCTGGCACAGGACATTGGTAGATGAGGACAGGCTGATGAGTGGTTTCACACAGGATGAGCTCACCAGGCTACCAAGGTTACACAGCAATCAGTGCTGTGCACGTTTGTGCCCCGTGCCCCAAATTTTGAGCTCAAAATCAGGAAACTATGAGGTCAGTTCCTGAGACAGCACCACAGAGCTGGGTAAGTGGCAAGAGCTGAGGTGATATTGTCATAAAAGCTCCTGCTGGGGGCTGTGTTTGCTGGCAGCAGCACAGTTGCATTGCTCATGTCTGGGAGTGCTGGGAATGAGAAATTTTCTGTAACAAAAACCCAGCCTGAGCCAAGGTGCAGAAAGAAGAGAGAGGCTCGAGGTCCAGTCCGGCAGCTGACCCACCTGGAGAAGACCTCAACTCAAAGCCAGAGTCCACAGAACAGAGGGTGGGATGTAAAAATCAGGCCCTCATGAGACAAAAAAAGAAGCATTTGTGGGGATGGATGCACTAAGACAATGCAGCCATGAAATAAAAGACCCCAGCTCAATCTTTCCCTGTTCATTACAAGGAACAGGAGGCTAAGCAAGGTGAGCATTGGGTGTGGAGGGAGGAAGGAAATGCATCGTGGGAGCCCCAGGGGTGAGCCAGAGCCGGTTTGTTACCTGGGGTGAAGCAATCGCTGGAAACTCCCCTGTGTTTGTGGCATTTTGTCACAATGAATATTTAATTAGGCCAGGGCACACCTGGCAGTTTGCAGACACGTTCTCCCTGTCATGGGGCTGCTCCAGAGCCTCCATCGAGATGGGGGATGCACAAAGGAGTCTACAACCTCAGGCCACTGTTTCCACCCAGGTCCCTCCTGTAGGCAGCTAAACCTTTGACCACGCCCTTAAAAACTTGATTTACAGATGATAAATACAAGCACCAAGTGAGCAGCCAAAAAGGGAGCTTCCTTAAGCCTAAGCATTGCCAAGACTCAGAAATACCTTTTTTTTTTTTTTTGGCTGAAACAAGGCGCCCATTTTAGCTGTGAATGTGTGGCTGTAAGTATGAAGTTGGGTAAACTGCTTGCTCTTGAAGAAAACCCTCAAGAAGCTTCATTACACTGAAAACCTCATTAGTCCTTTTGCTCCCACAGTGGGAAATGTGACAACCTTGTGCAGAGCCAAGGTTAATGCTGTCCTGCACAACTACACGTGGCTGTGGGGATCAAACATCAATACTCACAGTAATCAGAATTCGAATCTGGCCACAGAGGCTGGTTCTGCCTCCAATACATTAATTCCAGCTTTTCACATTCACCAGCCTTTTCAAATCAGGATCTTCAGAAACATGAGAGTCTCATTGTCCCCCTGGTGTCCTGAAACACATCCAGCCCTGAACCTCCCAGCAAACAGCACACATCTGCAGCCAGCAGAACGGCATCTGACAGCACCAGGGAGGCTGAATCCTGTGCCAAGGGCAGCTGCCAGCCCAGGGATGATGGACTTCAAGACTCTGATGGGACATGAGCATTGTCCAGGCTTCCTGAGAAATTTACTCATGGCAAACACAGCAGTGCAGGATAAATAACTTGTCTCTCAAGGGATCACCACCTTCAGACCAGCTCCCACAGAGGGGTAAATTTCAGGCTGTCCTTTTTCTTTCTCTTACCACATTTCTGGTATTAGAGGTGAAGGGAAGCATCTTCTTCATAGAAAAAAAAGATATTAGAAATAGGAGTGATGTTGTTCTCTTGGGCTCACATCTTTCCTGTGAGCACATATACCTCAATCATTCTGACATTTTCATTGATCCCAATGAAAGGACAAATTAAAAGCTGATCATTAATTCACAGCTCACTGTTCCTCTCCCACAGAGAAACATTGGCTTATTTATGTAAATATTCACTCTTTTTGCTCCATTCCCAAACATGCCATTATGCCCCAGAAGTTTAAAAAAAACCTCCAAAATCTGAGGATTTTTTGTTTTTTAATTACCTGGACTGCACCAGATCCTGCTGGAGGCCTCCCCTCAAACCACCCCATGATCACCATCACAGTGAGTTTCTGCTTTTCCGAACACTCAGCCCTATCATGCCCCTTCATGCCAGTCTGGCTCAGTTTTGAATTCACAGCAGGCTTCTGAAGGACAAAATTAACCGTAAGACCCTTTAACACACATTTGCCTGTTACAGCCCATTGAGATTTAACTCATTTTTTCAGTGGAGGAGCCATTGCTTGCAACCACCTTGTGCAAAACAGCTTCCCTGCAGCATCAGACCTGGCAGAGAGATGTCTTGAAGACTGCCTTTGTCCCAGACAATCAGCAGGGAAAGAGACCTCAGCCTAGCTGGGGCTTCAACAGATGCATGCATGTGCACGCACATTGCAAACAACTCCCATAAATGTGTCCAGCAAGTGTGAATCCTGACACTGACAGTAACTCATGCTTCAAAATACCTTGCTGCCTGTAAGCTAACTGCTTCCCAAGTCTTCCCTTGGCCAGCAAGGGAGAAAAAAGGCTGAAGTGGGGAAAATCCCCGATTTGTTTGGCCTTGGAGGCTGCATTTGCTCGTGCACAGCCTCTCACATGCTCCACCACTCCAAAAGGCTGTCTGAACTCTTCCACCAATACTTCATCTGTCATCAGCTGAACTAACAAACAACATCATCCCTCCCAACACAGACCTCGAATCTCTGTTTGTCACTCTGCTTTTGCATGGGTTTTCCAGGCAGAAAACATGGGATATGTTAAAGAGCTGCAGCAGGAGGTGGTCAAGTAAATGAGACAAAGTCACAGAAGTCAGAAGAAGAGCAGCAAAGAGAGGCCGTGGTCCATCTGAGGCCTCCCAGCCCTGTGCATTAACCACAGTCAGCCCTCCACTTACATCTTGCTTTATCCTCTAAATGCTGGAGGCTGTTTAGTCTCTTTTTTTTTTTCTTTTCTTTTTTTATTTTCTGTTCAAATATTTTACTAGCTACACTGAAAAGAGAGCTACAAACAGTAGGGGAGAATCTCTCATGGCCAGAATACAATGAAGCACATAAGTGCGGGGGATTGCTCCTTACAATGCTTGAATCAAAGATAAACATGAAAAGAGCTACCTCCTTAGAGCAAAAAACAGAGCAAGACACCATTCCCAAGGGGAGTAGTGATGTCTTTAAAAAATAAACCAGCCATCTCAGAGGTCAGAGCAACGTGGGGAAGAGTATTTTTTCATCCAACAACTCACCTGAATTTCAAATCCAGGCAATTTGCTGGCAAACAGCGTTTGAGAAAAACGTTGGGGTGTAGGACTCACTGCAGACAAAGTCTCTCTTTCAAGGACACCAAAACACTCCACAGTTTTTAAGTAAGGAAACTTCACAACATCCCTAACTACTGTCTGGAAAGCTCTTGCTTTTAAAATTATGCCATGCCAGTTTTGGGCTGACAGATCACTCCCAGACACCACGGGCACAGTGTGCTCCTCAGCCCCTGTTTTCCAGCCCAGAGCTGCCTTCCCTCTGGAACTCTTTGGGGCCACTGTGGCATCTAGCACTGGCTGTATCCCAGGGAAGTGAGCAAATTCATTCCCAAAAGCAAGGTCTGCCTGCCTTGGGTGCCTCCTAGTAGACCTCGGGAGGGCACAAACATACCCTAAATCCCTAAAACATCCAACCTTATGAAATTAAGAGCCACGGAGAGAAGGACAGGCATTCTTAAATCACTAAGGCCGAAGATAAAGCTCCCTTGATGCCCTCCAAAGGACCCCATTGATCCATGTGGATGTTGCCAAAGCCTCCACAGCAGCACTGTGCAGCATCAGACTGACTCTCAATCCACTTCTACAAGCCCCAGGAGCTCTTCCCCTCAGCTGGGATCTACAGCAGCATCCACAGGTCCCAGGGTCAGTGACACCAGTCACCCTTCAGCCTTTGGGCTGGGGTGAATCTGTTCCTGGAGAGCATGGAGGGCTTCAGGAGGGGACTGCAGACCACGATCAGAGCTGCAAGGGGCTGAGATCATTGCTCCACTTGGATTTTCCAGCCAAGTTAGCCAAGTGGTGAGACACTGGCATGAGGAAAAATGAAAAGTAAGCTTGAGGTGTCTTCAAAATGAATCCTCTCTTCTCCTGCCCTCCTGCAGGGAAGGAGCAGCATGTCTCACACGACACTGTCTGGTAAACCCATGCAAATAGCCCAAAATATGGGAGCTTTTATTTGGCCATGGGGCAAAAGAGAAAGCGTCATCATAAGGGTTAAACCCCAAGCTGAAATGGAGTGGTACAATGTCGAAACCAGTAAAGTGTGTCGAAATCTTCAGAGTGCTTTTGGAGCCCACCTTGATCAACTGCTGTCCAGAGAAGATGGAGGGCTGAATATTTACTGCCCTTTGAGAGAAGCTTCCCATCACTGACTGCTCCTGTTCACCATGTCAGGACTCTGCCACCATCGGCTGTAGATGTCACATTTTTGATACTTAACATGCAGTGCAACTGCCCTCCAGCAGGATCTAAATGCTTGGGCTCTGCTGCTGCTTTCCACAATTTTGTTCTGATGGGGGAATCAGCATGGCAGAGGAGAGGCAGGGACAGATGCTGGGGCACACTCAGCTGCTACAGGCACAGCCCAGCAGCACCAGCTCTTGGTGAACAAAAGGATGTTTTGGGAAAAAAAAAATCAGAGAGGAAGGAAGCATGAGAAATAAAACGAGCATGCATAGAAGGACAGAAACAAAGCAGAGCTTCTTTCAACTGTACTCCCCTAGCACCCAGAGGCAGCCAAAATTGGAGGAAAATTGGCTGGTGGTGTCGTTCGGTGACTTATCCTTTGAGGCAGAAAATCAAATTGATGTATTTCCCAGGGAAAAGAGAAGCCTACCATCAGCACCAGAGGAGGGATAAGAGAAGACAACACTTTTATTTTTTACTTGATTTGAGGACACATCTTTTCCTGAAAAAGAGAGGGAGATCCTGTTGTTAAGTTACACCAGTGCTCTCCTCGAGTCCAGCGGAAGCCTTCTGCGGGCATCCATGACCTGAGTGTGGGTCATTTGAGAGGCATCACAGCCAAGGAGAGCTCCCCTGGCTGGATACAGGCCAGACACACTGGGGTGCCCAACGAGACCCCTGTGCTTTACATTTTGAGTGTGAGGAGTCTCAGCCTCTGTGATTACTGTGTAGGGTTTTTTGGACAATTTGTTGTCTTTCTGTGAAAATGGAAACTTCTTGTCTTGCTTCCAGAGCGGAAGCAGCCTTCCCTCTTTGACACATCCCTGGTTGCCTTGGCTCTTTCCTCAGAGCTCTGTCCTTGTGCGTGCTACAAATCACCGTTTATATTTCCTCTGATTTGCGTTGGACAAGGTGAGCAACACTCAGATTTCACCAAGGTGTGTAACACACTCCAGTTAGCACGAGAAAACACTGTTTTAGACAACAGCAAGAAAACATCTCGATTATATTTTCACTTGCCTCCAATTCCAGCTTTTCAAATACAAGGCAGACAGCAAAGGGCCTCTAGCAGAGGCTGGTCTGCCTCAAAAACAACTCAATTTCTACCAGCAGTGGAAAGCTGCTTCTGAACCTCACTCTTGCAATACAAACAAGTAACACAACAGAAAGCTGAACCACCACTGAAATGTGGTAAAAGGGAAAACGTCCAACGTGTGCTCAAGAAGGCGTAAAAGAGTGTTTAGGCCCCAATATCACTGGACATCGAGTCTGTGGGAACTGCTGCAAAGATAATTTAGCCAGACCACCTCTTCCCCCATGCTTCTTTACCATCAAGAAAAATAGAAAGAAAAAAACAGTTTAAGCATATTTATGGCAAGTTCATGGCTCTCATTAGATTTTTAGTAGCCCAGCAGGCCAAACATGGGCAACTCTTACCCCATGGCTAAAGCATAAAGCTGCTGCAGGTCAGGCTGGCTTCTCATGGAAGGGCTCTGCTGAGTTTGGTTCCAAAAAGGATTAAATTGCCTTTGTGCACTTTCCATGTGGATACACCCGGCTAGGATCGAGAGGGCCACTGGGCCAGAAATTTTCATATTCTGCCTTGAAATTCAGTTTTGCTTAAATGGGTCCATTTTAGAGGCAACCTGGGACTGAGCACGTCAGAGGCACATTTTCAGCACGTCATCATTGTTTGCAAAGAGCACTGGGGAGGCTCAACCACAAAACACACATTCACCCAATGTCAAGGATGCCCAATATTAAAAGCAAAGCAGCTCCCAAAAGGCAGCAAACTCATTTGCCTGAGGCCACCCATTCGGGCTGCTGCAGGCGGCCGGGTTCCCAAACAAGCACGGGGCTGAGGGAGCAGAGAGGATTTTGCATGGTTCATGTGTCAGCCACGGCTCAGAAAGGTCAATCAGTTTTTCAGTGGGAGCCAAAGGAGAGAGAAAACTGCAGCTGATTAGGAGGAAGGGGGGGAAGGGGAGAAGGAATCTGCGGCCGTGCCAAAACCTTTGTAAACAAACTTCGCTGCAATGTTGCAGATGAAAGAGCAACGCCTGGCGAGCGGGATCCCGCTCCTAGGCATAAATCAGGAGCCGCTCCAGCAAAATCAAGGAAGTCACGCTGGCACAAGCGGGAGAAGAATCACCCCCTCCTGCTGCTAAACAATAGCCCTGGTCCCCCAGACACAATTCCCCCTCCCACATCGGAGCAGTTCTCTCGGGTGGCAGCACGGCCGAGCGGCTCCGGCGTTGGAGCAGTCAAGTCCCCAAATGCCGGACCCAGCCCGGGTTTGGGAAGTGAGGCTGCACCCGCTGAGCCGCAGCCGGTTCAGGAGGAGGGGGCAGTGGATTCACCTCCAGCTTCTGGATTTCCTTTGTTCTTTCCTCTCAAACAAATCCCCTGCACACGCAGGAATAGGGACAGAGATAGGGAAAGGGCGGTCGTCCCGAAAGGAGATGAGCAGCAGCACAGACTGCAGCTCGCTGACAGCACGCTGAGCCGCAAGCCACTTTTTACACCCTTTTCAATAAATATTAGCTGGAGGGGGCTCTGCTTTTCCCACTCCCCTGCCAGCATGGCCTCTTATTGTTTACTCTCCCCCAGCAGTCCAGGCGTTCCTGTTAATGTGCTGTGATTGAGTACTTGGGAGAGGATGGGGTTTGGAGTTAGCTCCCGGCTCCCTTCGGAGAGCTGTTTACTCTTTCGTGGTGCCCATGGCCCGCTGAAGACAGTGCTCCTTCCCTCACCCCTGCTGCGTCCATCTGCTTTGTCTGCCTGTTTTCCTGCTGCCACCGGCAGGCAGCTGGCCTGCGCATTTCAGCTGGCTGTTCCTAAACCCCTGGAGGAAAAAATAAAATTAGCCCCGTAAAGAAGGGGGCTGGGAAGGATGGAGAGGAAGGAGAGAGAGGAGCTGCTCTGCTGCCCAACACTGCTCCCCCTCCACAGCTGCTTGCAAGGACAGGCGCCAGCACACGGCTGAGCCTCAGCTGACACCAGGATGCCGCTGGCACCAGGTGAGGATTTGGCTGGGTTTTTTGTCTTGTTTTGCATTTTCTACCTCCAGCAGACAGCATGCAAGCACAAGGTTTTAGCTCTTCTTGGGTCCTGATGTCTCTGCCGCACGGCAGAGGGTTTCAGACTCCATTTCTCCTGGTCTTGTTGTGCTGCGGGTTTCTGCTGATTCCCTGGCTCAAAACAGCCCTCAGTCACACCTGACAGCCCAAGTCGCCAGCAGGCACATTCCCTGTGCTTTCCCCACAGGAGCCCAAAACAAGAGCATGACAATCAGACACCATGGGGCCAGGGCTGCTCCCACACATTGTCAGCTCCACTGTGCTTCTGTCAATGCCTTTCCAAAGTCCTGCACACTGGTTGCAGCTAGTGGTCCCTGGGAACTCGCATGTGGTCTCAGGGACCCCAAAGATGTTTCAGGAGAGCTGTGACCAGAGTCAGTCAGTACAAGCCATAGGGTGGCAGTCTGTGAGAACAGAGATATCCTAATTGAAGCCTTTTTAAAGTCTGTCTCTGCATCCCCCTGGAAACCAGACCCTTTGCAGTTCAAGTGAGGTCCAGGGTGTCTCTGTGGTTTGCAGCATCACTGGACACACCAGGGCTCCCCAGTCCCTCAAGGAGTGTGCTCTGCCAGCAGCCTCAGAGGTCACCCTCTGACCCGTGGGGACATTTTGTGTCAGAGCCAAGGATCATGTGGAGTCACTGGCTACATGCTGACCCTGCAGGGAAGGTAGGAGACATCTGGCATAAAGCTGGAGCAGAGCCTGGCGAGCCCAGTGAAGGTCCTGACATTTGGGTATACCCCGAGGGGACAGGCTTTCAGCTTGTCTTTCATCAGAGCCTCTGCTACCAGAGCATCCAAACCCTTTGGTCTATCCCAAAACTCTCTGAAAAACGGCTCATTTCTGCACAGTCTGACCTGATCTGGGAAGTATTTAACCACTAAAGGCAGAACTGATAAGCGAGATAACAGGATAACCTGCCGGGTGCCCACAGGCAGATGCAAACACGTACCTGCGTCCACGCTCCCACGAGGCAAACACAGCAGCTCTGGGCATAAATACACATGTGACATAGACAGACAGAAATCCCCACAGCACTCTCCAGCTGAGGGTTACTCACACGGAGTTTTCCCCACAAACCCTGCCTCAAGCTCTGACTGGCAACTGGGGCCATTCCTGGCTTGCCTTTGACCTCCCTCAGTTCTGCAGACATAAACGAGGTCTGTTCCTCTTTGCACACAACGCTCCCAGCTAACAGGAAAAGCAAGTGGAACCAGAAGTTAGCTACAGCTGTCAAGCCAATGTTATATGCTGGGGAAACCAGCAGAAGTTGCAAATCTCCAGGGAAAACTGTAAGCCCTCTTGCACACAGACTCCTATGGATAAGTAGGTATCTAGGATCTAGCATCCCCCAGGGACCTCAGCTACTAAGTCTGCTCCCTGGGGAGTCCTCAAAGCATGTTTTCTTCTCCTTCACACCCTAAACCTGTGGAAGGCAGCAGCTTTAGTCCCTGCTCAACAACACCTCTGCTGCTCCACGAGCCAGCCCTGACAGGGGCCGTGCTTGGCACAGGTAAAGCAGATGCCAGGTGCACATCGGCAGGGAATCGCACCTCGGGATCTCACACGTGTTCACCGTTGGAGCCAGAGCTGCAACCAAAACCCTCTGCGAGACGTGCCCTCCCACTCCCCACCCATCTCTGCAGCAGCAGCTGGGAGAGCAAAGCTGCATCCCCTGTCTGGCACATTTGCCCTCATATCCCTCTCTCCAGGTGTGCACAGCTTTTTTTAACATTAAAGAGAGACGCTCCAGTGCCTCCAACAGAAAATAGATACCCCTCATTGTCTGAGACTGTATTCGTAAAAGCCAAAGTCTCTGTAAATTACAATTTCATGGATGTTCTGCTGTTGGTCTGGGTCCATTAGAGACACTTATTTTTCTTACCTTCATTTCCTCTCTGTTCTTCTAAGTAATAGGCTTTGCTGGTGCCGGTTCCATGCTGCTGCCCCTTGGAAATAGCTGTAGGTGAGAGAGGATGAGGATGTTCACTCCCCAAAGCCTTTGACTGTACAGCAAGGAGAGAAAATGCCACCTGCTACCTGATAGGGACTAATTTCCTACTAGGAAAAATGGTTGCTAAACATCTGGCCTGACAGCTGATTTCCAGCAGAGCTGTAGGACTCAGCAGAATATGCTGTCCTGGAGACCCTGGCCACAGTTCAGCAGCACCAGGCTGCCCACAGCGACAGCAACATCAAAAAAACTGATTTCTCTTAAGCCTCTGGTTACCAGAATCCTCTGCAAATAACAGGCAGGGAGCACAACAGTGCCTGTATGTAGAGGAACACAGCACCACAATGAGGATTTTATGGAAGCCAGGACCTCAGGGAGGGGTCTGATGGAGTTTAGCCCCATCCCACTACCAGGTGCAGGTGCCTGGATCTGCCAGTATTACTCCACAGCTGACACAATAACAGCCACTCATACCCTGACTGCAGTGCAGTAACTCCTGACCTGGGGAGAAGGTGCCCTGAATTTTCCGCTTTCTCTCCAGAGCCCTTTGAGTGCTAACAAGTTAGCAGTGTTATTGGTTCCCTTCCAGGATGGGATTTTGGGTCCTGCCTTCACCCCAGGCTCCATCCAGACTGCTTCTGGGAGCCCTGGCCAGTCGTCTGATCCCAAGTAGCAAAAGGCACCCAAGCAGCCCAGGATTTGTGAGCAGTGATGGTGAAATAACCTAGAAAGACAACACGCTTTCTGCATTCTGGGGAGTCCACCACATTTCCAAAAGTGAGTCTAAAACTTAGCTAGGAAATCTTTTATATGAGAGAGCTGGACCTGGATGCTGGAATTCTCCTTTCCTGGAGGAGAAAAACTTCAGTTTTGAACAGGGAGCAGAAGCACCGGCAGTGAAGGGAAAGCCTCAGTGTAGAGCTGTGTGCAGAACCAGTAACATCAGGGCAGTCTGTATTTTGCAATGTGGCTTCATGCTGAGAAATGAATTATCTTGAATTATGAATCACTTCTGCTAAGCAGTGTGTTGTGAGGAAATACTTTGGGAGAGAGCGAAGATAAGGGAGCCCTGTGCAGGACCACAGAAGAAAGACAGCAGGAGGACATCTTGGAGCTCAGCCTCCTGCCTTTGCTGCTTCTTGTAAGGCACAGCATCAGAACAAGAGACATAAACTCCATCTGAACTGCGGAGACCAATCTGATTTTGCTCATTTTTTTGGTATTTGGGTGAAACTGAATGAGTTTTTTAGCAGTCTGACAACAGAGACTTGGCATTGTCATCATGAAGCATGAGAAAAACCATGAGCCAGGTTTGGAAATTGTGAGATTGGCTTGAAAAGCAGATCTTTTATTGTTATTATTTTTGCATCTGTTTAGAAACAATGCACATTCTTTGTCTTCAACTACAGTTCACTGAAATGTCGGGGTCTGGCTTTTAAGGAAATCTGTCTTTTTCAGCGAGAAGGAATAAGAACATATTTTTTCTCATTAGTGATTGTTGTGCAATTGTATGATACTGAACTCCAGGCTATGGGGTGGGGACAGAAAGCTCCCAACGCCTTTCACGGGGCTTGCTGTCAAATTAATCAGTGAATTGGCTGGTCATTGACATGCATATAAATGCAGGCCTGACTCGTGCTCCCACCGTGCGTGTCCACTCACAGAGTTCACCTCCCATGCTGCACAACTGCACAAGCCAAAAGCTTCCCCTCAGCTGCCAGAACAGAGACAGCAGATGTAAAAATTGGGGTCTAGCCTTCCCATTTTTCTGCAGCTTTCACTGAGTGAAGTTATCCCCTTGCCCACTCCAGATCTCTAAGGTTTGGCAGGCTTGAGCCTTTGGACGTAAGCACACAACCTCAAGTTGCTCAAGTGCTCAAGTGTCAAACACTAGGTGGTAAAACCTTCTTATTGCTTTGATGTAAGTCTCATGGCTTAGAGTCCTCATGATGAAATGCAAAAAATTAACCCCAAACATTTTTATGCATGAGGAAAGCCTGTCCCTTGATGCCTCCTCCTGCATGTCTGGTGCAAGCAAGACCAGAATCAGGCCCTTTATCAAAGAAATAGGCAGTTTCTCCCCCGTGTTGCAGTGGAAAAATGGCCATCAGTTTGCATTAAAAGGAAATCGCAAACTTGGTACGAAGCACTCAGCCATGGAAACGTGCTTATGTGGCTCCCAGGTCCCTTTCTCTCTGTCAGAATTCACATGAAAAGCCCTCTCGCTGCTTTCCATGTCAGCATTAACTCTTCCAAAATGATTGGCATCAAAGGTAGCAAACACTCCCCGCTGACAAAAGCCCCCCTCTGCCTGCCTGCAGCAGCCCCTGCCCGCCGCCGCCCCACTCCCCAGCGCTGACAGGTCCCATTGTGCCGCTGTCCCACAGCAGCTGCACAGGCAACAAAGACATCAAGGCACAGGGGCTGGGGCTTGTTGGAGTTGTGGCAGGAAACACAAGCAAAGAGGAAAACTGAAGCTGAAGGGAAGGGATCAACAGTTGGTGACTTACGAGTGCACTCAGAACATGTGAGAAGCAGCTAAAACCTAAAGGTTTTCTGCAAATGTACCTGCACAGGCATTTCTGCCTCTGATTATCCACTGCTCTGGCTTCCAATAGCACCGGAATCACTCAGCTAATTGCACTGTAAAAGTAACGGCCTATGAAATTTTTAATGGAGCAGATTGCACTTAAATTTTTTTTCCTCTGTGGTTGAATATACTTCAATATCTTTTCTCTCTTCTAGCATTTGATTCAGGCTGACAGTGGATTTATACAATTGCCTTTCTCCATGCCATAAAGACTAAACTGCAAGACAGGTCTTTTTTCCAGCTGGATCCAGGCAGCTGAGGGCCACAGCTGGATGATCGAATGTTCTGAGGAGCATCTGAAAATACATCCTCGCCACCAAATCACCAATAGATGCATGGAGCAATCACTTATCAGCAGTCACAGAGCTTGGGCATCCCTCTGCTGTGGCACAGCACAGGGTGAGGACAAAAGGCAGTGGTCCTTGCTCAGGAAGGCATGGCTGCTGGGCTTCTCCTGCTCCTCCAGGGAAAACAGAACTGGAAAAGGGAAAAGCAGAAAGAGTTAATGCCAGGGATGGAAGTAAAGCAGTATATAAAGCTGGATGAGGGTAAGTTCTAAATGCAGCATGGACCACTGTGATAGAATGCAGCAATAAGAGTACCAGTGGGAGCCAAACTCAAGGGAAGACAGCAGCATCTTTCTGCAGACCATTTAGGTCCAAATCTGCCACATCTCACAGCCACTGCCAGCCTCCAAAGCTGACAACAGCCTGCCATTGGCTGGTGGGAGGTTGCAACTCTTGAGCAGAAATGAATCATCTTGTGCTGGTGCTGATGTCCAAGAGAGCAAGAGACACCCAGCTACAATCAGATCCTACAGACCCGTCTTACCCAGTGCCACCTTCATGGGATTGAGGATATAAGCATCCATCTTCTTTCCAAGTTCATCACTCATCCAGGATCCAGGTATCCCATTGCCTGAGTTGCCTGAGGTACACACTCGGGGTTCATTGCTTGCCTAATGACAAAAACTGCGGTACAAAGCACAGCCCTCAGGGTCACACGAGTACACAAACATGGCTGAAGGAGGAGAAGGAAAGGGGTAATGTGATGTACTGGAGCTCTGCATATGGAGCAGGGAGAGCCAAGAAGTGTAGGGATCCACAGATGTTTTTCATAAGACATCAAAATGAAACATCCTCTCAGCTGTTTCGTATCAATATCGTGAAATTCCTATTCCCTCAGAGATAACAAAATGGTCCATTTTCCACGCTGCCTCAAAAAATTCCTGGGTGAAAAATTCCAGCTCCAGTCAGTCCTAAAGCAGACAGGCTGGGAATCATCTACAGACCACAGTCCCACTGGGCTAAATCCTGCTAGAAGAGATGGGATCCCCTTAGTGCACTATATCACGTGAGAAAAAGAGCACAGAGAAGGAGCAAGCAGAACAAATGGAGGAAGAAGCCCACACCCCAAAATTAACAAACACCCCAAGCCATAAATAACTTGATTTCCTGACTGAGCCCACCCTAAAAATGATCACCCATGGTCTGCACCGAGCAGATCGTCATGAGATGAACAACCAGTGCTGCATAGATGCCACCCGCTCTCACATCTGCAGAAAGTATCAATTTTAACAGTGTTAGTGGGAAGCTTTGCGTAGCGTTGCTAACTCACACAAACACGCATATGATTCAGATATATCCTAATAGACAGCTCTGGCCCATGACATTCCTTCAGGTCAAAATTAAAATAAAAGGCAGAGACGCGGTGTGCACCTCTGGTTAGACTGCTGGCTTGCTCAGCGCAGAGGCTGCCTGCAGTTAATCAGCCTTCTTTCTCCACTAACTGTCACTGCAAACAAAGGAATTAGCAGAAGGTCTGTAGGGAGCATTGAGATAATTTGGCTGGCTGAAGAAAAGAGAAAGAAAAGAAAAGCAAAACAAAATTACTGAGAAATTTACTTGCACTGACCTCTCCATAAATATTTAGATATAATCATCATTACCTTGGAGTAAATTAAGTTATAAACAGTCTCCACAATTGCACATGATGAATGCATATCGGCATCAGAGAGCACTTTATTGCAAGTTAATGTGGAAACAGAACACCTCAATCAATCAGGATGCAGAAGAGCTGTCTTATGATATCAGCCCATCTCAACCTATTCATACAGGACACCGTACACTCGCTCACCCACACACGTCCACCCCCCCATTCTTATTACATTAACAAATACATATGCAACCCCAGAAGATGGTAAGATGTATGTTTGTGGAGCTGGAATAACGAGGGATGTACAGTACGTGTTCTCAGTCGTGGTGGTGGTGTTATTTATATCATGGTAACATCCACGGTGACTGAGGATACGGCCCCCCTGTGCTGAGCTCAGTGTACAAACACAGCCAAAAGCCATCTGGGTAGGATTCATCCGACTAGACACAGATATCCTCAACAGGGATGTTGAGCTAATCACCGTCAGCTCCTTTCACAGCCAGCCGAGAGAAATCGGCACTTCCCGAGCACAACTTTCCAGACCTATTTTAGACATCTAGTTTAAGAAGAGATGAATCATGCCCTGGACTCCCTCGGCTGCCTTGGCTCCGTCCCCGCAGACCCTTCAGGAGCCCCGGGTGACTGCTGCAGAAGTCAGCACCGACACTGCGGATGCCAATTTGATGAGACGAGTCCCATCCGCTCTGACCGAGAGACTTGAGGGTTTAGGAAAAGGAGACAAACACATGGCAGGCGAAACGGAATCCCATCTGAGCTACATTTTTGGATGTGAAACCATGTAGCCTCGCAGGGCTGATGACTTCTCTGGCTTTCGAGCTGGGCTGCTAAAGGGCGAAGCAGAAGGGAGAGCGTGTTGCAGAGGCCTGTGCTGCTCGCACCTCGCCTGCCCCTTCACTTTCAGTGTGAGAACTGAGAGGTGACAGTCCCGGAGTTTTGCCTTCCCTTCAAGCCACAGAGGCTCATTCCCGGGCCATGTCTGGCCCTTCATCTCCAGCTCCTGCCCATGCCAAGCTGGGGCAGCTGCAAGTGCAGAGATTATTATCCAGTGAGCTCTGCCATGGCACTGCCTAACAAGGACAGGCTTTAGGAATTGACTTCTTCATGTCACCTTCCCCACCACACATCCCATTGCCACCTCCCAACACTCCAAAAACCAGACATGCCACACACACAAGACTAATAAGGGGTTTCCATCCTGCAAAGAAGAAAGGGAGTTGGTCGAATGAGACAACTGATGATGAAAGTGTTTCTCAGGAAAGTAGCATGATTAGAGATTATTAAGGCTCACGACTTCAGCAAGGTCTTGTAAGAGAACAAAGATTTTAACTGGAGGCTACATGTGCCTGAACCTCTTGAGAAAGTCACTGAAATAGGTCCTAACACTATGAAGTGCTGGATTTAGGTCAGCTCAAGACATCAGTGCATCATTCTGTGCCAGTGATCTTAGGAACAACTGTCTCCATCCAGTTTTCACTTTAGGGTTTCCTCGTATGGGGGGAAAAGTTCCGTATGCATTTTCCAACATGAACTGGGATGTCCAGTCCACCGTGATGCTCAGCTTTTATCTGCTTTTACAAGACATCAACAATAGACAGCTCAACAGGTGAAAAGTGCCAGACAGAGAAAATAATTAAAATGCAAACCAAGTGGGCTGAGAAGATCCTTCTCACAAGAAGGTATTTATAGCAAGAGGTGAAAGAGAGACAACATAGCACTGACTGTCTCTACCCTGTTACAAGGTGAAATAAAAATATTTCTCTTCTTACCCTCCTTGTTTATAGCCGAAATAGAGTAAAGTAAATGTCAGTTTGTAGCTGCCTTGTTCCCTAAGCTGGGGGACCTTTCAAAAAGAGGTATCACAGATGCCTTTGCTGTTTTTGCACCAGCCCTGCCAGATTCTTCCTGGGACAAGACCCCATCTTCTGTCAATGCCTTCCCTCAGTGCTACAACACTGACCCTTAATCCGATAATTACCCAGCCCAGTAAATTATTGCAATTAAGCCCAGTTCCCAGCTGCAGCCGAGGACAGCCTCCCGGCGGGGCTCCTGACACAGCCCAGCAGAGCGGCCAAGCCCATTTTGCCAAACAGCCTCTCATCCCTACTGAGACTGAGTCTGAAGGAAGAGAAGGAAATTGCTAAATCTTTCAGCACAAGGCCAAGATTTCTATAGATACCGAAAATCTATTGACGGGCTCAGATCAACGGCTTTTTAATTGAGTGAAGAACGTTAATTAGTAAATCTACTGACTTCTAAACACAGCAAGACGTAGGGCTTCAGATTACCATTGTGCAAGGACAAAGCAGCTTTCAAGGTCTAGAGAGCTTTGTCCCTTTGCTGCCCTACCCCCCAAACACCAAAAACTATCTCAGTTAATCATGGAGATATATGGATGGTGCGGTGACGATCAGACACTGCTTCTCTTTAGCTGAGGAAAGCACTCAAAGGAGTCATCAGGGATGGTTATCTCTGGAAGGTGAAGAGGTCTGAAAAAAATACAAGGTGTTGCTAGAAAACAGAAAGATCAAAGTTAAAAGCATTTGGATGGATAAAATGGTTGCAAAGATTATTACTTGTTAACATATAAATTACTGAAATCATTCCCATTTGTCTGCCTTCATGACCATATGAAAGAGGAGACCAAAGGCTTAGCTCCCAAGATGTTAAATCCTAAAAAATCCACCCATGTTTTGAGTTGTAATACATGAAGCACTTTTCCTGGAAAAACTGTCTGCAGACCAGCAGCAAAGGTTTTAAAAAGATGCTTGTTGTGGAATCAGAAAAAGAAGAGATCAAACCGCAGCACCTCAGCAGAGAAGGATTGCTGGAAAAGCAGAAACTAAAAATGTAATAACGGGAAGATGAAGACGGGAGGAAGCAGCTCACCAAAGGGAATGGCCTTGCCAGGGAAAGGCAGCAGAGTTTATGGCCCTGCTCTTTATTAGCTGAGGAAGTCAACGCACGCTTCTGGGGAAAAAAAAAATAGGAAAGGAAATAAAAAGGAGTTTAAGATTATTTTGATGGCTTGAGGCCAGATTCATAGCAGACCTGAGTTGTGTCTGGGGATCTCTCCTCTATTTCTAACATTCCCTGATGTTTTCCCATGAAATGATGGCTGGGAGGCTGACGAGCACCATGTTTATGGTGTGCCACTCTACATCCTTTCCCTGCACCTGCCATCCTGCCAGCCCACAAGATCTATCCAGCAGCACTCAGCAAGTGTCCAGACCGTTCTCTGCTTTCACAGTTCCTAACCCACTTTCCAGAGATGTTGGCAGCCCTTTCCCCAGCTGGTCACTGACACACCATGGCCACATCTGCCTGCCCAGAGACACCACTTTGGCCAAACTATGGTGTCTTTGTGGAGCAGGGACAGTCCACCTTAGAAGCCAGCTGCAATTTTTGACCAGAAGTGCCAAACATGAGAAGGCTGGGAGTGTGCGAGGAGCCCGGGGAGGGAGAATAGGGGCTTCAGCCACGATCACCATGATATCCATGTACAACCACCCAGACAGCTCCTTTTCTGGGAGCAACAGGATGGTGTTTTGGAGGGATTTTAGTGCCCAGGGAGAGCTACAAATTACCCACCATCAATAGGCAGCCTCTGGACAAGTGCAGCAACATCCAGCTTACCCAGTTTTCCCACATGTAATCAGGAGAAGCCAAGATATCTTGACATGAAACTTGTGCAGGGATGTAGATAGGTGGGGGCTATGTTTCCAGCTCTGTTAGGATCTAACTGTGGGTGATGGCAGCCTGAGAATCTTTAATGGACTCAGATGGGGAGAAAAACTTCGCATTTCTCTTTGTAGACCAGTGACAAAGCAGGGCACTTAGAAAGATACTGCACATGTTTGCATATTTCTTTGCATGGCTACAACAATGCTGACCTTGCCTGGCCCTGGCAAGGTCAGCATTTACAGAGCACAGTGGACAAGGTGACAGTCCCACAGTGATACCTGTCCTACATGTACTGCTCGCAGCCATCCGTCTTTGCCTTGGCACGGTGAAGCCCAAAGCTGAGTGAAGATACCTCCTAAGTTAGGGACAGCTTTCAGCCTCTTATGGCAGGGTGGCACATCACCAAGACACAAAAGCATTTTTTTATTTAAATCCTTCTTAATGGGGGTTTATTGTGCTGTCCAGAAGGATGGACACTGGCGCAGCAAAAGGTTCTGCTGGCCTGTTTAGCATAACCTGGAGTTTAAATAGAGAGGCAGCATTTCCTGCGTCAGCTCGCTGCTTCAAATCTCACCTGAATCCTGCATCATGTATGAGACATCTGCGCTGCACACTGGTGGAACAAATCTGTCAGCAGAACGAACGTGCAGGGACAAATCTATCCCTGTTCCAACAGCAGCGGTGTTAACCCAGGGGACTGCTTTTGGCCTGCCAGAGTCAAATGGGACTCAGAGCAAGTAGGTCCCTCTATGCATCTTGGAAGACAAATGAATGACTAAAATAGCATTAGTGGAAGCAGGAGATGTTCAGTGTGCTGAGATACAGTGGCTTGGCCGTGGCAGTCACTCTGCGTTTGGATTCAAATTACCACCAACCAGTTGTGCCCTATACAAATCTATCCCTTAGTTAAAAAAAAAAAATCAAAAAAACACAAACCTTCTTAAAACCTATCTTGTGTTATGCCTTCAGGGCAAATTTGCTTTTATGAGCATGAATAATTCATGCATGTTCATTTATTATTAATTAATATTCCATGAACATGCATGGTTTATTCACCCAAGCAAAGCACTGTGGCCCAACACTCTCCCTGCAGCCTGGCATTAGCTACGCACCACAGCCCAGCTGACCAGCGTATGCCACCAGTACCATTTATCACCTCTCTCTCCCCAGTATCCACTGAGAACATTTTGACCCTTCTTGCTGGTCCCTGACTTACTCCATTTCCAGGGCTGGAATAGGACAATACAGCTCTGCTGAGCTTAAGTATTGGGAGAAGTTGAAAATGTGAGCAAGAGGGAGGCAAGAAAAGGAGTTTGATTTTTTCTTGTGTGTGCTGTGCCAGACCGTACCCATTTCCATTCGGGAGAAGCAATGCCAGGCACGCCAGGTCATCGCAGGGTCACTGGTCAGATGGACTGTTTGGGGGGAATTATTCCTCATTCAGTGCCATGTCACCAACAGCCACAGCAGCATTTCCCACATGGAACTGTCTTCTGTCAGAGATACTTCATTGCAGATATGGCAGAGATGCCATAAGCCATATGCCCATGCCAACCACATTTTCCTGCTGTGCAGACATTTTGCTGAGAGCACACAGGGATCCCCAGCAAAGCCAAGAAACTAATGAAAGTCTTTTCCATTTCAATCTAGATCCTCATGTGCATTGGCTCTGGCATCAGTCTGCACCATGGAGGGGCAGCTGGGTTTTTCTCCTCAGCATCCCTCCTCTGAAGAGCCCACAGTTTTTGGATTTTCTCCCAGTCCTGGATCTGCACCCCAACACATGAGCAAAGCCTACAGAGCCAGGACAAATTATGATCTATCGCTGTCCAGAGGAACCCCAGCTGAGCCCCTTCAAGCAAGGTCAGACCTGACACTCATAGCTCTTTGCAACCATCACCATCTACAGACTAGCAATCCCCATTTTTATGGGACTGGCAGAGCAGGACTACCAAATGCTCCATAAAAAATACCACCTGCAGATATCACCCACCACCATCCTCATCATTGTCTCCACACCAGATCCAGGAGGACTTCAGGTGCAAGAGGACTCACTTGGGTCAAATCACCACCTGGATCTTCTTTGCCCTCCCAGACAGTGCCCACAAAACCCCCCACCAAGGGATGTTTAGCTCTTGAGTCTTCACCTGATAGGAGCAGCCCTGTCACAAAGCATTCCTGGATGCTCTGGTCATGTCCCAGGTCTCAAAACAACCACTTCACCTGCATCCTCTGTGTTACAGCCATAAGGGTGCAGGACCAAGAGGTGGATTTCCTTTATTTGGGCTAAACCATTCCATCTCTTTATATGGTCCTATGTGAGTCCTGATTTCAAGCACAGGAATGCTGAGAGGAAATAGTAAAAAAACTCCCTGTGTGTTAGACACTGGAACAGCTTCAAATCGAGAGTTAGCTGAAGCAAACAGAAGAGACACGATTTCAGTACTTATTAAAAACAGAAAACAGCACAAAAAGAGGGGGAGAAGACAGCTTTGCTTACAGGAGGTGCTCACGTGGTACTCGGCACAGTGGGGTACCAACCAGAACGATGGACAGGCCCTTGTTATTTCTGAAGTGGCACATGGAAGAAAGAGAGAAATTAAAAACAACAATCTAATCAGTTTTAAATAGTGCTGGGTCCAAATCACATGTCTAAAGCCAGATAAGCCCATCTTTGAGAGCCTGGAGCAGGGAGTGGAGACCAGGCAGGAAGCACTCCATTTCCCTTGCTTCTCTGTAAGAGTTTGAAAGAAAGAACTGGGTCCAAAAGCCCCCAATTGTGGCATGTTTTAGACCTGGACATGAAGTGCTTGATTCCAGTAAATACCCCAGGCACCTTCCTATTGCCTCAGATTGTTTTACCAATAGAGATGAGTTCAGAAACACTCTGACTGTTACAGACAATTTAACACACAGGGGCTGCTCGGGGAAAACTTAAAACTATCATAATTCATCCTCCCCTTCCCCCGGTCCAGAAATGAAAGATTAAACCTAGGGAGATTTATTAAACTGACATTTTAATAGAATTTTTAGACTTTCCATGTTAATAGTTTAAATATAATTGAATTCCATGAAAGGGAGGAATACAGGATGGAGCCGGTGTCCCCCAACAATAAGAATGTTTTAAACACTGGGGCATATCACTAATGCATAATTTAGTCCTATTTGCATGGCCCTTAGAACTGGGAGTAACGAAAACACAAATCTAATTAACAGAGTGAAAGAAATGCCTCCACCAGCAAACTTCATCACAAGCTCCACTACCACACACCCACCCTCTGCAAGTTACAAACATGAAACAGATGGCAAGGATGAGGAAAAAAAAATAAAAGACATCACACATCAGCTCTTGGAGAGGAAGAGGGGGGAAAAAACAAGAGAGAAAGCAGAAGGGATAGGATGGATAACCATGCTACTTGACGATGCAGCAATTAACTTGCTGAGGGTGGAATAATTCTTGCAGTGCCTCTCTGGTCGAAGCACTCTCCCAACTTAGCTAAGTAGTCGTACTGAGTGCAGTGGAGAGTAAACCAGTTTCCATAAATCCCAGCAGGAGTCCGTTTCACTTTATAAGATTCATGTGAAAAATTGAAAATTCAGGTTTTTCCAAATGCATCCATAATCAGCAGGCTGAGCCCTGCAGGTCCCCAGAGGTAACTGATCACAGCACAAAGTAGGGTTTCACAATCACACTGTGATTCTCCACTGCATTTTTAAAGGTTAGGCATTAATTCCTGATCAATACGAGGAACAGCAGGCTACCCCCTACCCCCACTCCCAGAATTGTCTTACATTATTAACTGAGCCTTGGCTTTGTCCTGGAATTACTTAAAATCACAACTCAGCTGTAAGACACAGGGTCCCTCCAGATCCAGAGCAGAGGGGGGTGTGAAAGACCTTCCCCAGTACCTTTTTCCCCCACACAGAGAACAAATCCACCCTGTTCTAGGTCTGACAGTTGAAGGCAAACAAGATTCATCATGCTTAGCATGACACATTCAAAAATGAACACCAGAATCTGAAGTTTCTCCAGGTCTAGTTGGACTTTGTAGAAACAGGTGATTCCAAATTAATATTCGTGATTGAGCCTACCTCCCTTAACAATGAATGTGCCACACTTATTTTTGCTGGTGTGCCATCACCATTACAAATTTCATTGACATCAAGACATCTCCCTTTAGAGCTGAAAACAAACTCAGTGTGTCCCAAGCACCAAGTTTTCCAGCAGCGTTAAAAATAAGGAGAAAAATATAAAATCCAGGCTAATCAACAGCTTTTGGTCATTAAAAATTTTGTGGTCTTCTCCAGACATGCATGTTGGGCTGTCATTTGCTTTCCATTCATGTGATAGGTGGTGGCTGCTGTTTTTGATGATGCAGTTTGACATGGGCTAGGTCAGGGGCAGGATGCAAGCTGGTCCACCAATCAGATTTAGAACCACTTTTGGATTATTGGTCATGCTGGTTCTTACCCTGTGTCTCTTTCCCTTTTGGTAACCCTCCTGCAGTTTTGAAGGCTTCAGCTGCTAACTGTAAGAGGTTCCTGGACTTCAGGCAGCATTTTGGGGTGGTTTTGGAAACCTTCACAGTTAGGCAGGTTCATTAGCATGTGTTCATGGTCTCATATTTTTTACTGCCTCTCTGCAGGGCTCATTTATTCCACTGAAATCAAACACAAGAACTCCCCCAAGGCATCCTTGTGATGAAGTGACTGGGCTGCATGACACACTCTTTCCAGGTACTGCAGCAGGTACAGGGAGGCTTACGATGGTTTTTGGTGTCATATCAATTCATTATCAAAGGGGAAATTGATGTATATCCACTTTTGCTGAGTTAGAATCTCCTGATGGCTAATGAGCGTGAATAAAATGTTATGCAAATTAGCGGCTGAGAAGGGAATTCGGAACTGAACTTGAATACGAAATAGGTCATTAGTACAACACATCTTAACATCTGTTGATTGTTTCTAATGTTACATTTGAGGCAAAACTGTCTATGTTGAGATTAAGTGAGAAGAACTTAAGCCGACCCCGCAGTCGTGCACGCACCCTCCAAACTTTGTGCCACACTTGATGTCAGGAAGCAGGAGTGATTCTGGGCAAACAAACAGGTCCCCACTCCTGGAGAAAAAACACAGTTTATGGCCTAGATTGCTATCTGATCACCTGCTCAGGACACCTCTGTATTATGTGTGCCTAGGTGGCTGTGCAGAGTGTCTCATAAAATATGAATGCTTCTTCCAGATCTGATGGTGCTTAATGTGCAGTTACTGTATGAACACTTACAGGTTTCTATTATTATTTATAAGTCTACAGTGTGAGAAGCTTTTCTCTAAGGCTCAAGAAGGGACAGTTTCCCTCTTGCCAAGGACAAGCAGAGAAGAGGACACATCAAGAGAAAGGCAAACAGCAAACACTATGTGTAGACAAGGCAAACTAGATTTTCTCTAAGCCATACAAGCCATCTAGATGTTTAAAAGGAATTAAAATTTGAATGGATTTGAGCTTTGTGGGCTTGGTAGTATAAGGTACAGTTTGTGTCTTGTCCTTTTGGTACAATCCAATCTGTCTGGGCTCCTGAGCATGGGCTTATTTAGGGCTTGGGGTTTTTTTTTCCAGGTTGGAGAAAGAATGATGAAAGTCCTCAAGTAAAACAGGAAAAACTGACTTTCTTTGAAGATAAGCTGCCCCAAAGGGTCTCCGACACATCACAGGAGAGGAGTGGCAAGTTAATGTTGGAGGCAGCGTGTCAATGTTCTTTAAAAATGAAAAACTAATAATGTGACAAAAAAACACAACCCAAACCAGTGTCAAAATAAAGGAATGTTTCTTTGTGGGAAACAGGCACTGAGATACAGAGATGTACTCACATCCCTCACCTCCCCTGGGGCAGGGTAGAGACCTCACAGGAGGGCTCAGTCTCGTAGGAAATGATGATCATCAGAGAGTGTTTTTAAATCTGGTTCTGCAAAGAAGAAACCTTCCACTCTTGTGACATTCAATCTCATTCCTACCTTCCTCCTGCTCAGTGGTTCTTGAGCTGTCCATATGAAGTGGGAAAGGTGCAAGAGGAGGAAAACAAACCATGTGCAATAAGCAATAAACTGTGAACAAGGCAGGAAGTGCAGGATGCAGCACAGTGGGTTTCAAGCCATGGTGTTGGCATGAGATCCAGTTTCTCCTCTCTGGGTGACCACCAAACTCGTCCCATTGTACTCCAGATGAGGATATTTCTCTCTGGCCAGAAATTCTGCCCTTCCAAGATGAAGTTTCAGCTTCCATTACCTACTTTTGACAATCCTGTCAGAAATTTCTACACAAACTCTACATAGGACAGCATCAGGAGCCCCCATGCAAATGAGGTCCATCCTCAGGAGAGGGAGTGATAAAAAAGGTGGTTTGTTTCCCCATTATTGCTTTAAATCCAGCACTTCATTTGCAGCCCCTGTTTATAAAAGAAAAAAGCAAACCAAGCCTTGTGTCAACAAGTGATCAAAGCTGACACAAGTGGCCCACCCAAGCCATGGTCTGGAGTTTTGGTCAGCAAGAGAAGGAGAGCAAAATACAAAGGTCACTTCTAGATGAGATGCATAACCAAGGAGAACACAATCAGGGCAAGAGTCCAAGCAAAGAACAGACCATGCTTCTTCAGAAACAAAGGCAAGGAAAAGCAGGGAGACAGGGGTACTGTCTAAAATTTCAGTGAGAAGAGAGGATACAGCACAACACTTTTTCTGTTGAAGTGTTCTGCCCATCCCAGCCATGCTCTATGTAGTGTCTCCATTTGCTTCTTAGTATAAAAAGTTAACTGCCTGATGGAGGAGCTTTGATCCAAGAGACTGGTGTCTCAGGATGTGCCAAAGCCTGCTGTCTTACAAGACAGGGATCACAAAACATGCCCTTTATCAGAGCAAGCCAAGGCAAAAAAGTAGCAATGCAAGTACTCAGGGCTTAGAGTTCTCCAAGAAGAGGACTCAGGTTGGAGAGATCCTCATCAACACCCACGGTAGTGATTTCAAAGACCTCATTCCAGATCAGAGCCACCTCTATAAACAAGGGGCAAGGAAAGACAGTAGGAGTTTCCTGATCCAACATGCACTGCAACCCTCTGAACTGGAACTCCAGAGCTGGTGCACGGAGCCACGGTGGGGCAAAGAAACCTGGAAGCTGTGCATCTTAACCTCAGCTCAGGGACTGCAGCTGCCCAAACATCTGGCTATCAAGAATCACCATATTTATTGAATAGTAACCCACAGCCCTTACCCAGACCCATGCCAGGCCCCCACATCCCCCATTCATTGCCTACTCATAAGTGCTAAAATTCACCTGAGCATCCCCACCTCCCATCTGCAAACCACAGTGGTGGACTACTACATTTATTATCCCATCACAATTAACCACTTCTGATTAGTTCAACTAATTACTGGGTGCTAGCAATTACTCACTGACAGGCCTCCTCAGAGTCTTTAATAGCTGTTCCCACAAGAACAAACAGGTGAAGGCCAGAAGAAAAAAGCAAAACAACTAAACAAAGGGGAAATGAGGGAGAGAATTAAGAAATCCCTGGACAGACCCAGGTCCTTTGAGATCCAGAGCAGCAAATAGCCCAGCTAATTAGCATGCCTGTTGCATTGCCAGCATGCATGGAAATTTTCCCTCCAGCCCTTTTTCTTGCAGAAGCTCATGATTTGGGATTTGTGCACAATAAAAGCACTAGACAAGATGTGTTTGCACATTGTCGTTTCAACGCTGCAACGTCTCTCAAAAACACTAAATCATGTCTGGGTAATTTTGTTCAGAGGGTGAATTTTGAATCCTAAGCCACAAAGTGGAGGCATTTTCTTTGTAGCTGACTGAAGACCTCTGGCAACAGGAGGATTAGGGGAGAATGGAAAATCTGAAAAAAGGGAAGCCTAAACTGATTTGGAACACACTTCTTTTATGGATAACAGAGGAAAAAAATCCTTAGGAGGATGCTCTACATGTTGTAATAGCAACTGTATGTTTTCTGTTTCAGACCCTGACAACAGAACTCAACAGAAAATAAGTTGTTAATGGCACTCATAGAAGCAATCTTTATCTGTATTGAATTCTACAGTATGCAGAAAAAAACATAGCTTTGTGTCTGATGCTTAGAGAATGCTCTTGCTCCTATTGTCATTGAATTTTATGGGGTTTCCATAAACAGGAGAGCATCCAAAGAGTGTCTTTGTTTCCAGGGGCTGCATGCTTCACCCCCGTGGCTGCTTCCAGACATCCTACTCCAAACCCTTTTGAATTTCATAATACTGACCTGACAAGCTTCAAGGGAGGATTTCAACAGGTCCATAAAGCACGTGTTGACTTCCAGGTGGCTTTTTAACCAGAAGCCAGTCAGCCACAGACAACATGACCACAGATCCTGAAGTATCTCAGCATCCCAGAGACAGTCTCTGAGCACAGCTGAGATCTTATCAGGTCTTATCAGGAGGACTGTAATCCTAGGGAAGCTGCTGGAAAACAGACATTAAGCAGCCTGACAACAATAAGCCTGGTTCAGTGCCTTATTCCTCCCTTGCTCAAAGCATGATTTTCCAAAATGATGAATGACTGTTTTCCAAGTAACGGTTTTGCACTAGAAACGCTTGCTATTTCCCAAATTGCCCCTTCAATCCGGAAAGACTGCAGTGAACACAGGGGATTGTGTCCAACACTTTGAGCCTCGCTGTGCCACAGGTGATGGTGGGAGGACTGGGCATGCTTGTGTGGAGACGGGTGGAAAACATGATCCCCAGAGTGGAAAAGTTTCCTGAGCACAGCACCTTGTCCCTGGGGTGCTGGGTATCTGTGTGGGGTGGGGTGAATCTCCCTCAAAGCCCACAGATACAGACAGGATCATCTGCAGACCACCGAAGCACCATGTGCATGAAATTATCACCCAAGTGCATTTTCTGCTTGAGCAGGAAAGGACAGTGAGCATGGCCAGGAGACCTCTCCCACCCTGACAAACAGCATCATGCAGATCCTTTCCCTTTCTGAAGAAAAACGAGGTGGGGAAGAAGGGGAGGGCACAGCTAAAGCTAAATTGTGCCATAAAACTTTTTCCTACAACAAACCGATTAACATCTGACTCTGCTATAGAACTCGAACAATGCTAAAGGCTGCAAAACGCTGTCTGAATAGGCAGTGCGAAACAATGGTCACACAAAGAGCCCTCGCCGAGGCAGGAAGGGCCCCCAGACAGCCCCTGCCCAGCCTCTGCCCAGCCGCGGAGTACTTCCATGCTCGTGCCGAAAAGATGCCGGAAAGGTGTTTTGTTTCAAAGTGAAATCTTTCCGAATTAAGCGTGTACTGCAGAAAGGCAGGGGACACAATGGCATCCCCTTGGACAGGAATTCAGCAGCCCTTTGCTCAGAAACCCACCCCAGGTTCTGCTTTCTGCCCTCAAGGCACTCTTTGCTCTCATGTGCAGCCCAGGGACTCCCTCCTGCTCTGCTTGTGTGGAGGTGGGACGCACACGAGGATGTGTGCAATTGGCCACACAGCCACCTCCTGAGTTCAGCCAAGCTCTTGTATCTCTAGTTCTGCTCCATTTCTGCAGCTACATTCAAGGTATGCAACTTCCATTCTTCTACAGTTCTGGATGAATTTTCCAGACCTCAGGAGATTATCATGTGAGCTGCATAAGAAAAGACTAAGTTTTAACTCGTGCTTTTGCTAATACATTCAGTGCTGTAAATCAGCTGAAGTTCAAGCAGCCATGAATTTCTGTAAGGTTAGATTTGATACTTCTATTCAGCAATACTTTTTCCTGCAGATACACATGCACATAAAAAAAAAAACATGCACTGTTTTTTTCCTTAAAAGTCTTCATACATTTTCACCTTTTTTGTTCATTTCTGCTTGCTTTCTATGACTGAAGAGGACAGAACATCTCCCAGGCAGGCTTTTGGAGATCTCAGGAACAGCATCTTCCATGGCTGATCCCTTCATGGATCCTTCAGGCACCTCTGGCAGCAGATGCAAAGCTGCAAGTGGCCTCCAGTACTTGGGGACCCAAAGGGAAAGCAACAGGAGCTGGTGCACTGACACCTGGGGGTCCTGGCAGACAACAACTTGTCCATGAGCCAGCAGTGCCCTTGGGGCCAAGGCCAGTGGAATCTTGCCATGCCTTGGAAAAAGCATTGCCAGCAGGTTGAGGGAGGTGATCCTGCTTCTCTGCTCAGCCCTGGTGAGGCTCGTCTGGAGTGCTGTGTCCAGTTCAGGGCTGCCCAGTACGGGAGAGACATGGAGCTCCTGGAGCAGCTCCAGTGGAGAGCCACTAATCTGGTCAAGGGTCTGGAGAATCTCTCTTATGATGAAAGGCTGAGGGAGATGTTCAGTCTCGAGAAGAGGCGGCTGAGAGGGAACCTCATCAAGGTGTATAAATATCTAAAGGGTAGGTGCCAAGAAGATGGACCAGGCTTTTCTTGGTGGTGCCAGCAACAGGAAAAGAGCCAATGGGCAGAAACTGATACTGAGGAAGCTCCACCTGAACATGAGGAAGAACTTCTTTATTATGCAGTGACCAAGCACTGGAACAGATTGACCAGAGAGAGCTTCCTCACTGGGGATATTGCAGAACCATCTGGACACAATCCTATGCCCTGTGCTTTGGGATGACCCTGCTTGAACTGGGACATTGGACCAGATGACCCACTGGGGTCCTTCCAACCTGACCCATTCTGTGATTCTGTGATTCTGTGGTCTCGCCCACTCTCCAAAGTACAACAGGTTTTGGTGTCCCAGGCTCAAAGATGATTGACAATTGGACTTGATGATCTTAAAGACCTTTTCAAACCTTAATGATTCTGATTCTATGAGCAGGGCTGGCATCCAGGAGCAGCAAACCGTGGCCTGGAAAAGGTGGGTGCAGGAATTTCCAGAGAGGCTGCTGTCAGAAAATCAAAATCGGGAAGGAGCTTCTAGGGAGGGGAAGTGTCAGACCAGCTTGTCATTCAATAGGGAATGGCTGGCAAAGACAAGGTTCCTGCCACGTCTTACAGGGGCTTTATTTCTCACCTGCAGGAAGAAATTCTGGCTCTCCCATAGTCATGAGGAAGCACCTCCTACAAAGCATCCTCCACATTCCACCAGGCAGCAAAGCAACAGTGGTCAGTTCTGAGCAGCCTTGCCAGGACCACCAAAAACAACCACCAGCCATTGTGGGCAGGTCAAGCAGTGCTGGACAGGGCCCACGTTTGGGGCTGTGAGCCTGCAGGAGGTGGAGCTTTGTTCAGAAGGAAGACATGCCCAAGGGAAGCCCCACTGCTCCTCTGCAGCAGCCCTGAGGAACAGCTGGCCACAGCGTGAATATCCGTGCTGGTCTGGGATGTTTAATATCAAACCGGGAGGGAATTAAGGTGCTTGGGACTGTGACTGCTTTACATTAATTCTGGATGGTATGAAAACGTAACCCATTGGTTTTGCCTTTATGAGCAATACTTGGCTTGCTCTGTTCCCGAGCTTGTCTCCTGTGCAGTGTATTTCTTGTGCTGATAAATATTTATGCTCCATGATTTTGATTTATACAAGGGGCTTAAATACTGTAAAGCTGGATATAACCAGCATAAAATAACATAAAACAAAGAACCAATATCCAGAATGGGGTGGACTAAAAAGGGATGGCTCCTGCAGCAGCCAAATTTTACCCCAGAAATGACCTCTTCCCCTCCCAGGAGCAGCACAAATTGGCAGCATCCCCCTCTCTGCTTTACAATTGAGATTCCCAACCTGTGTGTATCAAACAGGAGAGGTGTTTGCAGTATTGCCAAGGTTACTAGAGTGAAAACATTGCAAATGGCATTTGCATGATTGTACTTTCAAATCCTAACTTGTAGCAACAGTGCATTTTAAATGAAGGGGATTTATAACTCAAACCAGAACACTAATCATATTCTGGAGTAATAGGATTTATTTGTTGGTTGTTTGGTGGTTGTGGGGTTTTTTTAAGCTCAGAGACAACAAGCTATGTTCATGAAAAGGGAGATGGCTGGGCTTAAACCCTACTCCAACAACATTTTGAAAGGATTAGGAAAGAAATGTGTATGTGCTCCATTTTCAATATGCGGTTCAGAGCCTCTGTAGTCCTTAATGCCTCCCTGCTATGAGAGCATCCTAAATTGCTAAACAAGTTCAGACAATTGCCATTTTAAATGTGAAACTCAGCACAAAAAAAAAGAAGGAGTCGTCTGAGGATCAAGAATGGATGTTTAACAGCACCCAGATGTTCTCCAGCTATGAAATTCCTTACCCAAAGCACAGTGGGCACATTTTGAAGCAGTGCTCAGTCCCCCACCAAGGCTAGGATTTACAGCCCAATATCAAGACCAGCTAAAGCTGGAAGCAGCTGTCATGTTCCCCACAGCAGTGGATTTCTGGGACAGGCTGTTATGGTTCTGGAGCACCTGACTTAAAGGCATGCAAAGGAGAAAGAGCTCATTTGGGCTGTGATTTAAGAGGTGCACTAAATCTCAGGGCCCATATCCTTATGTGGAATAAGTGGATTAAGTCAATGCACACCACCCAAAGAGCTTGATTTTAATCTCCATGCCCTGCACACACCAGATTTACGGGAACAAAGGTGCTCCAAGAGGGTTTGATGATTACCAGAAATAGCTCCAAAAAATTCCCTGGATTTTTGACAAAAAGGAACTTTTCCAGACATTTCTGAAATATCTGTGTAAAAGACTTGTTAAAGACACCTTACAGGGCTTGCTTTAATATAAATATTCTCAGTGGTGGGCTGTTAAGGTATCCTGTCAGGTATGGAAAACCAGGAGTGTTCATGTGGTCTCTTTCTGCAGCCATCTGAAGAGAGAATAAACCTCATCTGACCACTGAGAGCTTCATATTACACACACTAACCTCGTCACTTAAATTGCATGATCATATACTTGCTGGCAATTGATTTTAGACTAGTCAAAGGGTGTCAACTTAGGCAGCTGAAACCACCACCTAAAATCTCCAGTTGTGCTTGGAAATTCTGGCCCTCAGTATATTCAGGCACACACTGATTTTATACAGTGTGTGTGTGTATATATATATGTATAATTTCACACACGCACATACATACATCTATAAATGAAAAAATTAATCTGAAATATGTCGCCCCGCAATCTGTCAAATAAAGCTGATATAATAAATATGTCACTTTATTTAACAACTGATGCTGAAGAGAACTAGGCAGAATGAAAGAAATGAAGACAGGGCTTAGTAAAAACACTGAGGAAGGCAGAAATTAAAGCAATCAATCACATTCTCGTGGAATGTCTACACCACTCGAAATAATATTTTATTGTCTGCTATTGATTGGATGCCACTGAACAAAATTACAAACAATGAATCTGGTGTTATAAACAAGAATCACAATAAGAATAACTTATTTCAAAGCCTTGGCCATACACTTTGTAGGCTGCAGAGTCCTGGACATCTGTTTCCTGTACCACCACAACCTAAGAGACATCCCTGCTCACTGACAATGGGGAGACCAGGCTGCAACGGTGCTGAAATAAGGGAACACTCCCATTTTGCCCTCCCTTGCATTTTAAGCATGAATATTTAAATCTTACAAAATTTGGTAGGATTAGAGGACCCCACTAGGTAGGGGTGCACAAGAGAAGTGACACTGTTTTTTTTCAAACAGTGAGATTTCAGTTTAGGAGAGAGGAGGAGAATATCTTGAATTTTATTCTCATGCAATCACAAGAAAAATTAAAGCAATTATGCTGAATCAGAGAGTAAAGTTGTGGTACTCAGCAGCCAGTCCCAGGCAATGTTTTGGAAAATGAAAGAAAATTTCTATGGGCCCTCCAGCCAGCGGCCCCAAGTCTCTTGGCAGGTTCCTTGCCCTTGCTCCAGTGGGATGCTGCCACTCTGATCCATGCAGAGACAAGGGACATGGGTCAGGACACAAGCTGAGCCTGATGGAGAGAGCACAGGACAAGTGACATCCTCTTGGTGCTCACCAAGCCACAGATTACTCATCAAACACCTGCACTAACAGCACCAGGACAACCTGGGAAGAAAGGTGCTGTTTATGCTGAGCACTGGTCTGAAAGATTCACCTCCAGAGAGAATGAGCTGACACAGCAGTGAGAAGTAGGACCCACAGCTGCTTTCCAAAATCCCTCTGAGCATGGCTTGTTGTAAGGAGCAATGCATATGTGGCAGGGGGTTTTTGAGCAACTAAGGGGAAGTCCTTTATCACTCCTCTGAAGCTCAGAGGATGATAAAACAGCATTACTAAAACATCTAGAAAAATCAAATGAGATGTTTAGATAAGCCAGTCATTCCTGATAGTATCCAGACTCTAAAACGAAAGTGGGAAAATATGAAAGCAAAATGCTGGGTGAAGAAGCAAGCAGCGAGGGTGGGATATGAGACACATCTCCCCTTCCTGCATTGTTCTGTGATGCCACTGGCTTGTCACACGTTAGCCATTTACAGACACAAGCAAATGGCATGAAAACACTGGGCCAAATCCATCCACAGTGCAAATTCGTTGAGTTCCAGCAAGTCTACACTGGGTTCTAATTAGGTTTATTATGTATAACCGAATATAATTCTAATTGGCAGCTTTGATTACACCCCACATCATTTCTGCTCTAATTTACCCGTGTGGGACGAGAAAGAGTTAACACACAGGTGTGGCTCCAACAGCGACAGCATCGGGAGGAAGAGGGAAAGCCACCCCTGGAACTGTGCACAATGGCCACGAGTGGAGTTGGAGGTATTCCGCGCTGAAGAAACATTTATCCTGCTGGTATTCAGGAATCAGGTTGTATCTAATTTACCTTTATGCAGCTTTACCTACCCGATAGTTTGCCACCCACCCCTGCAATATCCAACCTCTATTACCAGAGATTTTATGGAGTGGGAGTACTTATAGGCATTTGGGGAGTAAAATCTCTGCTTGGAATGTGAGGAAGAGTGTGTTCGTGCATGGGTGGGATTGCAGTTCAAGGGATTTGAAGTTAATAATTATTTTCTCCCATCTGTCTCATATACTTCCCCTTCTTTTATAGACTCTGCGTGTCTCAAATTAGGAGAAAATCTCAAGCCTACAGGAATCAGCAGTGCCAACCCCACCTTTCTGGGAAGGAGAGATACTTCCAAGGGGCTTCCAGTTAATGTTGATGAGAGTTGTGTACACACCCATCAACCAGTTTGGAAGGAAAAGCTGCTGTCCTCATGAATTACAGTCACTTCAGAAAGCTTGGCCTGGACCCCCGCCAGGGTGAGATTGTCCTTGAAGGACTGTGACTGCTCGACAGCGTCCATGGGAAGATCCATGGATCTTGGTTAATTGATCCTGTGGATGCTTTGGGCCCGTAAAGATGATGGCCTCAGGTTGTAGGAAAGCTGTGGAGGTAAAGGCACAAGTGGTTGAAAGACAAGATACAAAGTGGTTAGTGATGGCTCACTCCCAAACCTGCAGAGGTTTGCCCCAGATCTGGGTCTGGCCAACGTCTTGGTTGATGCCTTCAGTGGAGGGTGGAGAACTTACTTGTAAAACGCCTGGTGGGATCAAGGCCTAAAGGGTTGCAAGTGTTCAAGGGGACAGGAGCAGAATTCAGACAGGCCTCAGCCTGAGATGCATCTGAAAGCAGCAAGAAGGAAATCCAGAGGAACAAGTTCAACCTCCTGCCCTCGGGAGGGACATCTCCAGAGCACAGGCAAACAAGAGGTGCTGGTTTATGGTCTGGAGGACAGGGAAAAGGGCCACAAAGAGCCAGCAATGAGAGCAGCATCCCATCAGAGTTGTGGGATGTACTGACTGGAGGGGATCCACAGGGAAGCACATGGACCTGCCATAGCATAAAAGGGGATAAATCCCCTGCTGTGGCTCCTTATCCAAGACCAGGGCAGCCTCTGGGCTCCCTACTGAAGAGCAGGGATGCTTCCTGCTATCAGGTTAATCCACACCCCACAATCAGACCAATTTGCTGTTTGGCCACTGCTGAATCTCAAGATGCAGCTCTGGCTTTGGGACCAAGCCAAGCTGTGCAGAGGAGGACACCACACGTCCACAGCACAGTTTTTGGGGTGACCAGTGCTCTGCACCCAGTTAGCAGCAATGCTGTGTGCACACCATGAGCAGTTAGGGGGTGAAAGGAGCCTTCAAGACGCACAAAGCCAAATCTGTCCAAGTGTGAGCGAGGGAAGGCAGCAGGGTGGAGGAAAGCCATCTGGCACCCTCTAGTGTGACGCTCTGAGAAAAGCTCGTCCCTCCGCACCCAGCGCCGCTCCTCAGCAGCCTCTTTCCTCACCCCCACACCGACCACCCGTGCCCGCAGGCTCCGTCTCATCAACCCCCTTTAATTACCATCCACTGTAGCAAGACACGAAACTCATTAGTGCGAGCGGCATCTCCTCGCGATGAGCCTGTCGTGTCCCAAGACATCCAGCACGTGTGAGCCCGATCAGAGGGAGATGCACAGCCCAGAGAGGCTTTAAAGGAGGTTTTCAAAACTTTGGGGGCCTGGCGTGGCTGAGAGTGAAGAAGTGCCAATGCCAGGGCATCAGGGCCACCATCACTCGCAGCACCACATGTGCAGGGTTGGGCATGAAAACAGACATGTCCCAGGCCACATGCTGGGAAATTAGACATGTTGCTGTTGGACAGCATTAAGCTGGGAGAGAGCAGATTCAGCTGACTGTGTGACATCTGGGGTGGGACATTTGTATTAAGAGAGTCTAAATTAAAGGAACAAAACTGCCAAGGAGAGGCCAGGGTGTCGCAGCCCAGCCCGTACCCAGCAGTGTAGGCAGAGCTAGAGCCACCCAAGCACACTTCACTTTTTACGATTTGGCTCTCAAGTCGCTGTAAGAAAAACAACTTTCTTCCGTTCCTAATCACCTTCACCGTCCTCCTGTGAACTTGTGGGTAATGTATGCTGTGTCATCGGAGCAGCGCTGCTCCACAAATGGTAAACAGGTACCCATATATTTCTCAGGATGACGGTTCACAACCAAGGAACCAACACAGAGCACAGGCAAGAGGAGACAAAACACCCCAACCCAGAGAGCACAATCCCCTCCCAGGCACTGGGACCACCTCCACAAACACTACTGAACAAAACGTCCTTCTCTCCCAGGGCTTTGAAAGCGAAAGCATCTTGGGGTCAGGCCACGTGGCCGTGGGACAGTGGTTGGTGGCCTGACCTTCAGCACCTAGGATGGTGTCGGTGGGATGTAGGTCCCAGGAGCAGCTGCTTGCCATCAGAGACAAGACAAGGCTGAGTCCCAAAAGGCCACGTGAGTGGTACAGCAACTGCATTAATGTGAGTGTCCATGCTGACCTTGAAGAGCTGATGTCTAACCAACCTTCATGCCAGTGAAGACCACCCCTGCCTGACGTATCACTGCTGGCATTTTTGCGTGTTAGAGGTTTCTATGATCTGCATGGAGTTTTGTGTTTGGTTTAGGGCCGTATCATCACCTCAAAACAGTCCTGTATCCTCATCCCTCACAGAACCATTTAGGTTGGAAAATACCTCTAAGATCATCAAGCCTAAACCTCAACCCAGCACCACCAATTCCACCACTAAACCATGTCCTTCAGTGCCACATCTACACATCTTTTAAATCCCTTCAGGGATGGTGACTCCACCACTGCCCTGGGCAGCCTGTTTCAATTCTTGACAGCCTTTTCAGTGAAGAAATTTTTATTAATATCCAATCTAAATCTCCCCTGGCACAACTTGAGGCCATTTCCTCTGGTCCCCTCAAAGAAACCAACTCTCACCTCTCTACAAGCTCATGCTTGTCCTGTTAGTCCAACACCAAAGGACTCTACTTGGGTAGGGGAAACCCAGGCCCATGTGTCTCCTGCATCACGTCTTGCATCCTCACCTCTGTCCTCTGTGTCCTGTGCTCCTCTGAACCAGGAGCATATTTCCCATGAAAACCTGCTGTCAGTAATGCAAGCCATGGATCTGGCTCAGCTCTGGGTAAAGCTGGATCCAATTTTACAAAACCCATCTCACAAGCGAGTTCATCTCCTATAAATAAACACAAAACCTGGAACGTTTGCCTGGCCCCTGAAACAAAAGAAATTTTGCTACACAGCTTAAATTTTTATTGCTAGTTAGTGCAAGAGAGGCAGAAACACAAAAACACAGGCTGAGCCAGGAACTGTGCAAGCTCTCACAGGCAGATCAGCCAGTGTATCCCCTTAATAACCTTTAAAATGCCTCTTGCCTGTCATGCTAAATTGCATGGCCATTTTATGATGTGGATACATGTTCACAGAGACCATCCACAGGACAGACTGATCTCAACTGATCAACATATTCAAAAAAGAGTGACTTCTTTCCCCCTTAGAGATGTAATATTTCTTCTTAAAGTCAGCTATTATTTTCAAACCAGAGAATCACCAAAAATGAGTAAACTGAATTCAGCGAGCTAAAGGCATCAGAGGTGACTCAAGCCAAGTTCAAGGCTTCGAAGTTATGACCAGATCACCAGCACCCATCAGAAGCAGCAATTTTTTTGAAGGAAGATAAACATTAAAACAACTCCCTTTACACCAGCCTTTCCACTTGCAAACCACAGCTCCCTTTACATGTGTGCTGCTTGAATTTTCCTGGGAAACCATGGAAATACAGAGTCTTGACATAGAAACCTGACAGAAGCAGTGCTTCAGAGGGCATCACTTTGAAAACAGGTCTTGGTTGCTCTGCATCCTGCCTGCCACAGCAAGCACCTAGAGAAGAGTAGCAGAGAACTCAGTGTGTAAAACTGGATTGTATTTTCTGGTTCTGCTCTTAGAGAGGTCACAAAAGGAAGAGAAACTGGGGTCCAAAACTAATACTTGATCTACGTTAGTGCAAAGCCACAGTGATCCACACCCACAGCTGTTCAGTGCTAATACAATGATACCCAAATCAAATGGGACATCTTTCATCCTCCCCCTGCCCTCCCCAGAAGTTCTGAATAAGAGCTATTAAGTGAAAGCTGGAGGGCAGGCAACTGCTCAGGGTCAACTGACTCATCTCCCTCATGGAAATTGCAGCTGGCAAGGGCTTGGCCACTGGACCTCAGGAAGGGGACAGGGGCTGTGTTGGTGAGAGCAGAGTGAAATCAGTTATAGTGAGAGAAACAGCCTGAGCTGTTGTAAAACTAAGGAGCTGAAACCAGTGAATGGAATGGAAAGATGAGAAAAAAGAGAGAAAGAGAGAGAGAAAGAGAAAGAGGAAGAGAAAGAGGAAGAGGAAGAGGAAGAGAAAGAGAAAGAAAGAGAAAGAGAAAGAGAAAGAGAAAGAGAAAGAGAAAGAGAAAGAGAAAGAGAAAGAGAAAGAGAAAGAGAAAGAGAAAGAGAAAGAGAAAGAGAAAGAGAAAGAGAAAGAGAAAGAGAAAGAGAAAGAGAAAGAGAAAGAGAAAGAGAAAGAGAAAGAGAAAGAGAAAGAGAAAGAGAAAGAGAAAGAGAAAGAGAAAGAGAAAGAGAAAGAGAAAGAGAAAGAGAAAGAGAAAGAGAAAGAGAAAGAGAAAGAGAAAGAGAAAGAGAAAGAGAAAGAGAAAGAGAAAGAGAAAGAGAAAGAGAAAGAGAAAGAGAAAGAGAAAGAGAAAGAGAAAGAGAGGAGACTGTTTCAGTTGGAAAGGACTTGCAATGACCACTCAGTCCAACTCCCTGATGAGTTCAGGGCTGACCATGGTAAAGCCTGTTACTAAAGCACTGTTCAAATATCTCTTAAACACTAACAGGCTTGGGGCATGGACCAAATCTCTGGAAAGCCTGTTCCAGTGTTTGATCACCCTCTCAGTAAAGAAAAGCTTCCTAATGTGCCATCTAACCTCCTCCAGTGCACCTTTGAACCATTCCCACACAGTCACAGGATCCCAGAGAGAAAAGCTCAGTACCTCACTCTCCACTTCCCCTCCTCAGGAAGCTGTAAAGAGTGATGAGGTCACCCCCAGCCTCCTTTTCTCTGAACAAGACAAACTCAAAGCCCTCAGCAGCTCCTCACAGGACATTCCCTCCTCTGCTTTGTTGCTCTCCAGACACATTCAATGACCTTCACACCTGTCATACACTTTATGGTGTGTATCCCCTATCACCGCTCTGTGCCCAGACATGAACCCTGTGCCTTTCTGTGCCTTTAAAACTGGGTGTGAGAGAAGGAAAAAAAAAAGCCCGATGAACTTTTCAAAGCGGTTTTGTGTTCAAGGACACAGAGATAGCTGCTGCTTCTGTGGCAGCAAGTGCAGAGGAAGCACCCTTTGCTGCTTTTCAGCCAGCTTTCAGCTCAGTTTTCTCCAGAGAGAGATGGAGAGTTAAATAAGTTTTTTTTCATGGGACTTCGGTTTCTTCTTCTTCTCTTCTGGACTGTTCAGCAATACCAGAACACACGGTGAGACCCTACACCGTTGGCCCAGAGAGGGGCCTATGCCAAACCCCAGCTCCGAAGAGGAGAGAAGAGAGAGAGAGAGAGAGCACAGAAAGGACTCTAAAATATTCCCAGGTTTCTCTCCACAGCGAGAGGTTTTATTATTTAGCATTATTGTTCTTTTCCCGTGTGTTTGTTACATAAATAGGTTTTTTTTCCTTCACTTTCCTCCGAGGAAATTTTTTTTTCCCAAACCTGGTCGGGGAGGGGTGGCTGTAACCTGCCTTCTATCAGAGGACGTTCAAATTTGGACATTCCTCCGAATTTGTTTCAAACCAGCACAAAACCCTTCTTAAACTGAGGGGCCCAGAACTGCCCACAGTGCTCCAGGTGAGGCCACATCAACCCTGAATAGAGCAGGACAATCACCTCTTCTGTACAGCTGGTCGTGCTGTGTTTGAAGCCACCCAGGATGGATTTTGACCGCTGGGCTGTCCAGTCTCACTGCTGATTCATACCAAGCCTGCTACCAATCAGCACCTCACTGTCCCCACATCTCAGCTGGGAAAAGAGAGGAGTGCTCAAGCAATGGCACTTATCTGTGTTTGTGCTATTAGGGAAAAAGCTTTAAACTCAGCACACTAGTTCTTCGTTTCAATTACTAAAACAGAGATAGATTTTTTTTCTCAATCCCCCTATTATCTTATTCCTCTTGCTTTTTCTTTAGCCATTACTTAATTCAACTCAAACTTACTGTTAAGTATACTCCCATCAATGCTGGTCAACAAAGCATTTAGGCACGTGCTTAACTCAAAGAAGATAACTAATGCACATTCAGCAAAACTCACCCGTACACCTCACATTTTTTTCTCTGAAGAGGGGTGCTCCGTCATTTTAAAAGCTGTATTTCTTGTCAGCATAAAGTACCACAGCCACAAAAATCAATGCACTCTGCTCCATCAATGTGCATCTGTCACTCAGCTCCCAGCATGGGGAAAAGAAGAGGCGCACACAGAAAACACTCACCCAGTCCCTTTCCTTTAAGAACAGCCAAGAGTAAAAAGATGCATAATTTAGCAGAAAGGTTTTATTTGTGTATCGGGTTATTTTAAACATCAGCTGAGGTTATGTTCTTGTCTTGAATTGCTGCTGGGTGTTGCTTCAAAGTCATTCTGAGTCACTGCTCTCCATCTTCATCTGCTGATGGGCCCCCAGGTAGTGATGGAAACATAACTTCCCTTGACATGGATAACCTCCAATAAAGGAGCGACTTCCCTTTTGACATGCTGATTAGAATAAACGAGGGAAGGGAAGGGAAGGGAAGAGGAAGGTGACTGTAGCTCTTGAAAAGCAAAGACAATGAGCCACATCCTGCTGCCTGCCTCCGTGCCATCAGATTCACTGCAAGTTATTTGCAGAACGGCAAGAAACTCATTAGATTGCTGCTACGACTATTGATGGAAATGCAAATCTTTACCTACAGGACCTTATGCCACAGCAAATTAACAGCAGGCTGGGGAAAACCAAAAATTTGTAGTCTCAGGGTTGGGAGTCCATTAGAATGAAGTATAATCTGTTTTTCAGATATCAGTCAAAAAAAAAAAAGAGAAGGTCTAACTTCATTCAGATTTTCCATTAGTTGCGTCAACATTGACTTAAAAGAAATTCCTCCATGTTTCCATGAGCCTGAATAAGGTGAGGATCAGAGCCTGAGCGTTCCATAAATTGGCCTGGTACAATCTGAAAGGGCTGTGCTCAGAGAGACACAGTCTGGCTGGCAATTTACAAGACCAAGGGAAGTCTCCTTCAGAGTCGAGTTTTGATTTGGCCTGGCACAAGATTTTACCAAGCCCTTAATTCTTTCCATTATCTGCCATGGGCTTTGGATTAGGCTCCTTATAGTGAATTCAGCTTTGGCAGCCCAACGTGATACCTCAAGAGATCATCTAGCTGAGACACCAGGTAGAAGGTTTTCAGAAAAATCCTGCCCTGGCCTTCCAAGGGATCCTGCTGAGATGGCAACTGAGTCTTTGCATTGTTCCCAGTAAGGCCACCTGCAACTGGATCACACAGCCAGGGGCTTCAGCTCTCTAAGAAAGACCATAAACACCTCCCACCTCAACCCCTCAGTAGGGCCTGCACTCGCTGTCACAAGCTCATTTTCCACAGAGAGCCAAACATTGTCATTTACACCAATAAAAAGCTGAATTCAGCACTCTTTCCATAAAATGGATCGTGAACCCTTAACACCACTTGCCTCTCCTTGGAATAATAAATTATGAGGACAAATGGCAGAATCATTATCAGTTTCAATATCCAGTCATAAATAGTCTTGTAAGAACACTCAAATGATGGTGTTTTATTGCATTAGATATCACTTGCCATTAATTACAGCATGAAACTTTTCCACTTTGATGAAAAGCATTTTAGCCAGTTCAGTTATAAATTTAAAACAGTCTTAAAACAAAGTCACCCCAAATTGTGGTATGGAGGTTTTTTTAATCTATAGATCTGAACACAAAATAGCATTTTTGGCTTGGAATGACACAAAAGCCAGGTTTTATAAAAGCTATTTTATTGCACACTCATTCAGCTTCAGCGCTTACAGCAAACTAACAGTACCCATGACTGTGTTTTACAATAACATTGTTGGCAGCCAGATTTCACTGCTAGAGATACTTCATAGTTCATTTGGTTTAGTGGGGGTTTTCTTCCTAATGATCAAGTGCTGTCATGAATCAACGTGATCTAGTTTACGTTTCTGCCCTGTTTCTTTTGTTTGGATCATTTCTCCCTCCTTCTGTTGCCATAACTCACCACGCAGGACAGAATCACAGCTGGCTGTAGAGCAAGCCTGGCACCAACAGCAGCTGCTGGGACAGTCCCCAGAAATCTGGGATACACACAAAATCTCACAGAGAGAGAGAAAGCTCACAACTTCAGCCTAAGAGCTAAATTTTCAAACGATTGTGGGATCTGTTTTCAAATTTCCAGTTCAGAGGGATTCAGGCTGAGGCAATTTACATTGCTGCTCCATGGCATTGATCACAATTTGCATTTGTTTGCAAAAGGGATTAAAGGGATTATCCCAGTCCACTCTGGGCATGGCAACCTTGCAGCCACCACAGCCAAATTCCCCAGAGACCAGGATTCAGAGCCTCTGCTCAGGTGAACAACAGCATATCTATTATAGCAATCCCTCTGAATTCAGACATCCCTACCTGAATGCACAGTCCCAAATCCAGGTGCACTGCAGCAGTTCTACTGGATCCCATAGATTTCTCAATAGATTTGCAGAGGATATTTTGCCTTCCTTTCCCAACCCTCCAGGAGGAATTATGGGTAGCCCATAATTTAAATATTTAAATTATTCTCATGAGACCTGGGAGACCAAGGTTTGGCTCTCGTCTTACCAAAGGTTCCCATTTTGCGCAGGGACACAGGAAAAACACACAGTTTCTCAGACATATGGTGGGAATCTGATCAAGCTTAAGAGAGCTGAGCTTAGGAGTCAAAATCCTGTGGCAGTCAATGGAGATCAGGTTCCTGCATTCCACAGTGACTTCTTGCCCTTCCCATGCCTGGAAATGGTCCTCAAGAAGATTTGCTCTGTGACCTTCATGGAGACAAAGGTGAAGCTGACCAGTCTGCAGTTTTCTTAGGTCCTCCTTGCTTGAGGATGACCTCAACATCAGCATCTTCCCAGTCACTGGGGACCTTCCATCATCACCCCCATCTTTCAGAGAGCCTAGTGAGAAATCTTGCAATAGCATCAACCCTCTTCCTCAGCACCCTTGAACACATCCCACCTGGTCCCATGCACCCAGGTATGCCCATTTTGCTTCACCAGTCCCTAAGTTGATCCTCCCCTATGTCAGGTGGCACCTACCTCTCCTAAATCCTGCCACCAGGCACAGAGATGAAGAGGTTTGACAGCAGACCTTTCCAGTAATGACAAAGGCAAAGAGCACCTCAGCTTTCCCCATGCCCTTTGTCACTAGCTTGGCCAACACATTCAGCAGCAAATCAGTATGTTCCCACTTTCCCTTTCCTGGTGATTTACTTATAGAAATCCTTATTCCTGCCCTTCACACCCTCACCAGTTTCAGCTCACTTTTGGCTTTTTGAATTTCATCCGCGTTAGAGCATATCTGAGATCTGAGGAGAAGTGACATTGGCCAAGACTCATCAGCACCTGTAAAAACAGATGTCATTGTTGCAACTTGACTGTTTCTTGAAAGGGTGACCATTTGCTTTTTGACACAAAAGTGAGAAATTGAAGAAAAACAGCCTAACTGCTCATTTAAGGCAGCCTGTTCCTTCCCTTCTGCTTAGCCAGTTAAAACCTCATTTGACAATCTGAGAGTTTAGCTCCCAGTGCTCTTGCTTAAAATATAACAGATGGCCTCTAATAAGTAAATTGAAAAGTGCAAATAAGGTTAAAACAATTTTTCTTTATTGAATATCATTAACTTCAAGGCTGTCCACTTTAAAATGCTAATTAAACCTCACTTCCTTTTGCAGGGTTCTAGTGAAGAAAGATTGCCGTGGGGTAAATTCCTCTTGTTTGTAGAGGACCAGCCCAGCAAATTGATAGCAAACTGGGCTATTACATGTCCCAAGATTAAGAAGTAGAGTTGGAAGCTTTCCATTATTTGTCCCTTCCATACTAGTTCCTTCCCACAAACCAAACACAGTCAAGAAGGAAGAGGTCACGTGTGAAACCCTGCTCTGTCTACACAGCAAACAACAGTTTCTCTAAAGGTCACTATTGGTCCAAACCAGTGTTCACACAGGATTTCTAACACCTTGTTACCGCCCTACAGCATGTTGTACTGCAGGTGTGGGGCTCTGTGTTCCTGGCACCATGCACAGAGTACAAGAGGTCCTTCAGCGCCTCACCCCCACCTTGCTCCTCATTTCCAGTGCAAATTTATTCCCGATCAGTATGTGTCACTTGCTCGTGTGCCAACACTGTTCTTTGGCTTGAAGAGCTTTCTCCGCCCCTAACCTGAAGGATTTTTACTGAATAACCCAGTAAATAATTTTTACTGAATAACCCAACTCCTTCGTGCTTCTTCCTCTTCTAGGACAGCCCTTCCCTTCCCCTGATGAAGGTACTAGCCCCTCCCCCACCCCCCTCCAGTTTTAATTCTTCTTCCTTCAGCACAAGAGAGCAGATCTGGCTGGGTCTTACCAAAATTATGCATGAAGCAATGCTCCCATCTCAACTGGGAAGGCACACAGGTAAAATCCAGGATAATATTCACCTTCTTCATGGTCAGGTCATACCGTTTTTTAGTCATCATGTCAAAAAACTAGTACGTTTTCTACCTTTCACCTCCTTAACTCCTGCTGAAGGTTGAGCTCCCAGTCTGAGGCAGATCCAAGAGGCACCATGACTCCGCCCCCAAAGAGAGCCTCGTGTCCAGCTAATGCAAAGCAGCCAACTTTTTGGACAACAGCCTCAGGACAACAGCCCGTCACTGGGAGCAGGGAGCTCTGGGTGCTCCCCCTGCCTGGTGGATTTGACCCCAGGTCCCGGTTTGCAGGCCACCTTTGTTAGGCTGCAGGAAGCTCAGGGAGGGAGAAGTTTCCATGTCTGCTGTAAACCTGAGTTGCTGGAGAGGAAAAAGCCAAGATGCATCAGGCCAGAAGAAAGGGAGCCTCTGAGTGCCTGGGTCCCCTCACCAAGAATTCCTGAGTCAAGATGCATTCTCCCTCTCCCTCTAAACACGGTTCTCAGTCATCTGAGCAAGTTAATTTGCTTTGTCATTTAAAGATTCAGAGTATGAATTACAAAATGCAGAACCTGATACAAATTGCCTGTCCAGTCTCACCTCAGTGATTTCTCATCCAGACAACCTGGCTGAACTTCAGCATCCTTCACTTCAAACTGCTCATGCTATGGATAATCCAACAGTGCCTGTCCAGCAAACCTAAGTTACAACAAAGTTTCTGGGCCAAGAGGGAAGGGAAAAGAGCCTCTTGACATTTAGTCTGGTCTTTATTGGAATCCCTTGTCCCACAGAGGCTCATCTGTCTTGCTGTGGAAGCCCATGACCAAGGAGGGTTGACAGCAGGCAAGGGCAGTTGTAGCAACACTTGTTTAACTGGTCCATTTATAAATCATGCCAAAACCACACACAGCACAGATCAAAACAAAAAAATCTGTATTCACTGGACAAACAGCAAAATGAGTCTGTGCTGAAAGGTTCTTGGGAGACCCTGCCAAACACAGAAGCACAGAATGGTTTGGGTAAGAAGGGACTTTAAGATCAACAAGTTCCAATCCCCCTGCCATGGGCAGGGACACCTTCCACAGATGAAAAACAATGGCTGTATTTTCTGAGCCAAGAATAACTCTGAGGAAAATAAAACACTTTCCCAGCAAGGGTGGGCTTGAAATGTAGCTTATTTACTTATTCATTCAGTTGAACTCTCTGACTAAATCACATATTGGATTAGCTGCATTCAATGTTTTCTCTTTCCTCTGTTTGAGTAGGTATTCCTTCTAAGGGACAACAATTGCGGGGACCCAAATAATTTAACTGAGAAATGGAAATTGGGAAAACATATAGCTGCCTTTCAACAACACCTTTCTTGATCAAAAGGATATTTCTGCTATATGCAACTGTCCTCAAGCAGGGCAGGAACCCAGCAAAGAAATTATTCCAGGAGTGACAGGGGAATGTCCCATCCTAACCTAACAAACTGTGACAGCTGTGTGAAGAGATGCTCCCAGGTGGCATAAGCTGTGATATCAGAGTTGTGTGACTCCTTTGCTTCTCACTTGCTGTCTGCAAGATGTTATATTTTAAGATAAAAGTCCTCAGCTAAGAAGCAGCTCCATTTCTGCTCCAAGTCCTTCTGTTACACAGCATGGCTTAGACAATTTTTAAGAACTCCATCTTCCAAAACACCAGTATTTATCAGACCTGGAAGAGAGCTGAGGTTTCAGGGGGGTAGTGCATACATGTCAATCAGAGAGTAAATAGTGTCCTCGAACAGCAAGTTGAGCAGACCTTTGTTTTCCTGTGCAGAGCTTGTCTCAGTCTTAAGGGAGCTGTCTTTCACTGAACCAGGGTTCTGAGCTTGCAGGCATAACACAAATGCCGGAGAGAGTCCAGCTTGAAGGGATAAATACAAAGCTCTCAAACTGTGTCTGCTGGATATCTCCATGCAGGTGTATGGAGAGGCAGTCGGAGGGGAGTTGGGGAGGTCACTCTCACGGATTTGACAGTAAAACCAGAGCAATCCTGGAACAAGAAATCTTTCCACCTGTGCAGTGGTAACTGGGGACAAATCTTGTCGCCAAAGCTGAGACGAGCTTTCAGTCAAGTCTTCAGGAGTTTTGGCACAAGAAGAGAAACTGACTTTTTCTGTCCTCATCTCCACACCACTGCCTTTCTGCTCAGTAGGGAGAAACTGCTCACTCAGGAGACTAATCACCTGATCTGTTGTAGACATCTGCCACAAGGTAAGATGAACAACAGCCAGAAACTCCTCTCCCTTGTGGTCCTCTCCTTTGATTTCTAAAGGAGCCCATATGACAGCAGACAGAGATGTCTACACTGGTCAAATGAATCCCACACCTGAGTGACCAGACTCCTGTTTGGCTGATGAGGTGTTAAAAGAGGAATGACAACCAGATGGATGCATTACAGAGTACTCTGCCAAAATACACCCAAAAAAAGCATCTTAAGAATGTGTCACAAATACCTGTCATTTAAAGATGTTAGCACAAAAAACATCGCATGAAATTAATAATATCCCCAAAGTAGGGGGATATCAGGCCGGTGATTGAACATCATGCCTAATGGGCTAATGGGCAGGCTGACACACCAACAGATGAGGTAACTCAGTGAAAGACTGGGATCAGAGAGTGTAGCAGTATCCATAGGGAGTGACAGCTGCTCCTTCACCCTTCCCCTCAGGGTATGTGCTCCAAGAACACTGAACCAAGTCACTGAGTTCCCACAGTGGTTGAGAGGTTCCCAGAAGTATGGGATCATCCCAGAAACATTGTTCTGTTTGTCAAGGCCAACTTTTAGAAGCGGCAGTGAAGCAGAAGAACAAGAAAAGCAAAATTACTCTTGGGGCTGGGTTTCAGCAAAGAGTCATGTAAGAGAAGCTCTCAGCATCCCTCAGAAGTGGAAACAGCCAACAAGGTAAACCATCTACAAGAAAAGGTTGTTATCTGCTGCAAGAGAGGAAAAAACTGGTTCTAGGGGGAAAAAAAATAATCTAAAAGTATTACATTCTAGCAATGTAAGCTGTGATGGCTGAAAGCTAAACCACTTGAACTGGCTAACCAAAGAGGCTTGATCCAGACTGCAATCAAAGCACGGAAGGTGAGCAAGGGTTACCCAAGGAATTCAGTTCAAGTCCTTTTGCCTTGCACATCACATAGCACTTTTGACCTGCACAAAATGAGCTTGAAGTAATAAAGAGGTAAGATTCTTTGGTGTAGACATGATTTTGTACCCAATTTGCACGAGTATAAAATTTCAAGCCACATGGAATCAGAACTACAGTCACCTTCAGAGAAGCTTGTTAGGGAAACACTCCTCACAGAACAGTGATGCCCTGGTATCAGATGAGTGAGTGCTCTGCCTAGTTTCCTTTGCCATTTATTTGGCAATTTCAACCCATTTTAACATCTTGAGGGTCAAGATCACACCAAAATCAAAATCCAAGAGGTTATGTGAAAATTCATCAGGCAAGGAGAAGAAAAATCCAAATTTCTCCAAAGTCGCTTTCTCCTAAGGAAGAGGTTTGAAATTGGCCTCATATTGATGACAACACCAAGACCAGACAGTTTAGTTCTCTAAAATGTTGCTCTTTTTTTCTCTCAACCCCTAACCTGCACGCAGCAGTCTGGGGACCAAGGTAATAGAAATAAGGATAAAACACATGATTTGTTCAAAGTCCTGCTTTGGCTTTTTGTGGCTTTAGATACACATCCTTCACTGCACTGCTCTGTGATCTGTGGTGGTAGCTCAACTCCAAAGGAAAAGCAAGCTGAAAAACAAAAAGGTCCCCCTGGGATCGCACACGGCAGTATTCAGCTCAATTACTTATTAAAGCCCCGACACAGCATAGATTTTTTTTCAGTACATTACTTATTCAATCAGAGCTCCAGCTCTCTCAGACTGATCCCTTAAGAAAAAGCAAACATCTTTCCCTGTTTGTTTCCAGCTGCATCACAAAAGATTTTAAAGACTTCAGGCTGCAAAGAAAACTGTTTGTCTTTGGGTTGTTGTACAGCAAGAGCTTGTGGATGAATCCAGTGCAGCTCTGATTGACTGGTGAGAGCACAGGGCCATCGAACTAGGGAAGCTGCTTGCATTTTTCCATGTAACTCCATGACCCACCTGCAACCTAGAGTAGCTTTACTTGTGCAGGACAGGAGCTGCAGGCTAGACAGCAGCAAACAAGCTCTTTGTGGCAACCAAGGGTTTTTGGTTTTTTTTCACAGGAGATGAGATCAATTTTCCATCAAGTTATTCTAGACTGGGAATAGTTCATCAGATATTTAAACATAGAAGCTAATCTTTCAGCTAGACAAGCTGGGCATGCTGTGTTGCTCACCTTGAAGAACAGTAAGGTCTCCTGTGGAGGAGGGAGGGAATCAACCTCTATCAAATATTTAGAGGTAGAAGACATTGCCTTGCCTTTAGGTTTCTCTTAGCTAAGCTGTTGATTAAGACATAGAATCACTAAGGTTGGAAAGTAACTCCAGGATCATCCAGTCCAGCTGATACCATAACACCACCTCTACTCCAGACAACCAGAGTGACGTAAGGTAGACAAGCTGGCAAAAGCCCACGTGGTTTTGGAAACCAAAGGGCACCAGATCCTTCCCTCACTGGGGACTTCTTTAAAGGGATGTGCACGTGAGAGCAAGAAGCCTGTGTTTCCTTGGTGAGCTGATATGCATTCCTAGAAGGACAAAAATAAAAGAGTGGTAAAAGTCTTACAGCAGCATTTCTTCAAAGGACCTTTCAAGGGGGAGATTTATTGAGTCTTATTCTTTCAGACACTAGTCAGTGAACATGTGCAACTTGGGTGAGCTGGAAAAAAAAGAGCTTGTCTATAAATTCTTGTACTCCAGACACTGTTCCTCAGAGGCCAGCCCTAATAAACCCATCACCACTGCAATACTATAATTCAGTGGTGGCTCACTCCTGGCCCTTCAGAGCCCTGCATCCAAGTCTTTTCTCAGGGACTTGTGCAGCAAACACACAGTGCATCAGCTGCCCTGAGGAAACAGCACTTTAATGCTAATGTGGGACATGTCAGAGAGCCCCAGACCAGCCCAACAGACAAGGGAGTGTCTCCTCTCCCTATCCAGAGAATAGCTCAGGCCCAGAAAGTAGTTAAATCATCCAGATAATAGCACCTACTAGCACCACATAATACTTTGCTAGGAGCCAAGATATTAACTAGAAATGTTCTACCATGTGCTATGAGCTGGGAAATATACACTTTAATCTTCCTCAGCTGAGTAAGAAACTGATCTTGAGGTTCCCATTTCACAAGCAAATAAAGCCAGAAAGCTACAAGAGACAATAATCTTCTCACTCTGACAAACCAAATGAGCTACTCAAGAAATTGTCACCAAAACTGTACAAAGCTGAAAGATGTAGAGAAGGCAGAGTTACTGAATGCCTTCCTTTCATCAGTCTTCACTGATAAGACCAGCCCTCAGGAATCTCTGACCCAGGAGACCAGGGTAAATGAATGTCAGGAGGAAGACCTTCCCATCAAGGGTCTGGAGAATCTCTCTTATGAGGAAAGGCTGAGGGAGCTGGGGTTGTTCAGCCTTGACATGGCCAGCCTCTGCTCCCTGGTGCCCAGCAATGGGGCAAGAGTCAATGGGCAGAAACTGATGCACAGAAAGTTCCACCTGAATGTGAGGAAGAACTTCTTCACTGGGCAGTGACCGAGCACTAGGACAGATCAGTTAGAGAGGGTGTGGAGTCTCCCTCACTGGAGATATTCCAGAACCATCTGGATACAATCCTGTGCCATGTGCTCTGGGATGACCCTGCTGGAGCAGGGAGGTGGGACCTGCTGACCCCTGTGACCGCTTCCAACCCGACCCATTCTGTGATTGTGACCTCTCTGAACCCCTTCCCTGTGTGGTTAACGTTGACATCAAACCAGTAACCAGGCAGAACTTCAGGCTAATGATGATGGTAATGCTGCTTAAACTAGCAGGCATTGTGTAACTTGCATTAATTAATCCTTCTGCATTTCTCTACAGCCTTGCTCAATGACAAAGCAACTGCTGACAGTGGAGGCCTGCAAGAAGTATTATATGTTTTAGCACTGTACCTTTGGGCCCAGAATAATAAGCACATAAAAGAGATAGATGTGTATTTCTAATGCCACCTTTTAAAGCAATTGCTTGAAAGGAGTCTGCTTTAGCAACTCGGAAATGTAATTCTTGACCTTCCTGAGTAATCATGCTAATATCAGAAGTTGTAATTATTCAGTTGTGAACAAAAAAAAGGTACTGTTCGTACTCAAAAGTGAAGCACTTAAATATAAAAGGGAGAGCAAAGGAGGAATGAGAGTATTCCCTGGCCACTCTGGAGGTGAGTCATGGCAAAGGGTTCCCATTCTGAACAGAGATGTGGCAGGGATAGGGAGAGTGCTCCTATGCTCCCAAAATGTGAAGAATATGAATTTGAGTCACCCTACTCCAGCGGGAGCACAATGCAGCTCTCAGTCAATACAGAGATCCTCTACTCTCTACAATTCCCTGGCTTATTCCCAAGACACATTACAGCTTCTACAGGAAGGGAAGAAAGGCTTCAGTCACTTTCATTAAACAATCTGCTTTATTCCCAGGAGAAATTTTATCCTGAGGGAAAGATGCCAGCTCCACAGAATGCAGTAAAGTGTTCCCACTTGCATAGGGATGTTCATTCAAATTCTGCAACTTCCACACATCTTTGCAGAAAGATCTCCTGGCTCACATTTTCTAAGATTTTCTCAGCTAGAGGCTACTTGATCTAGACTAAAACATTGGAAGTGAACCAGTAGCAACAGAGCAAGACAATCAGCTATTCTGCTCAAGATCTGCAAGAAAAAAAATGGGATATTGGGGTGGAAGAAAAAAATTACCTTCCTGCCCTCTTGAGAGCAGAGCAGGACACAGAGAATTTCACTGCCATGACAAGGAGGAGGAAGAAAAAGAGTAACCCCAAGCTGGTGTGCAGATGAACTGACTGTACTTTTTGAAGGAGAAAATAGATGTGTGAAACTTCCAATGTTTGGTCTATTATTTTCTTTTTTACAAAACTGATGTCAAGTAAAACATTGCACAGTTTGTATCACATAAGATCTCTGTGCTTTCCACAATCTATAAACCCCTGCCATATCATGTTTTATCACACAACAGGCTTTCCATAGTGTCATGCGACAAGAATTCCCCTTCTCAGAGGATCCCAGGGAGTCTTCAAAGACTTTCATCAGCCTCTCCACATATTAAAGAAAGATAGGATTAAGTCAGTGTGCTTATGCTTTCCGTGTAGGCAAAGATATAAACATCTCCAAGTTACAGATGAACAGAAAGATAGTCTCAAAACATTAAAGCAGGTGAAGCTGAGGAATTAAGATACTTTGCTAGACAGGTATGCAGAGGCTGGCATGCCAAACACATGGAATCAAAGCTGACAGAGATGGGTAGAGTGACTCACACAAACAAGGCACTTGACTTTGTCACCCGGCTCTTCCAAAACAGCAAGCACAGTCTGAAAAGTACCTAAGAAAAATTGAGGCCACAAACACACAGAGCAATATCATGCTTTTTTAATCAGGTTTTCAATCACAATGTAATTTTTTCCCCACCAACACACTCAAGCACAGACATTTAAAAATTATTTGTCTACGAAGAGGAACGAAATGATTTAAACAGCTCCAGTAAATTCTGAGCAAATCTCTTCTGATCTTCTCCTTGGGAGTCCACTCAGCCAACATATAAATTTTGTTTGCTTCTATTTCACAAGACAAGAAGAGACTGGGTTGTAGATAACCTTCTGTTCAAGCTCAGCATATCTTTTCAGAAGTGGATGATAGAGCTAAAAAGGAAAAAAGAAATAAATATGTCTCGTTGAAAAATTAGATTTTTAAATTACACTGCAGTTAAAAAACATCTTCAGACATGAAAAATGCTGCATATTCACAGGTACCTGGAGGTTTGGGCTGGTTTTTCCCCAGTTTACTCGTGAAAATGCTGTGGAGTTTTCCCTCTTTAAATGTCACAGTCCTTTTTACCATCACCTTTACAGCTTAATTTTATGACACGCACAGGTCGTTCTTATTGTGACTGCGTTCTTGCTATAAGCAGAAGTCATTACTTCCAGCAGAAGCAGCTCAGCTAAAGTCACCTCTCCCAGTGTGACATGCCCCCTCAGTAATAGCTGTGCTAATCACCCAGGCAGAACTCCTGTCCTTGCCTCCCTCCACTGCCCCAGGATGGATCACTGCCTCTGTCCCCTCCTCCTCTGCCTCGCAAATCACCCCACTGCCGCCCTCCAGCACAGTCAGACAGGTCCTACTTAGCCAACGTGCTGACCAGGGCCTTCTAAAATGCACTTCATACTCCCTCTTGGACTCCTCTACCTGTTTGAGCTGCTTCTCTCCTTCACATCTTTCACAGGCACAACCTTTCCCATCCATAATTTGCTCCATGGCCATGTTCCTCGCTCCCCGATTCCAGGCCCAGGGGGACAAATGCAGACCCAGCTTCTATCCACAACTACACCAAGTATCTGAGTAGCTTTTATGTATTTCCCTAGCTAGAATTTTCCAGGAGTTTCTAGATCCAGTATTGTTACAACCATAAAAAGAAGAATCAAGGCTCGAATGTGTTCAAAACCCCACACTCAAAACACGTCCTGTGCTTTTGGATAAGGGTGAGATCCATGACATAGCAGAAATCCTGAATAAATCTCTACTCTAGCTCCAGCCGAAAACTGTACTTCATCTAGATCTTGGAGATGCACCTTTCTCCTTATCTCCTCTCTCTGATGTTAACTGTCCCTCTCATAAAATCAGTACATTGACAAGCCATACCAGGACAGCTTTCCACATTTGCTGGCTCAAGCACAAAGCAGGGACCACCAGGAGCCAGTGTAGGGTCTGGTACAGGCTCGAGCAGTCCTTAGGAGGATGCCATAAGGTCATAACCCTGCCACAGTGAATCCTAGAGGCTGCCAGTCGGGTCTACAAGCCCTCTGCACTGACTCATAATTAAGGCAGCCTCGCTCCCAGCTCCAGGTTCAGAGAGGTTATAGAGCCATAATGAATCATACCCAGCAAACTGAATTACTGCTCTCATCAGTAAGCCAGATCTAGCATTTCAGTGCATTTTATCCTTTTCAGGACAGCCAACAACTGTGTGTGTACATGCATGAAAAATTCAGGAGGAGAATGTTTCAGGTGTAAACTCCGGGGATGCAGTAGGAGACCGGGTTGGTTTTGTGCCGGTCTCTGTACTGCAGGTCCTGCAGTAGCCTCAGTGTCTGTAACAGCCACGCTTTAACAGAGTGAAAAAAGAAATCACAAAGTTTTCTCATCTAGGAAATACAAAATAGTGCGGTTTTGTTCTGTCTTTCAACTGATGGCACAATACCCAGTTTCTATGTTTCCCTCCTCCTGAATGATAGTTTAAGCCTGACCAGTGAAAACTGGATTTTTCTCTTCATTCCCATTTCCACCTTCCACAACAGCAGGTGGAAGTGACCTAATGGACACATTCTGCAGAAGGAACTGGTTTTGACCAACTCCTATCTCTTCACAAACCAGATGTTATAGAAGTTAAAGTACATTTCTACAACATATTAAATATATGAAGGGGTACAAGAGAAGGAGCATCCACAGCAAGTGGAAAGAGACACTGTTTGTTAGCTAAGGCATCATAAAATGGTTTTTAAAGCCATCTCACACTGGCTGAGTCCTAGAGTGTTTTCCACTGATTAAAGCAGAGAATCCTACTCACTCCTGCCTCTGCAACAGACTCATTCAGTGACCCCAGGCCAGGCATTTAACATGTGTGTGCCCCAGCTCCTCTTCTCCACAGGACAGTGATGCTGAGATCCTGGAGGTTTATGCAGATTTATGGGGTTAGAAAATAAAATGCACCACTATTATGAAATGTCACATTACTCAGCATGGTATTTTTAACTAACTACATGAGGGCCTGGAGGGCTCAGAGAAGTACAGATATATATATATATATCCTTTTCATGTTCCCAAAGAATATTATTGCTCCCATTTCTGGTAAATATGCACTTCAGAGTAAACAAAACATTGAGCAGGCAACTATAGCTATACTGGGAGTATCAGTATTTCAAACAAAACCAGCTCCTCTATTCACTGAAGCATCTGTAATGAACACTGGCTATTTCTTACTTCGCTATTCTGTAAATTTGATAAACCCTAAGTGCTTCTCAGCAAAGATTCAGCACAGCAAAGCTGCACTGGTAAGTGAGCTCAGGCACTGAGAAAGCAGGCTCCCTATTACTTGGCCATCAGTATTTTTACAAAATACACACAACGCTTTTACCAGAAGGCTGGGAAGTATTATTGTTAAAACATCACTCTAAATTAAAATGTGTCAAAATAAATGAACAACCACATTTACTGACACAGTTTCTTTTCCTGTTTATTGGACTTAAGCACTTCGCTTGCTAATTGAGGAAATTCAGGCATTTGCAATAAGCTTCTCAGCCATTAGTGTAAATGAATCCTGCATTATGGACCATATGAAAAAAAATTGCAAACAAATAATTAAGAATATTTCCTGTACTCTGTTCCTGTTCTTTGGGGTAAAAAGCTGCGCAGCTCAGAGGGATAAGCAAGGCCTTTAATTCCTCCTCCTCAGGGAATTTGGCTGTAATACCACCAGTACATCATAGCCAATAAGTGCAGCAGTACCACAAGCTTTTCACAAGCAGTATTTTTCATGACAGCTGAGGTTTGGGGCCGAAGCAGTGCAGCTCCCACGAAACACAGAGAAGAAAAGCCAAACAGCACCAACCCAGAGCATGGCCTGAGTCTGCACTCAGGTGTGTCTGTGGAATATGATCCTCCACATCTGTCACGACTGAAGTGCCTCCACAGAACCTTGGGCAACTCCCCCTGTGCGACTCCAGGAGTCTCTTTCCTGAGGCAATTATATAGATGTATTTTTATAATTGAGGTCCAAAGGGAATAAAGGACTCTCAATAATGCATAAAAACCCAAGGACATAAATTCCCTCTCTGACATAGCCTCAAACCTAATCCATCAAACCATGATATTTAACAAAAGTAATGACATGTATCACAACACAAACCTTATTATTGTCCATAATTTAATTGTCCTTGCTTAATTATGGCCCTTTCTCCAGCTTATCTTTACACCCTACTCCACAACATCAATAGTATGCTGACTGCTTCATTTACAAACCCTAAACTTCTCTCCTGGGACAATTTGGTCGCATTCTGACAGTCCCACAACTATCCAAAGAAAATGCTAATGATAAATAATACATTATAACAGAGAATAATTGAACCTGCCCTCTCTGAAAAATGCATTCATACAATGCTACCTTGTTCTCTAGAACAAACAAAATGTGCCATCCTGATACTACGTCTCACCACAGTACCAGCCTATGTACCCAACAGGGCTTTTACAGTTTACATTGTCCCTACAACCTTCTAACAGCAAAACCAGCTACAAATTATTACTGCAAGTGACAATCCACATGGATCCTCCTATCTCCTGCAATGCTCCGTTAGCCAATCACTGGAGCAATTCAAAATTTACAAAGATGATGCTGATGATTATCTAATTTTAATCTACCCGAGTACATTTAATCTACCCTAAATAGATTAAAATTAATCAGTTTCTCACAAACACTTGCTACTTTTGAAAGGTTCCTTTCTTTTAAACCAAAGTCAAAACACTCATAGAGATTTGCTTTAAAAATTGAGAGTTGTTTTATTTTTCAAATCATAGCAGTTGTTCACATTTCTTAACAGAGAAAGAACAGTCATAAAGCAGGAACAATAAAACTGTTTTGAAATACTCTGAAGACTTCTCCAAGGAACCACACCAGAAACAATTACATTCTCTACTTCAGATATCCATTCTGCAAGCCTATCTTAATCAGTTTAATAGGTTAAAAAAATTATTGGCTACACAAATCACCTTAATCAAACTTCTATCAATACCTATTATATTTTTGTGGCTGTATTATTATTACCTACTCGGCACTAAATTACCAACCCAAACCAATTCTAGAAAGCAGCCTCCCCCCTCCAAAATCTAACTCAACAAAATATAATTATTTAAAATCAATAAATAGGTCATTATAACCTTCCTGGGTAATAGGGTCACTTCTATAAATCCACCCACTTACAAGGCAATTCACCAAAGTCAAGGAAACCTGTTAAGTTTACATTTTCCCTTCCTGAATTTTTGCAAGATTAATACACCTCAGCAGAGTCAATAATGCAATCAAAAATCACACATCCAGTGTCCAGCAGGGAGCTGCTCTATGCCTTCTCCCTACGAACCCCCACAGGACAATATCACAACCAATCTGGCGCTATGTCACAGGCACACGGCTTGTACAAACACAAGTGACCAACTCCCAGATAATCATGTTCTTGCTCATGTTTTCTTTTTGCTTAATTAACCAACTAGCCGACCATCCCTGTTTTAATAGATTACTAAAATAGATCTGAATTCTAATGCTGGAATAACAGATTATTTCTGTCTGTTAACATTTATTTATTGCTCTAGAATCTCCTGGTTATTTTTGTCATGCTTAGTGGTTCTGATTAATCTTTTTCCTCGGAGGAAAGAGGAGGCCCCCAAAAAGGAGAGATGACTCTTTAATTTTTGCTATTCTGAAAAAAAAGGAAAAAGGATTCATCAGATTAAGCCACAGATGACTGACTTGAGCTGGTTGAGTGAATGACCATGGACTATCACCACAGTGATTTCCACCAGAACACCTCATGACCCGTTTGGGTATTGACAGAATTAGAAACAAGCTCAGATTAATACCCCTATCCTACAAAAACACTGGGAAATCAGGTCCAGCTAAGAGACTTGGGGTCATACCCACAGAGAGGGATTCATCCTCTTTGAAACGGTCTCTTCAAGGCAGGATGGTCTGCTACAGGACAAAGTCACATTGTTGCCAGGCAAGTTGGAACTTTTGAGACTGCAGTTTCCACTAACTACTGATTCATTGCCCACCACAAGCTCTATGCTCCCCATCTTGTGACTTTATTCTATTTTACCTGCCCATCAGTTTAATTGAACCAGAAGAGCTGCTTTGTGCGCCCTGCCCTTGCTTTTTTAAATCACATTCATTATCACAAATGATCCCTCAGAAATCAAAGAAACGCTTTTTGCATTTTTGGTTCCTGGAAACCCCTACTGCGGGCATAGGCCTTGGCAATGAAGGAGAAGCTACATCAAACTGTCGCATTTGACCTCTGTCTATAGGAGGCTTTCCTCTCTCCAATGATCTAACACATGTTGTCTCCAACCTATACCAGGAAGAAAGGATGAAACCAGAGCAGATTGCTGTGTTATGACCTGTTTTTTCTCCACCCTGCCAAGATCTAGCTGTAGCCATCCAAAAAATGTAAAGAAGTGGTTGGGGGAATTTCACATTGGTGAGCCAGACTCTTTCAGAAGAGCTCCTCAGCAAGACAGGACTTAACCTCGGGATGACTTTGAAGTTTATAAAAAGAACTATCATTTAAGTGAAAGGCTCTAACCTCAACAGAATGAAATTGGATGGACAGGGAGATGCAGTTCTGTATAAAACAGAATCAAACTGACTCATTGCATTATGAATTTTCACTGCACTCTTCATGCTAACACACTGTATTACTGACAGGCCCTCTGGCTTTCTGCAGTTTCACAGCCATGAAACTAGCCAGGGAATCCACCATCAACTGCAAAATTATAAGGCAGGAAGAAAAAAGAAATGGTGTGGAATATGTAATTGCAAGAAGCTGCTTTTAATGGAATGAAGCTGGAAAGCTAAGCTAAAGAGCAGGAATGGTTATCCCTTCCCATGCTGTTTGGCCACTACCTCCCTGTCATTCATTCCTATCTACTGGGGCAACAATTCACTACTGTACAACATTCAAAACCAATGAAAAGATGTGCAAGGAGAGCCAGGACTGACCATGTGGAAAAGGAAAGTATTGAGAAGGAGATAATTAACTCTTTTAGCTTCCAGGCCATTTTATTCAGAGAGCAAAATAGAAAGAGGTAGGTGAATTCCCCAGTGAGCTCTCCAGTCAGGTTTGCTTGGCCCCTGCAGGGGTACAAGGTGCTTGCAAGGCCCCTGTGAGTGACAGCTGTATTCCCTGCCCTTGAGTTTTATAGCTGAAGCAGCACCAGGGGGTCAAAAGCAGGTCTCTGAGCTCTCCCCACCTCCACCCCAGCCAGGCTGGCAGCTTTTCAGCACACAGCATTTTGGGGGGGAACAGGGCAGCAACGTGAGGTTGAATCAGACACCAGGGAGCTCCTGTGGTGTGTTCCCTGCAGAGAGCTTCAGCTGCAACACACGTGGCATAGGCCACTGCTGTTAATTATTTTATCTTTTAAAATGAGGGGGGAAGGTTGAGTAAATGAGATCAGATCAATCAAGTTTAAATTATTCAATGTCTTAATATTTCTGAAGGGGACTTCTATTCGATTACTGAGCTCCTCCATCTCAGTTAATAATTAAATAATACGCTGGCAGGCACAATGCAGCATGATCATTTCTGTTATTACTCATTATGATATCTGGTGCTCCTCTACACATGTAGCTGGGAGTTAGTAGTTTTGGCAGATCATTAGTTTCCCAGTTTAAATAAAAGCTTTAAAACCTTGTTGCCTGTAGTTAGGGCACATCCAAATCTCATAAATGGTAGAGTGTGTAAGGCTGTGCTGATGTAAAAGAAGTTTTTGCACAGCTGAAGACCTTGGTGAGATTCACCTTTGTTGTTTAAACATGTTCTCTAGGAATCTTGCTATATTGTATTGTTTATTTATTACTGCGCATTATATTTCAAAAGCTGTTGTAAACTAAAGCCTTTGGCTGTGAATGAGACGTGCAGGGCTGCACTGGAGAGCCTGAGACAATGATTCCTTCCTTGGTTTTACAAGGGCTGGAATCACATAGTTACCAACAATGAGTATCTCTTCTGCTTTGTCTACGTGGGCCATAAAGCACCAGCCTGACCTTCAGACGTGCCGAAATTCACAGGATGGGCACGGCACCAAAGACCTGTGCCTACTGAACCCTCCCAGCTGGCATGTTTTCCAAGTGGGAGCTACCAGTGATTATACACAATTGCTGACCACTGTTTACAATCAGACAGGAAGGATTTTTGGAGATGTTTTCCAAGAAGCCAGAAAGCACAGTCACCACCCCTCTTTCCAAGCTGCTTGCTGCAAACAAGTCCAGACTATTTTGTCAAGACTATCAGTTACAACCTGACTGACCTGTATCCAAATTCAACCCTATTTCATAACTTTTTCTGTCCCTTAAGGAAGAGATTTTGCTCTCTGATCTTGCCCTGTTACGAAAATTCACTCTCACAGACCTGGATGGTGGGATCAGATTATTGCATTGATCATCATCATTACAACACCAAAGATCTCCCAAAATCAAATCTGTCTTTACAACAAGGAATAAGAATTGTGTAACCAAATTTTTCCTAAACTCATCTATTTTACTAGAAGAATTAGCAAACTACTACATTTTGAAGCAGACAGGAAATGAAAACAAAAATGGTATTCCCAAGCTTGCTCACCTCCTCAGCCCCTGGGGTGGGTGTAACAGCCAATCTGGGCTCCGGTGCTAATTTCACAACATCAGCCAAGGACACATTCCTCTCAGCTACAAGTCCTGCAATGAGAATAACAATCCTGATCAATGCCAAAAAACATGATGAGGGATGTGCCTTGACTCCCTAGCAAATTAATACATTATATTGATCTCCCCTGGTCAGGTCAGCATTCAGGATTGAAGGATAGATGGCAGAAGATCTTACATTCCTATGAGCTAGCCTGGGAAGTGGGGACTCTGTGACTGAGTTTTTGCCGATCACTCAATTCGTACCCTGGGGAATAGGTAAGCAGCAGAAATGCTACTCAACAATATCAGTAATTATTTATGGTTACAACAATACAGTAAACAGCAGTGAAAACACGTGGAAGCAAGGGATTCAAGGACAAAATGTGACTATACATAAAAATGAAGAGAAGTGAAAACACTTTCAAGAAAATATGCTACAAATTTTTAAATATATTTATACATAAGGAAGCAGAATAATAGGGGAGTTCTGCTACCAGAGCATTTTGCTTTGTGAGCAAATCACAGAATTTCAGGAGCTCCCTGTACACCTGCTAAGAACCCCAGGCTAACTGTGAAACACCCCAGATGCACACTGTAGTATTATTAAAGAGCCTTTGCCATCAGTATTTCATTTATATTAGAAAGCCCTCACTTTTCCTCAATTCCTTTGCCTGGCCAAGAGTGAGGCAGCTGAAAGCATCAATCAAAAATGCCATTTAGGAACACACACAGCAAACCCCCTGGGGCTTGGCTGGCAGAGGACATGAGCCGAGGAGTCCCTCCATCAGCATGGCATCCGAAATCCTCGCTCAAACGCTCTGTCAGCCAAGCCTCCACATCTCATATTCCCCCTGGCAGAGGGAATACACATCTCCCCCACACACAAAATATCCACAGAAACTTTAACGATGGCTCCACATTTCACATGCGTTCAAGGACAAGGAATTTGTCTGCAGCATTAGGTGCCGGAAGGCTTCTGAAGCAGTAGGCAAAGTTTGAGTATAGGGAAAAACAGTTTGGAAACTCAGCCTACAAGGTGCAAAAATGGTTCCATTGTGGCTTCAAATATACAGATAATCCAAGTGTTTCTACTGTCCTGCTTGGCCTGACAGAACCCTTGTGCCTTTTCTGGAAATAAAGAGGAGAGCATGCTGTGTGCATTAAACACACCAACTCAAGTTTTGGTTGTGCAATCTTCTGTGTTGTTTTCAAATGCAAGACAGCGTGTAGTCTTTAGATGCTATAATGTGACAGCAGAATTTGCTTCTAAAATTAAAACTTGGCTGATTTCTTCTGATGGCTAATGCTATCTTTTCTGTGCTTGTTGCAATCCCATGAACTTGTAGAGAAGTTACCCATGTCTTACATGAACCTGTAGAGGAGATACCCTGGTCTTAATGCCCAAATCCTAAAGCTTCTAAGCAAAAAAACTGAGGCTAACTAAAGTTGACCTGAACAAGGATTTCCATACTCCTTGAATTGTTTAGCTGTAAGATATGAGAAACCATTTAAAAATACATGAGTAAAATTTCATGGTTGGGATTCAAGTCTTAAATAGCTGACGGCCCACCCTTAACACACACCTGCATGCATTAATTATGTTAATAAGTTAATTAACATGTAAAACCTGGGGATTGGACTGTTGTTTTACAGTAAGTGATGTAGTACAGCAAGCAAAATGACTGGTGAGCCTAAGAGTATCCCAAGATTTATGCTTTTACAAGAGAAAATGCATGGAGCCCAGGACACCATGCATGTCCCTCAACTTGATGTTTAAAAGCTGGAAGATAAATATAAGCTTAATACTGGCCAGCAGTATTACTGGTCCTGTTGTCCCTGCCCTCATAGATCTTCTTTGCTGCGATCAACCTTTTGTTTGGTTTGGCCATTTCAGCAACCCAGTTTACAGCCCAGTCCACAAACCAGGGCAGCAGGCTACACCAGCACCTTCAGTTGGCTGTATTCTTCCATGGATGTAGCAACTCAACATGTGAAGGTCCTAGACCTTCCCTGGACAGTACCAGCACTTCCCACATCCCATCCCTTGGTTGAGAAGCAGCCACCAGGTTTGGAATTATGATGTCAATGATATCCTCTGGCCTAATCCAAGTGTACTAAGAGCAAAAGTCCCTCTTTGACCTGTGCCACCTTGCAGTCAGATGCGCACAGCTTTACTCCCCCCTCATGTTCAGTAACGTTAATCCCAAGTATTAACCAAGTGAAATTAAATTCCCTGACTGCTCACAAGCATCTCCTGGCAGCCTTACCATGGATTGCTCTGTAAGCACTTCCCAGACAAGCAGAGTTGGCGGTGTCGATGGTGAACACGGGCGCACTGAACACATCAGACAGGACCTGAGGAGCATCAAAGCATCCATGAAACGTGAAGGGAAAAGAAATCCTCCGTCACTGCTCAGTAAAACAAGCAGCTGTCCCAAGCCCCAGCCAAGCACTCAGGAACACGTGGAAAGAAGCACTGCAGGCAACAATGAGGCCCGAACTTGTCACACAACAGGGTATTGGTAATTCTGAGCTAGAGAGGTAACTGCAGCCAGGAAATGAAGTCCCATTTCTCTCCAGATCTCTTGGTAACAAGCTCAGAGGAGCCTGGGTTCAAGCATCATCCCTCAAAAGCTCACACAATCAGCCCATGCTAAAGGCTTACATCATAGCAAGGAGACCTGCTCAGGAACCCACAACTGGAGCCTGTTTTCTTCCACCGTGTTATGGCTGATTCAAGTGGGAAGGAAGGAGAGAAGAACCAGTCATAGCTCCTCAGTTCTCAGCTTGGATAAAAATAAACCTCCAGCAATATGAAGGCCTGCTAAGCCTTTCTTCTTCATCTCCACCATTCCCATCCTATTGGGATCAGCAGGGAGAATGACACAGGAGCTGGTTACATAGTGTCTAAATTTATCAGTTTTCCTATTTTTAAGGGAACCTTAGCTATGAAGATACATTGAGACACTTGGCTTGAGTAATACAAATAAAATTTTACAGGCAAAGAATTTATTATGGTATCCAACAGATACTGAAGTTATTTGACCACACATCATTCTGCATTGAAATCAACACCATCAGCACCTCACATCCGCTGAGTACATGTGCTCTTCCCCACAGTTTAGGTTTAGAAAAACAATACAGAAGGGGGAAATTAAGACATATTTGGATAGGGACATAGGAGATTCAATAGCTCCTTTCCAAAAACATTGTCAACAAATGCTTTCCATTTTGGTTTCATCACTTTTAGGACTGCAGGTGCCCCTCAGGCTGAGCAACGCAAGAAGCAGGCAACAACTCAGACATAACTTGTGCTGGTTTTATTACTTTTGCCAAAGGAAAAAGTGTCTCACCTGACTTAAATCCATGCAATTGAGTCTAAAATAAGGCCAGAATGTCCAGCATTCCAAACCATTTGGATTAGTGCAAGGCAACCCTGATCCTGGAATTTATAACCCTGCTGCTGATGGACCCCAGGGCTTCATAAAAGATGACTAAAAAATACAATCCATATCACCTATAGAAATATATCGTACGTGAAATTTCTAAAGGATTTTTCTTTCTCTGAAATTTTGTGGAGAATCTTCAAATCAAAACCTTTGAAAATCACTGATTTTCACAATTTAAATGAAAGTAGATGCTTGCTAACTAGAACCCAATGAAAGCCGGAGCTTATACACTTAAATCACTCTCTTCTAGTAAGACAGACAAGTCAGGATTGGCTAATTTCATTTGCAAGCAAGAATTGAGCAACACATGAGCTTCAATGCTAGAGGACAAATGAAAACTTAATAATGGTTATCTATTAAAAAGTCTTCTGGAAATTATACGGTCACAGAGCTCTAGTCCCACTGCCCATCCTGCCAGCCAATGCTACCACCTTGCTTCAACCCATTTCCCACCTGCATCTTCACCTCATCTCTAGTAGGCATTTCTTGTCTTAAGTTTAAATTGTACCATCTTTTGGACAACAATTTTTATTTTTTTCATCTCTGCAGAGCCTCATACAATGCAGCTCTACTCTATACTGATTGCTAAAAAGTGCTGTAATACTACAAATAACATTTTAACAATTTAACAAGTAACTTTTTTTTTACCACAGTTCTAAAATAAAAATTATTCTAAGTCCATATATTTGGTAAGTCATTTGGAACTGTGGTATCTCTCACAAATAATTTAAAAAGAAACTGTTAGAGGTTCTACTGCTTAAGATATTTCACTGTATTCCATGTGGTCATTAATCAAGCACCACATATGTTATAAAAAGCTTCCTGGAACTGTGGAGAAAGCTGCCCTACTAAATTTTTTTAACAGATTTTCCTAAGTTGTCTCCTTTGTGGTGTAAAATATAGGAGTTACTGAACGTTGATTAATTAAATGATAGTCTTTTGTAGCCCTGGAACAAATTATCCAAAACTGACCATGATAAGGGTGGAAGCTGTTATTCTTTATGCAACTGATATGGTTTCTGAGGTTTTGATTAAATTAAAAAGAAAGATCCAATTAACCAGTGATTGAATTAAGTGAATGACACTGTATTGATCATATTATTTTAAGGCTCTTCTAATGAGTTTTAAAACCAGCTGAATTGTTATACGTGAAGAGCAGGCACCCCAGCCACCACTCTCCCAATCCCACGATTTTTCAGCTGTGTATGTTACCAGATTACACATTTTAAGAACATTCATTTCTCTGCCTCCATTCCACAGCAAGCAGATCCTCCTGGCACCCAAACTGGAAATACAGCTTTAAAAACAAACTCATCTGTGAATCCAATCTTTCCTGATGTACCCTTAGCAGAATTACTCCTGTAAGGACCAATGTTTTAAGCAATTAACCAATCAGTTAATTTTCCAATGTCACATTCTTAGGCAAAGTAACCAAAGCAGATGAAGAGAAGTGACATCTGCAGGCAAAACATGCCAAATTCGCTGCTCCCCAATCAGCTGTACAACCAGCAGTTACACACACATGTGGTTTAGATGCCTTAGGAGAAAACAGCTTTTTGCTTTTTTGCTCTTCGACCTCCATTTAATCCAGCTCAGGCTTTGTGGAGCAGAGAATTGACTGCAATTGTCAGAGAGAATGGTGTGCAGCTGAGGCTGGCATTGAATCTCTGGAGCTGATGGGAAGTGATTGGAATCCCCAGAAAACATTTCACCCTGTGTTCACTATCACCAATGGTAAGACCTGGCCCAAGATTAGGACTTCTGGTGTACATGTCTACCTCCAGGTCAGTGTTGGAGCCTGTGGTTAAAGGGGAGCATGTCAAGGCAGCCTGTGGAGCCCAGAAAGATCATCGGAACACCCAGAAGGAGACAATTACATTTGTTAAGTTAAAACACCATCCGTTTTCCTCTGCACTGCAACAGATGGGATCTCCCCCGACTATTACAGGGTTGACAGATCGTAAACAGACATCACATCACAGGTGACTGGATTTGAGCAGGATGAATCCCAATCCAGATGTCTCGCTCTGTGCTGTCGAAAGCCAGGTGAGAGGCCTCTCTCCGTTTGCGAGCGAGGCTTTGCCAAGTCTCAGTGGGCAGAAACAGAGAGCACACGGTTCTCTGTTCCCCAGAAGATGGATGAAGGATCTTACCCAGGCTGGATGTGCAGCAACAGCAGCAAAAGAGGAGGTTGGGAAGAGAGAGGAATGACCATACAAAAGTGTAGCTTCCTCCCAGTATATGATATGATGCTAATAAGTAACACAAGGGCAGGGGGTTGAGGTTTGTATGAGGGTGTTTCTTTCTTTCTTTCTTTGTGATTGGGTTTTTTCAGGGTTTAACAACAGCATAATTCCCCTTCAGTTTAAAGCAGCCAATGGCTCAACTTTGACCTGAACGCCAAAAAAAAAAAAAAATCTCAGGTATTATATAAGAAGTTTCTTCTTGATTTCTTTGCTGATTGATTTGATGTAAGTGATGAGACCTGGAAATCACCAGTGCTTCAGATACACATTCATAAAACTAGTCATGTGTGAAAAAAACCTCTAAGTTCAATATAAAATTAGCACTGGGCTAAACGTTTTCACACTAAACCAGAAGAAAAATCCCAAAGACCTGCAGCAGAATCACAATTCCATATCCACACCTTCCTCTGCAGCTGCAGTGATTTGGATTCGGTACAGCAAAATAAAAATGGAGATGTAACTGCAAGTTCAGTTCAGGATTTAATTTTCTACTTACCTGTAAGATCTTTTTATTGTGGGATGCTCCACCAGTAGCCAAAATCCTTGTTCTTGGCACTGCAATGCAATAAAAAGTACAAATCAAAGTGCATATGGTCAAGATTTGTGCTACTGAACCGAGCAGTGAGAACAAGGAGGTGGGAGTCAGGGTTCTCTCTCTGCACCTCTAATTTACCTTCTGTAAAAAAGGAGATAACACTAATTACCCACTTTTCCAAGGCACATTAGAACACTTCCTTAGGAGACACGACATAAATATTGCAGATCTATTATTATTATAGTGCTATCAATGTCAGTGAGATTTGCAAAGGAGATACACAGTAAGAAAGGCAGTGTTATTATATTACAGCTCTGGTTTGAGGTCAGATTGGTTTGGCTCATAGCTGTATATATACAAACTGACAGATAACCTTTAAAATCAGCAGTATTTTCCAAACTTATCTCCTCATGACGTTCACAGTCAAGAGTTCACTGAAACCTGGGCAATCCCTATGCGCGTGGATGACAAGGAAGTGTGTCAAAAGGCAATTAGGGATGGTCTAAATCACTTCACTAAAATAAAAAAAAAATCTGAATCTTCATCCAGTGCAAACCCGCATCTTTGGGAGAGCTAAAAAAAATATCCTGTGTTCTTTAGGCTTAAAGAAATGCATCCGTTTTTCTGTATTCCTGAATGTCTGCCCTGTGCCTTGTGATTTAGTTGTGTGCACGTTCCTCTGGAGCACGGCATGCAACAAGCCACACATCTATCCATAATCACAATTCAGCAAGGCATTATGAACATAAATAGTCCAAACGGTCTCAGTGAAGTTCTTCAAAGGCTTAAAACAAAATAAATGCATAAACACTTTGATGTCATACATTTTAAAAAATCTAAACATTTAATTACCCTGATTTATGACAATAATAAGTGATACCATCATGTATACCCTCCCAAAAGGGAAATTTCACTGTGGTTATTGTTTTGTTATCTTAAGTTCCTTTTTAATAAAAGCTAAAGATAATTTATTTCTCACAAGGCAAAGTTGGGCAACTTACACTGATGCCCTAAATGACTTATTGTCATTTGTCCTTTCAAGTATCTTAATGACAAAAGCCCCGAAGACAGAATTAGAAATAATCAAAAGATGCAGCTCACCACACCATTTCCAGACCCCCATCTGGGTACTCAGGTGGAGCCCAAGACCCAGACAAAGCATTGCATGGGGGACCCTATTTTACTGATAAATTCAATTTTATTTTCCTCTTTGGAGGATATTCAGTGATGCACAAATTGGGTTTTAAAAGCCATTAGGATCTCTGTCAATGTCAGCAAACAAATAAAACAAACAGCAGAGTGATTCCTCAGGGAAAACAAGTTTCAATTATACCAACACAGAGTGACAGATTCCTGCCAAGATTATCACAACAACATAATAGCACAGAAACCAGTTAAAAATAACTAGTAAGCCTCTGTTCCTGGAAACCAAACCAAACCCTAAATGATTTGCCTGGTAGTCACACCTCTGTCTTGCTAAACCTTGTTGTGAATATAAATTCTTGCGGAACTACCACATCTGACATGAAAACACCACAGTTCAGAGACAGCCAGCAAGACAGAACAAGAAACAAACACACTGGCTACACTTCCCAGCAGTTCAAACCAAAGAATAAGGCAGGCCTGCTCTCCAGTGCCTCTGGAAAGGGGCCGAACCCACTACTGGGCTCCCACCATCAGGAGAGAACAGTGGACAACATAGAAGTGCCAAAGCCAAACAGCAACCACCCCTGTGAGAACAGCAAACACATCTTAGCTCAGCTGCTTCCTGCACTTCCATCCGCATGCCAGCTCTCTGTCTCAGGGCTTCTGCTCCACAACTTCCCAAATGTTTTCATTTGGAAGCCAGGAATGGATGGGAGAGTTCTTGCTAAGTCAGAACATTCAGGTTTTGGCTACATTATCCATTCATGCCATAACTGTAATTCAAACCACTTCTATACCAATAAGTTATCAGAAAAGTAGGTGTAAATTTACAGTGCATTTGCTATTCAATACAAACCACACACAAGTATGCATTTACCCCACTATTACTTGAGTCAGAGGTCTTCCAAGAGGCCAAACCATATCTCAGGTCTAAAAGTGTTTGATTTATGCTGATTATTAGGTGTTTGATAAATGCTGATTATCTGCAAACCCACCTTTTAATCCAGACTAATTCTTTTGTAGCAAAATACTAAGAATTATTTCAGAATATACCTAAACTACTTGATAAAAGAAACTAACCTGATTTACACTGTGAAGTCTCTACTGTTGGCTAGATAGCTCAGGTTCTAAATTGGATCCACTCATGAGTACAAACACACACAGACACACAGTAAAAGCATCCAAAACCCTATGCTGAAGCTACATGAAGGGCAAAACCATTAATTCTCCTCCACTTTGAGTAATTAGGATGGCTCACTTCACCAAAACACATCCCAGCAGGTTACAGCCAAGTGAACTTTAGCCATCACTGTGGGATGACCGACTCTGAGCTGCTGTACAGGTGGGACTGATCCATCCAGGCCACATGGAAGCAAAATCTCAGGTGAATGTGGTGCTCTGCAAGTGGTCAGAGCAGAGACAATAGCATCCCTCGCTGAGTTTCCGTCACTTCTTACAGACAAGGATTAGGTCCCAAAAGAACTACTTGAATTTGCTGAATTTTAGGTTTGCTTCTTATTTCAGTCTCTCTCCAGAGAATGAGGAAAATGCATTGATCTCTGATGCCAGGGATTGTCTTTTAATGCCAATATTGTGTGCTTTACTGAACAGTGGACATTTGCTCTGAGATGTGTAATTGGACACATCTTATAAATAAATAAAGCAAGCCCATCATTTATGTATAAAAGGCATTAACAGAGACATTGTTCATCCATCACCAGGAGTGTTCTCAGCCAGCTGTGTTTGAATCTGTCAGGAGCTACCATCCATCCCCTACAGCACTGCACAAAGAGAACTTCACAGTGTTACTAAAAAAAACCAACAACAACAACTGTAGCAAACATAATTCATGGATTCAATTCCTTGACAGTTGAGAGAATCAGATTTAAACATCTTTTAATTAAAAGCTCCCTGCATAGTACCTAACCAACCAGTTTATTTCCTTCTTATTGAAAAACTAATTATTTTTTAGAGAGCTGATGCTGAATTTTAACCCTGTCTAGAAAGGGTTTGCAGCTGCACATGGCACAGTGCTATCTATTCTCTTCTGTGGAACGTGGTGATTGACCTAACAAAATAGAGTTAAAATAATGATTCCCACTGGACAGGAGGAGGTAAAGAAGTTTGTTTATGTGGGAAGTCTGAGCAAAAGGCACTTTCCCACACAAGGCTTAGAGGGCAGCACACTCTGTGCACATTACTATGCACACTCATTGTGCCTTCCACAGAGATCCAGCAAGAACTGAGTGATGTTAAAGTTCATCTCCTGTCTCTTGCTTTCAGCCAAAATATTGCTTTCATTGAAAGGTACATAGGAAAAAGAAAAAAATCTGTCACTGAGAAAAGAGGGAAATTACGATTATGTATGTTCAGCATTGTCAGTGGTCCCAAAAAGACTCGAGTCCTGCATCACGGTATACTTACAAACACAGAACTAATGCCTTCCCAGAAAAGGAAGCAATTTAAGAAGATTGAGGTCAAAAGTGGAGGGAAAACCAAAGATTTTATAAAGAGCAGACTCAAAGAGCATTGCAGAAGTGGATTCAGGAAGTGAGACACTGGAACCAGTAACACAGGATGAGTCTTTCCTGAGCAGTCTGACATCCCCTCTGCTGGTGTTGGCACATAACTGCACTGGGATGGCCTCACCTCAAGGCCTGTGAGCAGGTTTGGATGCTACAATATAAGAAGGGTATAAAGCTATTAGAGAGTGTCCAAAGAAAGGCAATGAAGAGGATGAAGGGCCTTGAGGGGAAGCTGTGTGAGGAGTGGCTGAGGGCACTTGGTCTGTTCAGCTGGAGAAGAGGAGAGTGAGGGGAGACCCCATTGCAGTTACAACTTCCTCGTGAGGAGCAGAGGAGGGGCAGGCACTGATCTCTTCTCTGTGGTGACCAGTGACAGGACCTGAGGGAATGGCCTGAAGTTGTGTCAGGGGAGGTTTGGGTTGGGTATTAGGAAAAGGTTCTTCACCCAGAGGGTGGTTGGGCACTGGAACAGGCTCCCCAGGGCAGTGGTCACAGCACCAAACCTGACAGAGTTCAAGAAGCATTTGAACAATGCTCTCAAGCACATGGTGGGCTTCTTGGGGATGGTCCTGTACAGGGCCAGGAGTTGGGCTCGATGATCCTTATGGGGCCTTTCCAGCTGAGAGAATTCTATGATTCTATGATGATAAACATAGCACCAATCAGAAGGTTAACAGTGATAATTATCACCAAAAGTCTTCTGCCACATCATTCATGCAAGGAGACTGGAGGCAGAAATTCAGCCTCCTGTTCTACCAGGAGTGGGTCAGATCAGACTGGTAACAGATCCATATGCTGGGGTAGGTGGGATGACTCCTGACCTAAGGGCTTTTGGATCTGGCTGTATTTCAACCCGACAGAAACAGTGTGTCTGTGTCAGTAAAAAATTTTGCTGGTTCATGAACCTCAAACTCCAAAACCAGAATTTGACCTTCCATTTTGAAGCTGAAAATTCTTCAACTTCTTCATCTAAATTTTCAGTGCTACCCACAGCCCTGGTTTGTACCCCAAAACTCGAGGCACTCTCTGACTTTCAAAGCTCTTAAAAGACAATTCCAAGAATTCATCCAAACAGCTTCATAACATCTGTCTCATCACAACTGAATCCATAAATAAAACAGAACAATAGAACATGTATTCAAAAAGCAGCTGATTATGCACATGAACCCATGCCAGTTATAAGCGTGATTGCAAATAACTGCAATTTACAATTTGCAAGCAACAAGAAAAGTATCAGCCCCTCCTTTATTTCTCTGATTAACTTCAAACACTATAATTTCAAAAAAAAAAGTATTTGTTAGCTTTCCATTCAAGAAAAAGAAATCAAACCAAAACAAAAATATATGGTTATTTTGTCCCATTTATCAAACAAGGGTTCCAAAATCATCCTCCTTGCTTATTAACTCTTCCAAAATTCATGCTAATTTTCTTTGTTCATATAAAGATACTGAAATTTAACTCCTGCTATGGTAAAAGATTTCTCTTCTCTAAACACATTAAAATATGGCCTTTTATGTCCCTGAGAGTTCTAGGATTGGGTTCTAAACAATATTCTATGTGAATGAGGCAAAAGTAATGGAAACTGGAATACACCTTTTTTCTCCTTTTTCTTTCTTTTTTTTTTTTATTTAGACAAATACAACTGCCCAAGTAAAAGCCATTCAAAAACTATTTTTTAGAAGTGTTTCTGACTTTCACTTTGAAGCATCAGCTAATTTATTACTGACAAAACCAAGCGAGGTTTGCCATAGAGGATGGTTACTTTCTAACTGGCAAGTGAAGAAGTTTTCACATATTTTGTTACATGCTTTAATTTCACTGAGGGTTGCTCAAATGTTTCTCAGAAATTTTCCAGCCACAAAATTTAGTCTTATTTTTTAAATTCAGTGCCTGGGGAAGAGAAACAACTTTTACAGATAGAATTGATCATCACCCTCTGAGGCCACTGTGGTAGAGCTACCATTAAATCAGCTGTAATTCAACAGAGGGGGGAAAAAAGCTTTGATTTTCTCAGCAGCAATGAGAAATATGCCTAATATTCTCAAAATTTATGCTACTTACATAAATAAAGTTTCTACAATGACGTGGGGGAGACCAGGCATGATTCTTCTTGCTCACACTGCTGGAAGGCAAGAATAACAGCACTAAAATGAGCAGGGGAGCAACAACTAAGTTAAAACAGAGTAGGAACAGTATAGTAACCAAGGCTCATGCATGTGCCACTTATAGTCACAGGCCACCTTATGTTCTCAACAAATTGTTCTTCATGAAGATGCCAAATTTGGCTTTCCTAAGACCTTGTTTCAATCAAGACAAAACTGAGTATTTCAGAACCTGAAGCTTAAAGACACCAAATTACCTAACTGAAAATCCTCGTAGTCTTGGTCAGTTCAGAGATTAATTTAAATTTAATGTTGACTCAAAACATTCTCCTTCTTGATGGATTTCAGGAAGAAATAAACAAAGAAAAACATGCACATAAATTATCTCTTAACAGCAGTTTAAATTACTGCAGATCACCCCAAAAAAATACACACAGCCCAAGAGGTTCCACAGAGGAAACAAAATCTACTCGAGATACAATTCAACTTAATTGACTTCAGCAGAATTATACGGCAGGGAAAACTTTGGTACATGAGTGCTAAAGAGTTCTTTGGGAACAAGCAGATCAATAGTCATAACACTGTTATAACATATACATTGACACGCTCGCAACAAGGCCTCTGAAATATTTGCAATTCTTGTAGAAATACTGCAGAGCTGCAATTGCTTATCAATTCACAGTGATTTTTTAATTTATTTTTTTTTAGACACAGATCTCTACTTGACAGAATATTATGATGAAGCCTGGGACAAATTCCAAAGGTAAGGTATTAAAAAAAAATCCACAACTCAGCAAGAGAGCTTACAGCAAGGGGGGAAAAAAAAGCAGCAGATTCAGACCAATAATTTTTGCAGATAAAGGTTGAATATTTTGGAAAAAATATTTCTCTGAAGCTTTTAAGGAAAGAGATGGAAAAAAGATGGAGGGGTTGGAACTAGATGATCTTTAAGGTCACTTCCAACCCAAGCCTTTCTGTCATTCTATAAACACTTAAAATCTTTGGTCAACACTGCAAATGTATTGGGGAGAAGCCCTCTCCTGAAGACATTATTACTAGAAGCAATTTAATGAACCTTGCTATCTCTTGCTTGTCTAATTTCTAGGTTCTGAACCAATTCATTAAAGAAAAAATAAGTAATATATTTCATGAAGTAGTAAGTTAAAAAGGATTCATGTACCAATGTAACTGCTTACATCAGGTTTAATTTTTTTATTTTTTGAAAACTCAGTTTTCCTCTTTTGTTACCCAAAGTTTGGATATTATAAGAACTGTGTGTCAGGGAAAAATACTAATGACCACAAAAACTTTTCAGCAGTTGTTCAAACATCTATAAAGTAGCCAAGGCTCCAATTAAAGGCTTAACCTAACAAAGAACAACCTGCTTTGATTTACTCTATGTTGCCACAATTATTCATAGACTCTTGGCAACACCTCTACCTTCACCTTCCACTTCAGAATTCCTGTCGTTCAGCAAATAGACAAGAAATCTGGAACCAACGTGACAAATTAACTGATTCTCAAAAAATGTTCTGAAGCAGGTGGTACCAGTCTGAAAACAAAACCTAGAGGAGATCCAAACCAGGCATTTGAAATCTGGCCATCTCATCCAGTTTCTTAATAACCTACCTACAGACAGCTCCAAAACAGTAAAAGATCAGAGTGGACCATTTGCCAAAATGAGACCACACAACTTCCACACAGTGATCCCAGAGCCCAGATCTGTAATCACTGAACTTCAGTGACCTTAGAAAGACACAGAACCTCAGCTAAAGTGACTGAGAATTTACTGTGTCTACTGGCTGTTTTCATGTTTAATACCTTTAAATAATTGCACTCTTCCCATACTTTATATTTTTATTCTTTAAACTTCTAGTCACTTGATCTTTGTGGCTTTAGCCTTCCAGTTAAAACATTATTATTAAAATTAGGTTTCTCCTTCACATGTTGGCACTTTACAGACCACAATTAAATTACATCTTGTATTTCTCTTTGGTGAGCTAAGGATATTAAGTTCTGCCACTCATTAAAGGGCATAATTTCAAGACCACAAACCACTGATGCTTAGTGCTGCTGGTCTAATATCATTGCCTTGCAGAAATGTCTTCACCTCTGAAACCACTATGAAAAAAAAGAGCAGAGTTGGTAAGAGCACTAAAAATGTCTGTCCCAGAAGTGTCTGACACTGCATGTTGTCAGTTTGCCTATCCAGATATTCACCAGTTTATAAAAACTCCTGATAAATCACAGAGAATCTTGCACTGGAAAACTGCCTGGGAGAACTTTTTGGAGAGAATGTTCTGGCTCTGAATGTCTCTAGCTCCAAAAGGCACATGCTCTGCAGTGCCGTGTAAGAGGAGGTCAGGTGTCCTGTGGTCCCCATCACAGGGAGCCCAAGGTTTTGGAGAGCTCTGCACTGAGCTACATCCCAGTGCCTCTGGCAACCCTGACCATTCCTGCTGCTCAGTTCCCAGATGAAGGTGAAGAGACATTCACCCAGAGACAGGAACATGCAAGATATTCCCAAAAAATAGTTTTAATAAAAAGGTCACTGCTACCTTAGGCATTCTCCACGGACTAAAGCCAATTTTTTTACAATGTGCTCTGTAGGCAGCATTGCAGCACAGCTCAGTATCTCCTCACAGTATTCTGACACATGAAAAACTTGTGCTTGAAGCTCAAAAATACACACCCTCCCATGCCTATCACAACTCGGATGTGTATAAGTACCACATGTGGCTTCACAGATCACACATCAGTAAATAACGCTTGTTACTGAGTTATTCAGGAACACAAAAAAACAGAGTTTCATTTTTTAACAAAGATTTGTCCTCATACAGCAATATTGAGCCTTGCAAATCTTCTAAGGGAAATAGACAATTACACTGGCAAATCAACATATGACTCCATCCATCGAAGGTTAAAATGAGAAAAGCAAGGAAAGGGATAAATGAGCCACCCAAGGTCGCACAAAATCACAAGAACAACCAAGAATAGAACAAAGGCCTCTTCATTACTTAGATCACAAATGCATTCGATTCTGCATTAGTTAATCTGCAGAGTATGAGCATCAGTAGCAAGACATGTCCACAGGAGAAAATATAATAATAATGAGCTGCAAGTTCAGCATTACCTAAAGCCACGGGATATAATTAAAAGGCACAGGGTGAAAATGACCTGACCTTGAATGCCACTCAAGTGAGGAGAGGAAAGAACATGCTATCAAGTATTTGATTCTAGAGAAACCCAAAGCACAACAAACATGGGGGGAAAATCAGTTTGGGATCTAGATTTGCAAAGCAGATCTCTACCAGATCTCAGGTCTGCTCTGCTTCCCTCCACACCAGCCTTTGTGTCTTAGCAGCAGCAGCAAAAAAAGCCTCTGGAAATGCAACAGAAAACAGTCAAGCCCAAGCAATATTGTATTTTTGCAAAGGATAAGCTGGATAAAAAACAGAAAAAACTTCCAAAACAAGGCAATTTGGGTGTTTTCTTTAAACATTTTTTTCAAAAGAATTATTACAACTGTTTTGGCATCCACAAATATTGCCTATAGCTTTTCATCTCCTAATCTAGGAAGACTGGTTTGTGTTCATTCAGTGCTGTTGAAGAACTTTTCTTCTTGATTTTTTCCTCTTTCATACCTCCTACTCCTCTCAAAAGAAATAACCTACAGGTTGAAAAGTACTTCACAAGAATAAAATTAATTGATAGGAGGGTATAAGTGCTCGCCAAACACTAGCTGAGGTAGCAGAAAAATCTGTTTATTTTGTTTGTTCAATTAAGTTCCATATATCAAGAAGAGAAGAAAATAAATTGAGGAGGTAACATTTTTCTCCTAAAAACTGTATCAGACCTACTCACAGAAAAAAATCACGCTGACCTGCTCTATGTGACTGTGCTGAGTTATTTCACTCCTCTGAACTCATTCTTTCTGTACCTAAAGAACACAGCACTGGGGACCACTTGTGCCAGTTGGGTCTCTGAGCACCACTAAAGCCTTCTGTTATTAATAAACCTCCTCCTTTCCAAGTGGATTATTTATAAATGAATTGTGTGACCTCTGGCAGGCTAGAACCAAAGAGAATACAGTTTGTTCCCCTTTAACTGAAAAACAAAGGCTATGGAAAGATGAATAGAGAGAAGCAATTAATATTTCCTAATAATTGTCATGGTGAATGGGAGAACTGCTACGTTTCTCAGGGTTTCTGCACAGAAAGGTTCCAGGTAACTATTCATTCACGGGGCTGGGTTCATGTAAATCAGATGTTGTTGCCAAGCAACTAAAGGTGCTAAGGAATGAAATACAGTCTGCAGAAACCTAATAGCCTGGAGAGAAAAAGGACTACAATCTGAGATTTATGGCATATATAAAAAGAAAAGAGTCATTCTCCCACACACAAAGAACACAGATACTTTATTCTAAACGTCCTTAGCATGTTTTTCTAAGGCATAATTAAGCAATAAAATTCCCACTACACCCCAAATCAAACAGGTAAATTCTCTTTTTTTTTAATGTTTTGCTCATTAAGCTCTCTAGAAATAGATCTTGAGAAATTAGCTACCAAGACAAAAGGTAAAATTTAACCCAGAGATCTTTCTTTTGCCCAAGAAAAGTGTTAGGTATACAGACAGCACTGCAACTGCCAATCAGCTTTACACTTTACCTTCTTATGTTTTTATACCCATGCTCATTAACATTGCATCTGATCATCAGAAATTCTCTTTAAGCTTATTAAGATTTTAAAATATTTTTAGCAAGTTAATTAGAATACATTAACAGAGCTCATCTGTGTTCACCCATCATGCATATTTTATTTTATTCAGGCAAATTGCTTTTAAATTAAATATTAGATCTAGGAAGGGTACACTGTTGGGTACTGAACAATACAACCCCTCAGTACAAACACAGGCTCCCACACATGAATAGCTTCATGCCACTGAAAAGTGGGGACTTTCTGCTGGCAAAGAGCTTTTTTAATTCCTATCCTTATTACAATCCCCTGCAGCTGTGTTGTGCATACACGGACCTGGTGTATCATCCTAATATCTGAACTATCCTTTGTTGCCCTCATGTTCCCATACAACCCATAAAAGTTACAGACTCTGAGTCCATTGCAATGGGAACCAAAGGTCCAGCTAAGGAGAAGGAAAGAACACTTACAGCCCCTCACACCATAATTCAAAGATTTTTACAAATTCATCTCTGGTGGGTTTGTTTTTCTCCTGCTGATGGTGTCTGAGGATATCACTTGATCTAAAGGCAGGAGCCCAGTTAGAAGCTCTGGCACGGCGTGGCACAGGCTTCTGACAGGCAGGGGTGCACAGAGATTCGGAAGAACAACAAAAACAGCTCACAAAGGAGGAACCTGAAATACCCTTTGCTTTAGTGATCATCATAAATGCCTTCCTCTAATGTGCACTCAATGTCACCAAGTATAATTAAATAATAATTTCTGAGGAAAAAGGAGAGAACAAAAATTACCTTGGCATATTTCTGGCATGCCACTTGCAGAATTTCACTCTAGTCAGATGAAGTCCATCACTGGCCACTGAAACTTAACTACAATGCTACTAATAAGATGTTCCTCAAGATCCTGATTTACCTTCACTCAATCCAGACAAATAAGACACCTTTGAAATTATTCCTTTATGGCCCAAATACTTCCTATCTGAGGAAGGATGGGAAATCACACTAATTTCACCAACAGTTCTCAAGTTAAGCGGTTACTTTTAGAGATCTGCATAAACAAAAGGACAAACAAAGTTTTCCAGCCTCATGCTTGATTCAGATTTTGCACTCTCACTGCATTTCAATTAACCTGCCACAGATTGCCGAGCTGACATATTTGATCCAGATAGTAAAGAAAACACTCTTAAAAAAAACAACAGGTCTGAATCCTTTGATGAGTGATCATACAATCCATATCAAAACACACATTTAAATCTCAGTCACCACACATTTCATGATCTGCACCATTAACACCGTCTGGTTTGAGGGATTTTGATAATCTCTTTGACAACCTATAGCAGTTCTTTATCTCCAAGGCACTGATGCCTTTTAACCAATGATCATTATTTAGGTATGCTTGGTGCCTGTAGCTTTCCCTGAGATGTTAATCTCCATAATTCAAGAGGCTGCTCTTTTATAAACTGCTGCCATACTCCCCATGTTTTCTCCCACTGATGAACCCCAAAATCAGGTGTGTTTCATTTAGCATTTGGCTGAACACACCAGTCATGCTGACATGGGGATATTTTAGCCACAGCTGAGCAATTCTATGGAGAGTTCTTGCAAAGGCCAAGAGAAGAGAACTGTATCAGTGGATGGAATCCCTTTTCTCTGGATAAATCACTATGAATGGCACTGAACCCAAACCCACCCTGCCATAACCTTTTCCTCCTATTTCTACATTTATTAGTCAACTCACACATCAAAAGCCTAAGCTGAAGTCTGCACTTTTTTCTCAAGCTTGACCAAGCAGAAGTTTTATGTTTTAAAGGAATTCTCTGCTTTTGACAGCTGGAGAAGAGATTTCACCTCCCTGCCACAGAGCTGGAGTCCAGCAGCTGCCTTGGCCACAGGGATCAGCTGGGATCTCTCCCCGGCTCTCACTGCACACTGAGTAACGAGCCACACAATCCCAAAAACCTATTTGCTGGCATTAAAAAACAAAAACTGCCTTGGTTTATTTTGCAGCATTTAAGCAGAGATACATCCTATCCTAAAGAAAAAAACCTCCCATAGAAATCAATATAAATTTCTAGTAGCACCCTAATTGCAAAGAGTAGGGCTTGAATGAGCAATGAAGGCAAACCAACATTTTAATGTCATTTAGAGTGACCAAAGACACCGAAATATGTTTACAATTAAGAGTATTCTCTAGATAAAGGAGGGGGTAAAGCAAAGCATGACTACCAGGCAATAGTAAAATAAAATGCAATTTAGCAAAGCACATTTTGTCATTGGCCTACCCTGGCACACGCTCCTTGTTCCTGCAATGGAAACTGTGACTCATTTATCCAAGCCAGCACAATTTTAACAAATCCCTATAACATCACTGCTAGAGCTGCATCTGCAGCACAGCTACGCTCAAGCTCACCTGGCTCTGGATTTTAATGAGAACCTGGAGCTCTCTACTGCTTACAGAAACTTCCCTGTTAACCCAGCCTTCCCCAGAGCAGCTCAGAGTGTGTTATCCACCCCAATCCCCACCTGCCTCTGTCATCCCTCCAGAGAAGTCTCAGCTACCTTCATTAAAAAGCTGAAAAACTCCTCCTGTCCATTCCCTTCTCCCAAAAACACAGCACAGAGGACTCAGGACCAATTCTTTTCTTCGAATTTTCTTCTGCAAAGGCCATAATCTTCCACTACCTAAAACCCAGCCCCAGCAAAGTATGGGACATCACTGAATAGCCACTGACTCTATCAATCAATTTTATTTTTTTAATTATTATTTTTATTATCATTATTGTTGTTGTTATTCTAAAGTAAGAGGCTGCTCACATTTTCCTTTCAAATGCAGGATAAGGTTTTCCACTCTGGGTACATCCTCTGGGTACCCAAGATGTGGTTCACCAAAATCCAGCATAATCTCTGAGTCCCTTTCACTACAACACATCCAATCCTCACATAAAACAGCAGTCAACAAAAATGTACAACATCTTTTCCCAATTCCTCACAGTTAACACATTAAGTGGCAATAAAGGGTGCAATGACTTTCCAAGGGCATGTACCTGTTTAATTATTCAAAAGAAAATTGACTCAGGCACCATGGTATGAAACACTAAAATATGCAAACGAAGTAAATTATGGGAGAAAGCAACAAAAGAGAAGAAAAGGCATCATGGTGAGAGGAACATATGGGGGCAGATTCTGATCATCCTGTTGTTTCTGAGTTTATAGATGTGTGTATAAGAAGGAAAGCTTGTGAAGTGACAGAGAAATTATTATTTACTCATTTCAGTACTCTGACCAGGGTCTTGAAACAATCTAACCATGCCTGGAATTTCCTAAGAGAGTGTTATTTTCACCTATATACATGAAGCTATTTCAGAAAAAGGAATGTTTACACCTTTCCAGACAATCAAATCTTACTGCTGGGAAAACACTTGTTTCGACACAGACTGTATAGAACAGAAGAAAAGACGCAGGACCTGATCCATGAGTAAATCTCATTTATTCTAAATTAAGGGTCTGAAATAACTCACTAAAATAATAAGACCAGGTTAACAGAAAGATATCATAACACCAATTCTAGCTATTTGTCCATAAAACATGAATATCCCATTAAAACAAAGAGCATTTGATTTTACCTTGGACCAAAGCAAATGTCTTTCCAATCAAGACATCCAGTGAATTGAATGTCTCTTGTAAGCAGGTGCTACTGTGTTATATTTTCATCCAAACTGCTGAGAATCAGCTAGAAGAAAATGACAAAGTAAATTGAACAAGAAAGTGTCTGATCTTGATGAATAATTCAATGATGCAGTGCAACAAATACTGATTTTTTTTCCTGGTAAAGGCAGTTTACAACTGTCCTTTGCTTAGAAAAATGACCTTCTCATGGTAATTATACTTTTGTCTTTAGGCACTGGATGACAGTCTTAGTAATGCTCATGATTCCAGTTCACAGCTCTGCTGCTGATCTCAAAGCACTCCATTCCTGCTATACCATCTAATCCTTTTTTAATAACATAACCCAGCTGCTGAAGAACTTCAATCAGGCACACTGGTCACTGACCATTCTTTAACTGTTCTGGTGCTTTTCTTAAGTCCTAAAAGGCACCAGAGAGCCACAACCACCATTCCCATTCCCCGAGGAACTGCTTGACTGCATGGATAACAACAGTGCAGACACTGAACACCATCACTCTGCCGCTCCACAGCCACCACAGACAGAAGGAAGCCTGGCAGTATTAAGCTGTGACACACCAAAGTTGGACTTGTTGCAAGAAAAGGTTTTAATAGCCAGGATAACAAGACACAGGAACAGGTTAACCACTCTTCCCATTCCATGAGGAACTCCTTGACTGCATGGGTAACAACGGTGCAGACAGAGAAAACCATCACTCTGCCACTACAGAAAAGTCATTCTGCAGCCAGGACTGCCAGAGCCACAGGCCCACAACAGCCATGGCCATACAGTCTAATGAAAACAGAATTCACCAGGAAAGGGCTGAGCTGGATGCCAGTCTCTGTTCCCAGGGGGATGTTTTTAACTACCAACAATTTAAAAAGGCAGATAAGAGTTCACCTGTCCAACCTGTAGCATCCAGAGTAAAGACTACATTGGAAGAAGCTCATCACTGGGAGATGGGCTCAGCCTGGTGATAACCAGAGAGCCAGAGAAATCTCCCCTAGAGCTGTGCTACAGTACAGTGTATTCAGGTCTTTCTGTGAGCCATTGTTCACATATCAATTTTAAAAAGGGACTTATTCACTAGAAGATCATGGCTGAGAAAGGCTCATTTTGCCTCTTCTCATTTATTCTTCGCTCATTGTGCTCTACATCTCTTCCTTGATGCACAGACTTATTATAACAAAAACATACAGCAAATAATACAGTCTGCAGTAGGTTATCAATACAGCCAGAAAAACAACAAATTTAAGAAAAAAATAAGCCTACTAAAATGTGTGACACTTGACATAACCAGTAGGACTGTCTTAAATGCAAGTAAGGACACAGGCACTCAGGTGCCTGTTTTCTGTCCCCTGCAATATTTCAGCATTCCTTGCTCATGAATACTCAGATTACATTTGGCAACTTGGCAGCACTTCTTAACACCTAACAATCTAATAAAAATATCTTTTCTCTGTGCTAGACAAATCTGCCCACCTTCAACCTCTGCTACCCATAAAACAATTATTCAAGTACCTTTACTCTGAGCACAGTTAACCTTTTCAATGTACAAAAGCTTCTGTGCCTCTTAAATGAACAAAGAGCTCCTAATGAAAAAAAAATACTTTCATGACTAGAAGTTTAATATTAATTCTGTGAATACAAACTATAATTTTACTACCCATATATTGTACATAATACAGTTTATAGCTCATGCATCTTCTTTTAAAACGTTTCTGTTTTCAAATTACCATTGTTCAAGACTTTTATACACCACAAGGATACTTTAGGTTACTGCAAATTTACACTGAGAATCAAAAAAAGAATGGTCATGTAAAAGAAAAGGCCCACTTGCACTAGTTTAAAAGCCAAGGGATGAATGTAAGAGGAAAACAAGATTAATTTTGTTTTCTTCATTTCAAGGTTAAACCTCAAGGAACCTTAACATCTCACACATGGATGTAAGTTTTCGGGGCATGGTCCATGAACTCTTGGCAGCCCATAACATAAGAGAAACACATTGGTTGCCAAGGAGACTTGAACTTACCATGCAAGAAGTCCAGTCCCATACTGAAAAATTTAGGGCCCCTAGAAATTTTATGTTTGAAAATCAATGATCAAGAGGAAAGAAAGTGGAATGTGAGTGGTTTTCATCGTCTCTTCCCCAGTTTCTTACAGGGATGAGGGATCAGAATTGGACTGGAAGGCTTGAATTCACCAGTGCCACACTTCTCTGCGGGGACATTTTACATCAAAGCAAGTGCTGGCTTTAGTTCTGTATTTTTAGTTGTATTTTAAATGAAAAACTGCACTGAATTCTGCAGTAACACAACTGTTGATCACACTCTGTTTTGTACCAGAAGTCCTGTCAGATATTTAGCCTTAGTTACTAAAAACTATCTTCAGGGAGTACAAACATTTCCCCTCTGGCATCCTGTCAGTCACAGCAAATCTGTAAATAAACTGTCAAACTCCATTCCAATCATTCCTGAATCTGCAAGGGAAAAAAAGTAGTAAAATTGGTGCAGCTGGTTGTAGTCCCTGTAGAGCAGGGCTGATTTCACAGCTTTAATATGGTTCACTACTTCACAGCCAGTCCGATCTGATATACAGCATGCAGAAATGAGTGACACCTTTGCTAATCATTTTCTTAAACTTATCACATGTGGAGGTAATAACAGATGCAATGACTTTTCAAGGGCATGGACTGGTTAATTTTTCAACAGGAAATCGACTCAAGTTCTGCAAAATTAAAAATCCACTAAGACACACTGTCAAGCTATCTAAATTATGGAAAATCACACAAAAAGGGAAAAGCAAAGGTCTGGTCATGAGACAGACAGTGTTAGACCCTCTCCTTCTATTGTCTTATGCAAAGCAGGAATGCAGCAGCAGCAATCAAGCCAAAAATTTAAAGAGAGGCCCTAGCTTTAGCAAAGACTGACTGAATAAAATGGGAAACCCTATGTACTATTACCTGGAACATATGAGCACCTTTGTTCTCTAATTCATAATTCATTAAGTAATCCTGAAGGAGCTGGTCAAGAATTTTTCTGCCAGATACATTTTGTTGGACCACAACAGCTAACTGAAGAGTTTTTCAAGGCCACACTGGAAAAGTGCAACAGAAGAAAGATCAGAAAGTGAATAAACACTATCACCTTGCTGCCTATGGACTCAGTTAGGACATAAATCCCCTGATTTAGAGCAGGGACAGAACCTGAATCAGGATCTGCTTTATCCCGCAGATTTTCCTTCACCATCAAGTTATACAAAGTCACACTGTCTCTCTGGACTGGTGAATATTTCACAAGAGGCAGAATAGCCCCAAGCAGAAGACAGACTGACTCAAAACCCAATAGGAAAGACACTGGCTTGATTTATGTTAAATTTAGGTTCAAGACTCATTTCTGTTATCACTCAAAAAAGGGATCTCAGCCTCCTAAAGGAGCTGCATCCTTCATGTTTCCTCACAAAAGCCCCCTAAAAACGCAACTTTAACTATGAGACAGTTTGAACAGAAATTTTGAAAGCACATAATATCTTATGAAACAAAACTACAAGTGTTTGATTGCAGATGCTCTCACAGTCTCCCTGCTCAGGAAAGCAAACTTTCCATGCTGAAATGCACCACAGGAAAGCAAAGAGCACTGAGGTCACTATGATTGCATTGAGTTTGAAGGTGGAAAAAACTAACATCACCCCCTTAATTAGGGTTGCCATATGGTCAGATTTCTGCTTCCATGTTTCCTTTCTTAAGCTCAAATTTTGACTGGCTGGAAAGAGAGGAATACAAAATGCATCGAGGTTTACCATATGGGCCCTGGTCTCCTGTGCACTACATGTGTCAGAGATCTGACATATCAAAGACATCATGCTCACCATGCAAAGGCTACATGGCCTATCAGCTACTATTTCCTTCCACATATTCCCAGAAGAAACCCTACCAAACATCTTCCATTTTCCTACCACACACATCCAGACCATATGCTTCAAAGTTTGCAGAAGCAACAACTGATGCTCTCCAGAACTGAGTGTCATCCTGGTTTATTCTCCTCTGCTGGTACACAAACATCTCATCCAAGCTGCAAATAACCCCCTGTGAACCTGAAAACTTCAGTGATCCAGGTCTGGACCCCTGTACATGTTGGAGTTCAGGGTCCTCATCAGAGCTTTCATCTGAGAATTAAGCACCAAAAAAAGAAATTGCTGGGTCTGAATCTCATTTCCCATTTAACAACTGAGGGAGTTGACAATCCCAGTCCAAAAGTAGTCAATTCATGCTCAGAACACCCTCGACAGATAGGAATTATCAGCATCCTGATTTCAAATGTGAGAACAAGAGAAGATACTCATCTAGATGAACTAGGACTGCAGGCCAAGTCTCCTGAGGGTCAAAGCAGCACTGAAATCACCCCACGTTTTCACTGTGAACTGCAGCCATAGCTCTGCTTTACAATCAATGAGACATCAAAATCCACCCTGTACACTTCTTTCCATCCAAAAATAACATTATTTCAATTTCCAATAAGAAAGAAAATGGTTTATTGGATTGTCCTTCCAGTACATATTAAAAAAAATTTACTTTGCATACAAAACTTTCAACGCTAGAAAAGTCCACAGTGAAATACATTCCTCTCTGGCAGACAGCACAGCACAACACAGCAACTCCTGACATGAAATGAACCCTAAGATAACACCTGACAAAAAGGGGAATTTAAGTAAAAAGAATGCAATTATCCCAATGGGAGTTGCTCCAGGGCACCTGTGTTAACCTCCCTGCCAAAAATATTTTGAACTCTTTAATGGCTACAAATGACAAGAAAAGTTATGATGAGAGAAAGTCTGTGAGGCAACACCTGCAAACTGAAGTATTTTTAAGAAAAATGCTTCAGATACAGAAACGGAAGTAATTAAAAACCCAAAGAAAAATGTGTACTGCTGTCTTTGTTCTCACCCAAGCTGAACTTCCCCTGGAATTGAATTGCTGGCTCACTGGGGAAACTGGCTGACATCCTGAGCCACGAACAGGAAAAGCTTGTCTGGGAAATCAGCACAAAACTCAGGCTTGTTTGTTTGGAAAGGAGCTCACAAGTAAACACACACACAGACACAGACCAAGGTCTGCAGCACAGACAGCAAGGGAACAGGACTGGGTGATAGAGGACCAAAATTCTCCATGCTGACTTTGCCTCAGTCTGATTTGCTTTCAGGAATGGCAGGTCCATGAAGCCAGGAGGGAAATCCAGACCAGAGCAAACTTACTCTCAATGAAACAGACCAGGTTAGGGAACATTTATATAAACTGAATGCACGGAAGTCCATGGGACCTCAAGGGATGCCCCCCTGAATGCTGAGGCAGTTGGCTGATGTAATTGTGAGACCACTCTTTTATCTTTGAAAGGTCATGGCAATTCAGGGAGGCTCCTCAGGACTGGAGGAAAGCAAATGTCACTTCTATCTTCACTAATGGCAAAGAGGAGGACACCAGGAATTACAGGTCAGTCAGGCTCACCTTGATCCTTGGGAAGATGGAGCAAAGCCTCCTGGAGACCATTTCCAAACATATGAAGGATAGAAAGGTGACTGGCATTTGTCAGCACAGCCTTCTAAGATGAGATGATGGGTTTGATGGATGAGGAGAAAGCAGGGGATGTTGTTTATCTCTGTTTTAGCAGGCCTTTTCACACTGCCTCCCATAAGATCTTCACTGACAAGCTGATGAAGTACAGGCTAGATACATGGACAGTGCGGTGGACTGAAAATTGGCTGAACTGCTAGACTAAAAGGTTGTGAATGGTGGTACAAAGTCCAGCTGGAGGCAACTCACTAGTGGTGTATCCCAAGGGTCGACACTGGTCTGATACTGTTCAATATTAACGACGTAGATGATGGGACAAAGTGTACCCTCAGCAAGTTTGCAGGTGACACAAAACTGAGAGGGGTGCTGATACACAAGAGAGTTGTGCTGCCATCAGCAGGACCTCAGCAGGCTGGAGGAATGGACCAACAGAAACCTCAACCAGTTCAATAAATGGAAGTGAAAAGTCCTTCAACTGGGGAGGAAACACCCCACGCACCAGCTGGCTGGAGGCCATCGGCTGGGAAGCAGCTCAGCAGAAAAAGATATGAGGATCCTGGAGTACAGCAAGGCAACAAGATCCAGCCACGTGTCCTTGCAGCAAAGGCAGCCAACAGCATCCTGGGTGGCTCTAGAAGGAACAGCACTCGCAGGATGAGGAGCTGCCCAGCACATGGGACCCACATCAGCAGTGCTGGGCCCGGGCTGGGCAAGAAAGTGCAAGGACATGGACGTCGTGGAGTGAGCCCAGCAAAGAGCCGTGCAGATGATTAAGGGACTTGAACATCTGGCATCCAAGGAAAGGCTGAGAGAGCTGAAACTGCTCAGACAGGGGAAGAGAAGACTCACAGGGAATCTTATGAGTGTGCATAAATACTTCATTAGGGAGAGTAAAACAACAGATTCTTCTCTGTACTGTCCAGGGGTAGAACAAGATGCAAAAGGAACAAATTGAAATAGAAAAAAAATCCTTTTAAATATATACTTTTATTTTAACTGTACAGGTGATCAAACACTGCAGCAGGTTTCCCAGAGAGGCTCTGGAACCTCCACCCTTTGAGACAACGGGTAGGTTTAGATCAGCTATCAGGGAAAAATGCTTTACTGTGAGGGTGGTAAGACACCCTCTGGGTTGCCCAGAAAACTTTTGAATGCCCCATCCCTGGAAGTGTTCAAGGTCAGGTTGGTTGGGGTTTCAAGAAACCTGGTCTAGTGGAAGGTGTGGATCTTCCAAGATCCCTTCCACCCCAAACCATTCTGAGATTCTATGATTCAAAATCAAAGTGGACACAGTCCTGTTACAGGCCATCTCCTGTAACTGGCCCTGCTCTGACTAGGTGAGCTCCAGAGGTCATTTCCACCCTCTTCCACACTGTAATTTGAATTACTCTAACACTACATCTAACTGCAAACAGTGCAAAATATCCTGAAAGATTACTTTGCAAAATCAGCCCATGTGAGATATTAATGTACAAAGATCCATTTTTCATCATCATATGTTTCGGTCTGTACAGAGAAAAATACTAAGCTGCATGTAAGGATCTACTTTGAAATACATAGAAACTAAACACCTGGGCAGCAAGGAGTTAGAGCAAAACAGAAGTGTGGTCATATGCCTCTAATTTAAAGTGCATCTTCAGTAGACTTAATGAAATCAGGACAGAACAAGCTCAAGATGACAAAATTACTTAAGACAGCACCATTATGAAGGTAATTTTTTGACTAGTAAGTAATGACACTCTTGAGGACATCACAGCTATTTTGCAGAGCAAAAGTTTGTGAAAGTCGCCATCTCTGCTTTGCAGGAGCCTTTTACTCCAGCTAAGCCAACTGATGTCAGTGGGAATTGGGTGGGACCACAGCAACACAGTGCAACTTTGCAAGCTGTGATGATCTAGTCCTAAAGACTTCAACAAGAACCAAACACATTTAAAGCTGAAGACCTTGAAGACAGCCAATTTACATTTTGAGATTATACAATTGAGATAATTTTCTATCCCCCATTATAAGCAGGGGACTCCATCATTTTCAAGTTCTTCATACAACATTTCATCAGAAAAACAATAGGTACATCCCAGCATGCATTATACTATGGTTTTTAAGTGAGTAAGAAGGATAGAATATGTATAAAGAACATGACTAAATTAATTTTCAGAACCTCCTAACTTCAGTATTTAACACTGTGATAACTCCAGGGAGGAGAGTGGCCCATAACTTTGTAAGGAGGAAACAAAAAGGAAGCACTTGGATGCTGCAGGGAAACAGACAGACGGACACATTTACTTGACATGCTCCCTTGAAGCCCTGCAGGCTTCATCAGCTGTATTTGTAAGGCCTTTGAAGTGTGGCTGTTGCACAGCTTGTAAGTCCCTTCCTCTGGAGCTCAGGAGCTTGTGGTGTTATAAGCTACTTAAGCTCCTTAGTCCAGATCTAAGCAAACAGCTTGATGCACTTACAAGCTTCACTCCCTCTTATTCTGAAGATGTTAAGCTGCTTAGCTTACTGTCTTCAACTTTCAAATTCCTACAACCAAATCCTACCCATACACCATGAATCTGCCTTTATTAGCCTGATTCTCCCCTCTGCTGAGGATTCTGAATGTCTTTTGCCAAGTCACCAGTAGAACAAAATGTTCTTTTATAGCTTAGTTCTTCCAAAGTCACAGCCAACACCTGAATGCCCACTGCTTTGGCAATTACCACTCTGCATTTCCAGTATCCACAGATTACTGTATATCAAGCATATTCACCTGTTCTAACAAATCTCTTTCTGTTAATAAATAAAGTCTGTTAAGTATTTCAGTTAGTATTTAAAAAAAAAACCCTCCACACTGGTGTAACTCCTTGTTTTTTCTATGAATTTTTGTTTCAGTAGGAACTGCAGAAACTTTTGGAAAAAATGCTGCTTATACATAAAAGATGATTTTCATTAAATCAAGCTGGTACCAAACTACCAGAATTTACAATTAATACTCTTACAAGAGAATCTTTAAACTTAGAAGTACAGTAAGGCTGCCACAAAAGGATATGACACATTTTCTAGGGCTGAAATCATTAAAACTTTGTATCTATAAATAAAAGGGCAGACATTAATAAATCTTAACAACTAACCACAAAGAAGACACAATTCCATTTTAATCACAGCACAAAAATAAGCTACTGAGCCAAGTGTGGAAGTGCTGTTATATTGACACTAGAAATGTAAAAAAATAAGACAGAAAGGCTTAAAATGCCTGGTTTTCACTGAGGATATTGATAGAAGCAACACACTGGTGAAAGGCAGGCAATCATTACATGCTGTAAAATAAGAGAACAAATTATATTGCAAAGATACAGGAAAACCACAGCGGTGAGTGTTGCTATACACTAATGAAAACCCGAAGCCAGAGCAGACAAAGCAGTTAATTGTACCAATCTGTAACATAATCCATATGGTCTGAGCATCACGTCAATACCAGGACCATACAACAGCCCACTTGCCCAGGATGATGGCAACGATTAAAACACACACAAAGAGATCACACAGACTGCCTGGACAGGCAATACAGGAGCCATGACACACTACAGTTATCCCTATTTATATAACTAACAAACTAATAAATGTTAGGCTAAACATCATGCTCACATATGCTTTATGCTACAACTTCTCAAGAGCCCTAGGAAAAAAACCCAGGCAACACTTGACTTCTCCTAAGCAGAAAATCCATGGGTTCAGGATGCCAACAAGGGATGTTTTAGAACAAATCATATGTTACCCATGCAGAAATTGTGTAGAAATGGAGTGCCCAGTTGTTATAATGTTACCTGAGGAAAATATAAATGCTTTACACAAGCATAAACACAGATTTCCAACGGGTGTTTTGAGAAGGTTCTTCACCGAAGTTTCTTGCAGAAAGAAGGCTGCCACAGGACAAGAATGGATGTGGTCTCACAAATTATTATTTTTTAAAAAGACATGACACAAAGAGTACAAGTAAGTGATCAGTTTTTAAGATGCTAGTGAAAGGTAATCTGGGAAAAGGCAGAGAATTAGAAAACAAATCCAACCCTGAAGAGACCTAAATTTGCACACCCAACAGGCTCTGAAGAATTATCTTTGAGTAAAGCATGGTATATTTTAAAAAATTCATGAAAATAACAGATCAATTCCTAAAAAATTGAAAAAGTGAGTATATTAAAAACTTTTATAAAAGGAATAAAGCCAGAAACAGCAATATGCCACATTTTAAATAAAAGTTGAATCTCTGAATACTCAGTGCAGCACCACTCCTACATTTCAAAAAGAACACAGCAGAAATGGAAACAATATAAAGAGACACAACAAAGCTGACCAAAGGTGTGGGGCTGCTTCCAACAAGACATGAGTAAGTCCTGATTACAATTCTTCAGCCAAGAAAAGAAATGGCTAAGGGGATACCAGGAGGAGGCCAGCAGAGCACAGGAAGTCAGAGATGATAAATACAGAATAACTATTCTCTGTTTCTCATAGTACAAATCCCACCAAGGTGCAAATGAAGTTATCAGGTGACATGCAAAAAATAGGGACATCTCACACAATGAGATGCACAGCTCAGGTGAAGTTCTCAGCGCTGCAGGACACCATGGGTGCCAAAAAACTACATGCTTTTAAAAAGTGATTAAAGAAATCATGGCAAAACGTCTGTCAACAAATGTTACATAAAAAAACCCCAGGCTCGGGAAGTTGCTAAGCTGCAGATTGGGAGGATGTTCAAGCCTTGCTTGTGTATTAGAGACTGGCCACTGTCAGAGGAAGACTTTGGCCTAGCTGGGCCTTCAGCCTGACCCAGGATAACCGTTCTTACCTTCACAAACAGCACCAAAACTATTTCAGCTTTGAGCACTCTTGAAAGAACCTCCCCTTAATTCTCTTTTAACAAAAGCCTGCAAATCAGGTCAAACCAGAGGTGATCCAAAAGACTTTTCAGCTGGGAAGACACACCTTGAACAATTTTCCTTTCCTTATCACTAAATACATGAAAGTATTTCACATTGGGTGTTTAAAAAATTCACTATCAAGCCAACAAATAAGGCACCTTCAAATCTTGCAAAGAAACATTTGATTCTACCAGCCCCAAATGTCCAAGTGCAGCCATTCCCCCCCCTCAATGTGTTTGTTTCAAAAGTTATAAAAAGACAAAAGTCTTACAACCTTAATTATATCTATCATAATTCTGGAGATTGTAACAATCTTGACCTTTTTACCCACATGCTAATGCAGCTTCACATTAATCTTCTCTGTTTAGCAGGAGTTATCAAATGCCATACAGCATGTAAACTACATCTTGATTGCTGAGAAAACATCTCTTTGCAGAACATTCTTTAGGCAGGCCCTGAAGTTTCATTGACTTGAGACGTACCTAAAGCACCTTCTTGCATCAGACACATCTAATCCTGACAGCCCCAGGAGCCAGTGGGAGCCAAAACCCTGGACTTCAGCCCTGAAACTTCAGTCCATAATATCCCACCCAAACAGTGGCTGGTCAAGATGCCGCTTTGCCTTCTTCCACTGTCATGAAGGGTATAACACAATGCAGATAAAGAGGAAGGATTCTCTATTTGTCAGAATTAAACTTGTCACTGACTTTCTGTAAAACTCAAGAGCCATCTGGGAAAAGAGCAGTATGTCTCCACATCCGTGTGAATGACAAGGTCAGAGCACCCCTCACTTCCTTGGTTGCATCTCCATCACTGACTCTGTTCATCATGCTGTAAATTAATCCATAAAAATTTGGATGGAGTACCTACTGTAATTAGCTCTATCTGTCCAAAGGAGGCAAAATGAGATGGGGTGGCAGCTGAGGGATCCAATTGGCTTGTGGCTGCAAAGTGACAGAACTAGGTCAATATACCAACTTTATTCAGAAGGAGGACAATATAAAATTAGCCTTGTCGTGTTACATTTCCCAGACAAGGTTTCAAGACCTTCAGTTATTAGCAAGAGCTCACTAATAAAATGTTTTATACTCCTCCCTGTGGTCTTTTTTTTATATATATCCCATTAGAAACTCTCCTCTATCAATTTATGGACATTGCCTCACCTTTTTTTGCTGTGTACCTCAGACAAGAGCACCTCAACAAACTGCCATGAGACCCCTCTGAAGCCTCCTGTTTTTCAGGCTGAGCAAGCCCAGCTCCTCCAGACTCTCTGCCCAGGGCAGGTCCTCCAGCCCCACAGCATTTTGGTGGCTCCCCACTGCACTTGGTCCAGTTTGTCAATAAATTTCTTACATTAAGGGGCCCCAAACCAGGCACAGCACTCCAGATGTCATCTGCTGGGCTGCTGAATAAAGGACAATAATTCTTCTCCCTCAACTGCCTGGCTGTGCTTCTGTTGGTACAGCCAGCACATTGTCAGCCTTCCTTGCTTCAAGGACACACTGCTGGCTCATTTTTAGCTAGACCTCCCACATCCTCTTCAGCTGAGCTTTCCCCCAGATTCTTATCAATGCAGGGAGTCTATGTGGCCCAGGTGCAGGACTTGACATTTTTCCTTGTTGAATTTGATGAGGCTCCCAACAGACCATTCCTCTGTTTAACATGCAACTTACATGATTTATTCAAGTCACAAGCATGAGCTTCTCATCACCATAGCAGAGGATAAGCCTGGAGATCGAGCTGAATGTGTAAGACAGGATTAGGTGTACGCTGGGTGGAGAAGTGTGTTGCACAGCTCACCTCTTCGGCCTTTTCTCATTATATCACAAGACCTCTCAATGCTTATACTCACAGTGACTGACACACCGGGGGTCTCGCTGCTGATACTTCTCTGTTCTGAGAGACTCATGGCCCTGTTTGAGGGATTTCTGCCAGGAATTGCTAAGTACACACTGGGTCACAAATGACACAACTCAGTTTTCTCGCCGGCTTTCACGCGGAGGTGAAAAATTCAAATTTGGAACTTGGGAAACTGCTTCAGAACATGCTTAAACACAAGTAGCATCATAAGTATCAACAAGTCAATGAGACAACAATGTCTGTATTCAAATATAGGCTCACAATAAAAACAACAAAAAAATTGGCCAGACTAGAAGTAAAGTCCATTTTTATAAAAACATGTACATTTTCTTCGAAAGGTGCTTTCTGAAGTCACAGCTGTGATTGAAGGCTAGGGAAGCTTTCACTGCTGTTGGCTCTACAGAACCTATTCTGCAACTAAAGAAGCAGCTGAATTTCCACCAATGATCCTGCAGAAAGCGTGTTCCCTCTTGGTTTTGTTTGCTTTCTAAATTTTCTGTGAACTTTGCAAACATCTCAGGACTGGCTGTCTGAACTTGTAATGGCAAGGGAAAGAATACAGGAGACTCACACAATTAAGCGTGAGGGAGGAGCTGCCACTACACTGGCACATCAAGAAGTGCATGCATTTGTATTTATGTAAACTCATGCATACTTATGGATATCAACCAAGTCTGTCTCAAGGTAAAATAATTTCTGCCACTAAAATCAGAATAGCAGAATACACCTGTGTAATTTTAAAAAAAAAGTTTCAGAAGATTTAAAGACTGCCTTTTCACCAACATACACATTCCTAAATAACTTCCAGGGACTATTTACTAAAATTATTAATAACATTCATACACCTGGACATTTCCTTTGCATCACTGTCAAGACTAACACATCAGACAACTGCTGTGCTTGCAACCTAGAAGCACTTGGGCATTTCATGCATGAGCAGCACTAGGTCAGGAAGAGGTTAATGTGTGGAAACACAAAATGGATTGGCAAGAAGGAAGAGGAGGGAACAGTGCACTTCAGCAGAAGAATATGGCATTTCAGCACATGAGGATGTTAAAACACCAGCTATTTTCTTTGTAGGCAACAAGGGACGTGCACTACTATATGCTCCATATCTTGGCAAGCTGAGCGAGTGTTAGAATTTTCAGAGAACATGGAAGGGAATAAGAGAATAATTTCTCAATACAGTGTGGGAGTTGGATGAGCTGGTATCCACTAAGGATCTGGAAATGTCCTTTTTATCTCTCAGTTACAAAACAATTTGAAACATGGTGGGGAGGAAACAGTTATTCCCATCCTGTTCCGTAGCTGAACTTAAATCAAGACCTGAAGTGTCAATTTACCCTCTAGAATCTTTTGTTGCAGTTTAATTTACTTTTCCTCCAAAGTAATCCTGGTGTCACCTTACTGTTTAATATTGAAAGATATTGACAAAGGAAATGCTGATTCATGAAAGTGAGGTTTTGCTCTAATGTATTCATGTGAAAACAAATGAGCCTGTACTGCTACATGGTTCTTCCTCTTGCTCACATTTCATTTCAGCCCTGATAGAATTTCAGATGGGGTGAGTGAATCCTGCACAAATGCTGCAGCAAGTTTTTCTCAGCTGTGGGCCAACAAAGAGAGCAGAGAACTGGAACAAGATGCCCAGGGAGGTCGTGGAGTCTCCTTCCCTGGAGACATTCCAAACCCACCTGGACACATTCCTGTGTCACCTGCTCCAGGTGACCCTGCCTTGGCAGGGGGATCGGGCTAGATGGGATCTCCAGAGATCCCTTCCAACCCAAAGAGTTCTGTGATTCTGTGAACAAATGTGATTTCAAAGAAAAGCCTCACATTCAGTGGAATAAGAATGCTCCTTGGAGTGTAAAAGGCCACAACCACTTACAGAGTGAAGCAGAGCTGTCTCTGAACTTACAGAATCTGTTTATCTAGCTTGTTCCCTATTCATACAGCACATTCTGCTTCATAGATACATATTTGCTGGGGCTTAATCCTGATTAAGATTTATATTCTAATCCAGCAGTACTTATCCTCACTATTCACAGCAGATGCACTATTCATAACCCAGTGCTTTCATTGATACATTGTTTTGCAGGAGGAAGCAGCACAAGCTCCTGTTGTGCAGCATGGTCAAACCTTAAAGGTCAACACCAACCACGCTTCCTTTATGCCAGTGCTTCCAGGGTTTCTCCATAACTGATTCCCATTTAACAGCACGCATGGAAAACAACCTCCGTTTGCTCTGCCTGGATGCAGAGATCCTCATTCTTTGCAGGTCGCTGGTGCCACACCATTCAATTCAGCTCCAGTACGAGATGATGCCATTGCAACGTGGTCCTAGAAGGCCAGAGGATCATTCTGGAAGTCTAGTTATTATCTGACAGCAGTGTGGCAAAAAGGCCCCTAAGGCTGAAAGAAGTACCTGAAAACATCTATGTAAGAGCATTTTCAAAAATCTGCAAGAGGAGAAGGCCGAGCAATGTCAGCCTCAAAACCACAAGACATCTCCTGCAAGGTAAAGATCTCCGTCTCCAACCCAGAAACTCCTCTCTACACACCACCACTGCGAGGAGACACTTGCTAGTTGCCACCACCCTCAGCAACAAAGCCAGCATAACATCCGGGAGGTTTCTCAGCCGGAATGGTGTCATTTCTATTCCCAGCACAGATGACATGCACAGGGATGACCATGGGAATGGACTGGGCTGAATAGACTACAGTGACAGACAAAAGCATTTCAGGGAGTTATTCTGCAGCCACACTGCATTGGAGGAAACCAAGCAAGGGAAGCATTTTGTCAGTTGTATGGTAGCAGTTATTGAGCATTCAAATGCATGAAACAAAGCAACATGGCAAATATCCTTAGGGTCCTCATCACGATGCAGAAAACAGGGGATTTTTAATTCTTTCCAGGAATAAAACATTATGGTGCCTTTCAGTGCCTTCACAGAACCATTTTGAATGGTTCTGGATGCAGGATGATTCAGAATTCCAAGAAACTGAAACAAGAGGAGGAAGACAGAGACAGTACGGGAAAAGGATTGGGTTTCAACATTTGGAGTACAATGGCAGAAATTTCTCTGGTAACTGGGAAGAAGGCTCACAAAACATGCTTGCCCTACTCTGTCTACTACTCTGCCACATGCTCCCAGTGTAGACATGGACATTGCAAACAACTTAATTCCAGCATTGGAACCCCATCTCCCAAAGCCAACTAGCACTTTGGATACATTAGCTATGCCCACCCTATTAGGCTAAAATAGAGCAGCAACCACCTCCCAAGCCTCCATCACATCAATTCCAACAGTTGTTCTGCCAGGAAAAGGTTAACCACGAACTGAAGCTGAATCAGTTGTACTCACACACATGATTATGAAGCTACTTGCACTGCTTACCTCATACACTGGGAGAAAAAAAGGGATCTATGTACAGTGAAACCAGAGCAACTGCTGCAAACATCAGCTGTCACCGCTGCTCTGGCAGCATCCCCCTTGCATGGATTCCCAAGTGCAACAGTGCTTTCCAGAAGGCTGAAAAACAGTGATGGAGGTCTCATGTTTTTTGTCTCTACACCCTGCTGTAAATGCAGAGCAGCCAGAGCAGAGGCAGCTCCTCCACTGGGGCTGGACACATGCCTTGACACCATCAGAATAAATTGAATTGAGGAGCACACTGAGCTGAAAGTATTTTTTATCACTATACTGACAAGCTAAGAACACTTCTGCATGGGGGCTCAACAGGACAAGCAAGTTCTTCCACAGTGTATAATAATGATTCCTGTAGCAGCTCAAACAGGAGCTCTGGAGAACACCTGAGAAGCCCCATCACCTGATCCAGAGCCATGCAGCACCAGGATGGATGCAGAGGCACAGGCACAAGCCTGGCACAGCTCAGGAATGTTGGTCCCACCACACGTGCCTGGCTTGTCCAGTCATGCAGCCAGACCTAGCCCTGGTTATGGTGTCCTCTCTCAATATGGGACTGTCACAGGGTGGCCAGGGGGAGGTTTGGCAGCTGGTATGCTCCATTTCACCTTCCTGAACAGCTTCCGAGGAAAACAGCAGCTTAAAAATGAAAAATGAGCTTTTACACAGGCAAGTAGCTTGGCTGTGCACAAAGCAGAGAAGCCCAAAATGGCACACACACCTCCCTCTTCCCTCCCTGGATTTCTACTGATTCCAGTCAGTGTTTTATAAATACAAAAATTATAAAAAGATATAAACCAAAGGACAAAGAACAACTTGGATCAATCTAGTTCTGATACGTGGAGGCACGCTTCATTTATTTTGGATGTTTTAATCATAGAGAGAGATATATCATGTGAAAGGAGCATTTTCCTCACTAGCTACCAGTATTTAAAGTTAGCAAAACAGAAGCCACTGAACATCTATTCAGGTGAACTCATGTATGTAATGGAGTTGCCTTCAGCAACTCTCCCTCGGTCCTGGGCCTCCTGTGACTGTGCTACCTACATTTATCTTCCTCTGATGATCACAGCTGGACAGGATTTTCAAACTTTAAACCAGAAAGCCTTGAAGCCTGCATTATACACAGTGCTAACAGCCCAAACAAAGAGGCAAGAGCAGCAAGAGGTTTATTGTAATACTGGTATTTTCCAAGCTCTTATCGAACAAAGCATTTAATCTAATGTATTACACTTAATGAAGAGTCAGGAACTTGTACTGCAAATAACAGATCAGATATAATTGAAATTTGCTCCGCACCACTAGCCTACGTATATCAATAAAAACAATAACCACATTGGATTTTGGGCTCACTTCATTTGCATTTCTTAATTTAGTGTTTAACTAATTTAACAATAGTAATGATTTAATTCAAATTACAATCTAAGGAAAATAATTTTAAAAAGCTATTAAAGATTTCATTAAGTTCCATCTAAATTAATATTAGCTTTCTTAATATTTTCAGTAAATGATTTTTTTTTCACCACTGAAACAAACATGAAGTTTCCTCTGTGCAGTGAAGCTTTAGACAAACCTTGTTAGATTTATTGGTATTATTTCAAGCAATTAATTAATATACATTAGAGTTATTTAGAGGAAAAGCACAAAAAATGGCAGGAAAATGGATGAAGCTGTTTTTAAAACACTGCATTCAACTTAGTTAATTGTTCTTTGAGCCTTTTATGTTGAGCTCTTAGGTACACACCATCCATTAGATCACTTTTTCCATACTTTTGTGGCATTGCTCCTAAGCATCAGATACACATGATTATTAAAGGAGTGACTACTTGCAATTAACTTACAAACACAATTCTGCATTTTCAAATAGATATGCCAGCAACTTCTTGTTCTAATGTGTCATACTCAAAAACAATGGTTTCAGATGTTCACATCCATTTCAGTGGGTGCCAGACCTTTGTGTTCACAACATTAAGTACCCAATATGAGCTTTGTATCACTTTCTCTGCAGCAAAGCTGTTCATTTGCAGGTAACCTTAAGTCATTTAAATAGAAGTGCACTTAATTTGAAGAGATTAGTCAAGCAGCTCTTCACTTGTACATTTGTATTACCATTATAATTAGAACTACTTCAAAATAACAAAAAGTTCATTTTTGACCAGAATAAACACAGAAAAAAAAAAAAAGATCAAGAGCATCTTAAGTGAAGAGAATGGATACTTTTGAAAATATCCTTCAAAATCCCTCCGGCTCTGTGACCAGTGACCACCTCCACTTCAATGCTATTCACAGGGCTGCTGCCACACAGGATAAAATATATGATATTTCTGTATGTTTTAAGCTGGCCACCAAGGAAATGGCTACGTGCAGATAAATTCTGACATCTACCCTGCTCAGTAACAGATATTGGCAATGGAGAGGGAAGGAACTGAATGACCACTCCTGGAAACACAGAGAAGGCAGCCAGGGACGCGCTGGAACGGAGTCCCCAGGAGCCTTCCTTCAGCACATAGATGCCTTCAGGATACAAAGCCCTCTGCCAACAAAGCCCATATTTGAAATGCAACAGAAGTGATATTAAGCTGTTGAAAACAAGACATAAGAACACCCTGAAGGAAGCTGCTAAGTGATGGAGTACATCTACAAGATAGACAAGCACGCTGAAACTTTGGCTACCAACTTTAGAAATTGAACATGTTTACAAGTCAGTTCATTTGTTAGTGTTACTGCAAAAGTGGAAATCAAGAAGACTGGTATTTGAGAAAGATGCAGCTGATTTCTACAACAAGGAGCTAATTGAACTTTCATCTACCAGAACGTCTGAAAATGTCTAATAAATATGCATTTCAGAAGAATCCACCAAGATAGGCACAACCAGAGGTGAAACATTAAGTGCTAAGCCACACTTCAGGAACATTTCAGATAAATATTGACAAGTGCAGTTACCTGCAGTTGAGGTATCCTCTCAATAACTAATTCACTTTGAGACACTATGAAAAATAAAACCATCACAAGCCCACCTTTTGCTTGTATGTATATGCACCTATTTTTAATTTCAAATTTCCAGCTTTCAGAGATTTCTTGACATTTCTTATTAAGCTTCAGATATTGTCAAATGGAACACAAATACTTTAAAACCAACAGAAGTGGTAGAGAAGTGGCCGTTTTTAAACTCACTTTCTACTTGAGTAGTAATTGATGTACAATGCTCAGCAGGCACTCCTGAGTTTAGTTTTACTTTGTCTGACGCTGTACAGTCACTCTAACTGCAGTCAGAAAAAGACAATTTCAGATTCAAGCAAACTTTCTTTGTGTTCTTTTATCCATTCTTTGGATTTTCCAGCTAGGAAAGTTACAGCACTGACAAGCTGGAGGTCACTGCAAGACACTGTCAAGTCCAGCCTTTTGAACATCAAAGAGAAAAACTGTATCACTGTCCAGAAGCCAGGATCAGGAATTTCATGTCACCCACCATGTCATCAAGGGACTTAATTTTGTGGATGCTCTAATCATGCTCTTCCACACACCTGATTTTCTTCCTTCGGTCAGTCCGGTCACTGATCCCGAATTCCAGCCTCCAAGTGAAAAGGTAACACATTTCTGTTCTTACCTCAGAGAGAGAGCTGGAGAAGTACACACTGCACTTGAAGGTTGTTTTTCATTAACTTCCCATCATTTGCCACCTTTTCCACTTGGACTAAACTGATGTTGTGAAAGCCTTGGGGCTGAGACCTGTCACTTTACATGCCCCACACACACCTGTGCTAGTGCCTAAGTTAGACATATAGGTTAAATAACATTATAGTTTAAAGAATACTGTTCCTGTGTGTTCTTGAAAACCACAGGCCAGAAATAAGAAAAAAAAAAAGTTGCCCAAATTAATTCCTCATGTCTGAAGGGAATTGAAGTTATACAGGTAGAAAGCAAAATAACTCTTGTCCACAGTTGTGTGAACTTTACTTGGGTCTTACTTAAACAAGAGATGTGGGAGGTGGTTGGCTATTTTTTTCTTGAGATAATCTGGGTAAGCACTGAGTAGCTGTCCTCTGGAATTCAAAGTCTGGATGGAAACAAAGCCTTAGATATTCAAAATTGTTTTTAAAATTTAGGCAGTAATCTCTTTTTAAGTAAGGGAAAATTGCCTTGCCTAATTTCGTGCAGCAAACAATCACAGCTAAAAATCACTGTATGTGCAGGCAAATAGAGGAGGCAGGGAAGGAATGACTTGTCAAGTAGGAACTCCTGTTAATATTGAACACCTCAAGTGTGGGTTGATGCAGCTGAAAGTATTGAGACACTCAATGCTCAGGAGTGAGGCATAACCTGAGACATGTAAAAGAAGCTGAATAACCTTAAACCAGAAAAAAAGGAAAAACAGCTGGGAGGACTAGGGCATCTTGGGAGAGATGATTAGAATTCACTAACAGGACTGTCACATTTGAGCAACAAAAATGAAAATACAGGAACACACAGGAGGAAAGATCTTAAAGTAATAAATATGCAGCATTTCAATAAGTGTCAACTAAGGTAAATGTAGTATTTTACAAGCAGAATGATTGTGAAAACAGGGCATCATTTACAGTGATATCAGAAGCTGCTCTGCGTATAAATGATTAATACACAGCAATGTTATATAGCTGTGAATCAGATGAACTTCCTAGCAATGACATTTCTTACAGATTCCCATGTGTCCAAGATGGAATGGACAACTCTCATCTTTTAAACTCACTCTTCTATAACAGAAACGATCTCTTTAGACCAGAGCACCTGGTTTAAGGGAAAAAAAAATAAAAATCTTGTTCTTAAAACTGCCAGTGCTAAAGAATTCACTACACCACTGTCAATTGCTGCAGTTTGATTTCAGTTTCTGTTAAAAATCTGCACCTTGCTTGTCATTTGAGGTTTGCCTGCTTTCAGCTTCCAGTTATTGAACCATAATGTTTCTGTCTGTAAGGCTCAAGAGTCCTATACTATCAAGTTTCCTTTCCCCAAGAAGGTACTTATAGACTGCAGTCATGTCATTCCCTTGCTAATCTAATTGGATTTAAAACTGTAGACCAGTCTCAAAAAACAAGCAATAAAAGGAGATTTAGTGGATAACCCAACTGCTCTCCAGGTCCCCAGCTTCCAGAGATCCACGAAGCTCTAAGAAACCCAACAAACTGACAGCTTGACTATTTTTCTGAGTACTGCTTGAACAGTACATCCACTGACAGAGCCATAAACAATCTCTCCTAACATCAGGGCACAGGAATTGAACCATTTACATACTTGGTCTTTTGCTGACCAAACATTAAAAGCAATTGTTCAAACAATGACAACATTTTATCATTGTGTCAGAAAAGAAAGACAGATAGTACCCTTTCCAATCTTTTTATTAACTCTTCAGATTTTCTGTCTTCATTGTGTTTCCTGTATATGTATGACAACAATAAAACAAAATAAAAGCAAGACAATAGTCACTGCATGAAAAATTCTAGAGCACGTAAGCAGCTTCCTTATAGCACATGAGGTCATTTCCTTCAGAGACATTTTATCTAAACCTTTAAAAAATTAGTTAAACTAATACTTTACTCTCCTGAGCCAAGCAATAATAAAAAGCCATTTTTTGTAAAATACTTGGTCAGGGAATTGGTAATGAGCTAACCAACCTTTCCAGATCACTGGCTTAAAACCAAGCCTTGCTTGATCGTGCCTTGAAGGCTCAGCTACGTGATAAAAGGCTGATGCTCGGTGAAAAATAAAAGCGGATAGAGTCAAGTTCTTGGCAAGCTGTTGCCCATCTCACACTGGCACCCTTATCAGCCAGAAGTTTCATCAGAAAATACAAATATCCTCTGCAGCAAAATGACTGGCTTATCTGGGAGGAAGATCCTGCCTCTGATGAATTTCAAAGTACTTCTTGAGCCAACACTCCTCCCTCAAAAATATAGGTTTAAGATGTAATGGCAAGGCATTTCTGAGGTCTGCTTGTACTACATGCCAAGCAGCACACTCTGCCCCATCTCTGTTCCAGGCTGTCACCACTATTTACTATATTGTTTCAAAAAGAAAACTTTAACCTGTCCTCTAATAATTTTTAAACTGTTTTCACAAGCCTCCTGAAGCAAAAGGCCCCTAACAAAGCCAGCACCCTCATGCTGCTGAAACACCATCAGCACTCTCAGCAGCAAACAGCAAGAGACAAGCACGAAGCCAACACAACATTTTAGTATTGATTTCTCTAAGAAATTTAAATCCCGCAGGGCATAAACATCAATTTAATCTGTATGCAACTACAAAATGGCCTCACTCCCAGTGTTCCTTCTTTCAGCCAAAACACTGCTACAACTAGAGTAAACACACACTTAACAGTGCAGGCAAAGGCTGACAGAACAAGTATTCCCACGTTCCCAGTAATTCACAAGAGTTTTGGAGAGCACAATCACAAATACCAGTCAGTCAAGGACAACCACCAGCAGGAAAATCTGACTCATAGCCAGACACAAAGGCATCCCTGGAGCATCCCAAGGACCAGTGGCACCCAGCTTTGCCAAGCAGGAGAGCCACTTCATCCTCCAACGAACCCAACACTTTGTTGTGGAATAACAGCCTCAGGTCTCACCTTTGGGTTTCTGTGCCTCCCCGTGACAACAGGAACAATGAAACACAACTCCTCCATGCAGTACTGATAGTTAGGAACAGGCTCCCCAGGGAAGTGGTGCAGTCACTATCCCTGGAAGTGTTCAAAAAATGAGTAGGCGTGGCACTTCACGGCATGTCTTAGTGGGCATGGTGGTGTTGGGTCAAATGTTGGATGTGATGATCTTGGAGGTCTTTTCCAACCTTAATGATTCTTTGATTCTATTATCTGAGCATCCCTGACTCCGTCAGACTGCCTTCCCTGCAGGCAAAATGCCACACGTTACTGCTACCTCCAGCCTGCTGAGAAGAGCAGAAGAAAACACCACCTGAAGAAAATGGAAATTCGTCACCTTGGAGTTTGCCCTCATGTAATCATAAGCTGACTTCTTCAGAAATGTAAGTCCCCCCTCAAATCACTGAGAAATCAAGCCCAACATGCTCTGACATTCCCTTTTTTCTTCTTAGCAATGCAGGACTATTTTTGTTCAAGAATGCACCCCATGGAAAAAAATCAGCTCATTCTTACAGCAGTGCCAAGCCCCAGGCATGTCAGAGTCACCCCAGCCAGCACTTAAGCACCAATACAGTCACTGGAATTCAGGGCACCAACATTATTTGTGAGTGATGGATTTATGTATGTAAGAAACTATAAATTACACGATAATCACAGACACTGGGTTTTATGGACAAAGCCTGCACTTGTAAAATGTGGCACCTTCTATCCATCAGCCCCTGCTGATGACAGTTAGGTGGCAGAATCAGATTCCTAAAGGTATAAAGGTGACAGAACAGCACACTGGGCACCTGGAGTACTATGAACTCACTGATAGGCACAAAAACATGAAGACAGAAAGCCCTGTCCCAAGTTAACAGCTTCAACACAGACCCCACCCCAGATAATCTGTCTTCCTGCATGGCAGGATTTATTAATTGCTGCTGTAGTCCCACAAAAACTTACTTAACACAACGCTAGCACACACCTGACCCAGTATGTATTGACTCAGGGCTCAGATTACCATTGACATGAAGGTTTCTCTGCTGTACAGCAGAATGTAATTTAAATATCTCTTGACTACATGTGTGATCAACACAGAACCCCTACCTGTGTGCTGTTTTCCTTCAGTATATGTAACATACATCATAGCAATATTTACTTCACCTATCAGAAAGCAGGAGGATGGATTTTGCTTCCAAAATTAATCAGTTTTGTGGGTCTTCACCAGGACAGCCTCACTAGGTCCAAGCAAGGATCATGGCAACATTCTCCAGTGAGTGTCAATTTTAGGATGAACTTTAGGATTGCTTGGTCAGGAACAGAAGCAACTCTGAAGTGATCATCAAGATTATTGAAGTATATACTGGCAGATCAGTCTGTACCACTGACAGCTTTACAGCTGCTGTGATCACCTGTGTCACTGAGCTGCAGACACTGTCATTTCTCCACACAGTTACCATGGTTTTGACTTCAGAGAGTCCCCAAACCATGCAGCAAGAACGGCTGTAAGTCCAGCCTCTGAACTACAGTTGTGAGCTTGGCTTTTCAAGGGGGATGGCTGCAAGCAGTAAAAGGAAATGACAAAACAGAAGGTGTTTATGATACAATCAAAATTCAGGAAAATAAAGGCAGAACAGCAAGCCTTCACCTTATCTTCATGAATCTCTGAATGGGAGGATGTAAACAACAGGGACAGACCAAACTTCACTTGTTTGTTTCTAGATTCAACACTCAGTCCACCCCTTAAGCACATAAGCAAAACAGGATACAGGGTGTTACTGAATGATTTCCTCTGAAATCTGATTGAGAAAGATTAGAGCAATTAGAACAGAGTGACACACACTTTGAAGGCCCTTAAATCACAATTAATATAAGGTTTAACCTTTCTCCTAAGGATCATCTGGTGACTCTGCCATTTTCAGAACAAGGCTGACACGTCCCAGCCTCCGAGACAAAATTCATGAGACAGAATCACCTGCCCTCTACTGGCACCAAACCCGCACTGAAATCTGAGCTCATGTCACGGGCAGCACAAACAGCACCTGAGGAGCTGTTTTAAGGGGTATTTTAAACTATTATTTGTAATTTATATCAGATCTATAATGTGCCGGACACATCCAACTGGGAACAAAACCTCACACATAAAAAGCTCTTTCAGCATCATTGCACTCCTTCCCGCAGCACCAGCTAGACTGAGGATTCAAAATACTGCTCCTAGCAAGATAATATATTCATTAACTGGAAGCAAATTCTAAGGGATTATCTAATGTTTGTCATGTTCACAGTGCATAACAAAGAACTCTATATGGCAGATTTTTATTTGTTTATTTTTACAAAATTCTCTCTCACGTACGCTGTTGCTTTTCTGATTACAGCCATCCAAACTGCATTTGGCCCAAGAACAGAGAGGCAAGTTCATAGCTGCCAAAATCATTTTCCAGCACCTTGGTGCCAGAGCTAGGGAAATTCTTAGCCAGGTTTCTGACTCACGTGCACCACTGTGACAGCACCACACAAACCTCAGGGCACCACAGCAAGGCATTTGTTGTGACTGACCATGTCACGAACATTTCTTTTACCCATTGATTTAATAGGTGTCATCATAGAACCTTCCAGATCTTGTGAGCACTTCTTACTGTATTCTCCCATCGCTGCAAACAGCAGA
>VZTI01000186.1:1032098-1073693 GCA_013397865.1 Struthidea cinerea | reverse complement strand
AAAAAAAAAAAAAAGCCAAGATTTACCCTGCTGTGATTATATTTCTGAATGTAAATCAGCTTGATTCCTGGAAATATCAAAGTAAATCCCCCATGTAGGCAAGGTCTAAAAGGAATTGAATAAACACAAGGGTCCTGACTGCATATTTCATCCAAAAAATAAATAAGCTTTTAAATCACATTAAAAGGAAGGGAAAAAAAAAGGCAGCCTGAAAAACAGCAGCTATTAAACAAGAGAAAGTCTGGCAATGCTGGAGTAATTCCCACAATGCTCATCCGTATCCCGAAACACATTCAGAACACACCCTGTTTTCAGAGCTGTCACACAACAAATGCAGATGTGAGCCTGCCATCACTACACAAACAACAGAGTATGACATTTAAATAATACCACTAAGGAGAAGTGGGAGATGCACACAGCCTACACTATGTACAGCAGTTCTTTTTTAAAGCAACTCATCTGTTAAGTTACCAAATAGCTAAAAGGCCCTAGGGATGCAACAAAACAAAAGTATATGATATTCCAAGGAATCTATAGGAATACAATCCAATCACACCTCTCTCCTTTTCATTACAGGCATCTACAGCATTTTAAAAAAATATTAATGAAGAATTCTTAAAGCTTATTAAGCCACACCCTAAAACTATTTAGATTTTTGGCTGCCCTGCTCAGCATAAATGTATTTACAGATAATTTGTCCCCATTTGTTCCCGTGTCAGCGTTGCCTGATACTGCAAATAGTTCTTCTCACACTCTGGTGCTTGTCTAACCCCTGACATTTACAGAGTGCAAAAGTGTCTTCAGCCATGAGCTTTCTAGGCTAAACCAAGGTTTTGGTGCAGCAGAATCTAAGAATGAAGGATAAACAGGTATTTTAAGCAGTCTATTCGAAACTCTGCCTGTCTCCATAAATAACCTCCACAAAAAAATACAGTTTCAACTATATAAGAAAATATATAACACAAAAACCTTTACAGCGTAAATTTATGAGGTGGTGTTGTCAAGCCTTGTGATTTGTTCCAGTATCTCTGCATTTTCTCAACTTTCAGCTCCTGGAGTTCTCTCTTAAAAATTAACAATAAAAATATTCCGTCCTTCATGACTATACATAAAAGCCTGGGGGCAGGAGTCAAGCAATGACTTGTGAACAAGGAGGTCAGGATGTAAAAAAAAATAATATGATTTTAAAAAATATTTATTAAAAACCCTCCAGATGAGTTAATTCAGTATTTTTAAGATGCCACTGGCTGATACACTGACAGAAAATGCCAATAAAAATCCTATAGACTTGCCTGTATTGTTTTTGTGGAATTGTACACCTAGTAATGATCTGATCCCACTTCTCTAGGTAAAATACTGGCTGACTTTGTTGTTCCAACGTGCTAAAAACTATTCATATCATAAATTCTAGGAAGCAGGATCTCTCTAAATCACAAGACAGAGAAAACGCTTCTGCCTCATTAACAGCAAACAGAGGTAAAGAGGTATGTGATCAGCTTATGGCAGATCCAGGAACTGAACATAGATTTCAGATTTTCTGAGTTACAGTCTTGTATTCAAGACAGAAGGCTGATCTTCTTTTCACTTAACAAGCTATTGAAGCCCAAGCTCTTATTTAAAAATGGACAATGCAGCTCAGAAACAATGAAACAGCAAGAACACTTGAAAAAGAAGTCTTCTTAAAGTTAAACCATTGGTCCTTCTAATGTTAACATCTGCAAAAACTTGCCCCCCAACATGCCATCAATAATTTTTCCAAGAGATCAAATTCAGAATTCATACCAGTTTCTGTATCCATCAGGCAGGACAAGAATCACTGCAGACTGCCTTTGGTTTCTAGTGCCATTAGTCCTGCAGCTTCTCATCATACTTACAGACTTTGTATCCCAGCTTTTCAGCATGAATCCTCTTGGCCATGAACTGCCCTTCAATCAATGCTCGTATTTCTACTTCCTTTGGAAAGCTTGAAACCTGTACCAAAGAGGGAATGAATTAACAACCTGCCCAGCATACAACGCCAAGCTGCAGAGTGGTCAAAAACACAAGACAGGTTTATAGTTGATTATCCTTGTCTTCACCCTGAAGTCTGCTCTCATCTAGGCCCAATTCTTTACTCATACACACAAGATGGATTTAAAGACTCATGACAGAGAACACAACCCATAACCTCAGTGCTGTTGGCAAATACATCGAACTTGGAAGTTGATGCACAGTGGGAAGAAGTTTAGGGCAAGTTGTAAACTTTTCCCTATGCATTTCCCATCACCAAGAGCTGCTTAAGAATCAATATCCCAAAAATATTAAATTAAAGCAATTAGATAAAATTCAGATGAATTAAGCAATGTCACAGAAGTTTAAATCTACTTCTGTCTGCACAAAAGTGAAACCGTGTAATCTTTTCATTAATTTATTCAGTTTCTATCTGTAACATTTTTCTGTCCTTTCATCAACGAGACAGGCAACAGAAGCAGGAGAATATTGAACTGCAAAGAAATACCGGGAATCCTTCACATGAAGTTGAGTTTCTCCATGCACTGCAGTAAGTGCCTACATTTGTGTAACAGCCAGAAGTGATTAAGCATTCATTTAACGGCCAACATTTAAGAGAGTAGAGCTGCACTGCAAACACCAGATAGCATCAATCTCTGTTCACCTACGTGAGGTCTAATCGACTGGGAGTCATGATTGATCAAAGACATCCCTTGAGTTTCAGTAGCACCCAGAAAGCCAGGCATTTAAACAACATCCATTCCTCAAAAAAAAAAAAAAAAAGGAAAAAGATACAAAGTATTTCCCATAACTTAATTTCTATTTCATTCCACTTGGACTTGAGCCTGTGCTTACTCGCATACCACTCACTGTGTGGCTTGTAGGTTACTCCAAGTCGTCCAGGATAACAAAATGAGGTCTTTAGTTTACACACACATAAACAAAATATTACAGTCCAAAGTTTCAACACACCCTAACCTATGTGTCTGAAACTCAGAAAACGAGGACTAAGTCATGTACGTGTACAAAGTTCTCAGTAAGCTTAAAGTTAATCCTGTCTCAAAGACAGTCTTGGTTTCAGTAAATCTACATTTTCCAGTAAAGAAAGTATATCATAAAAAAACTACCATATAAGTTCTAAATCAGACATTGCTCCATAGATTCTCTCAAGCTACAGACCAAATACTTCCTTGTGAAAATCATCCCAGGGACTTGCATCAGTAAATTACACTGGAAAGTAAATATTTCAGACAGAAGTAAAAAAAAAAAAGAAGACAGTGGCAAAGATTTGAAGCCTTGACAACACTCCTACAAAGTATGAGACATTAGCTAGATTATTACTACCTTTTGGTTGTCTCTGTTGAATCTGTGAATCCCAACTGCTTCAGGAGTAATTTCCATCACATCAAAGTAGAAACCTGCATCAAGGAACATTAAAGAGTGTCATGTTTGCTCCCAGGCCCAAAGTTGGAACCTTATTTCTGCACACAGCTAAAATGATAATAGATATTTATCATGCATTTGGACATTTGAGTCACCACGCAGCCTGTTTCTTTACTAATTTCAGTACACACACCAACTTCTTAACAACACTCTGAGCCACATGGTGGGACCCCTGGGGTTCCCCTGTGCAGAGCCAGGAGTTGGACTTCAATGATCCCAATGGGTCTCTTCCAACTTGGGATATTCTATAATTCTATGATTCTTTCAGTTCACAAAATGTGGATCTTAAACATGCCAAACAATGTGATAAACAAGAAGCCTACAAAAGAGGACACATCCACCACAACACACATTTGCAAGTATCATAGATAGTACATAACACATACTATAAATAGTCTGAGTAGGTCATATGCAAAGGTGAAATAAGAAAAAAAAACCACACACACAGAAAAAATGGCAAGTTGGTAAGAAGAGTACAGGGATATTGGAACATTTCATACCCTGGATTAGATTTCATGAGCTTATTAGAGAACATCAGATATTTTAAGCCACGAAGCAGAGCTGGTCTCTGAATAGTTTTGATGAGATCTGAGGAAATGCTGTAATGCTTTGTAGACAGCTAGACAAAAACTGTGAAAAAGATTTCTTTTGTGTTGATGGGTTGGTCAGAAAAGGAAGAAGACCAGAAAAAATGAGGACAGAAAAACAGAACAGAATAGCTAAGAAACTAAGGAGAGTTTTGAGGGTTCGGACCTTGGAACAAAACTGCACTGCCCTGTGAGACCTGTGATTATCGGCAAAATAAAACCCAAAATAATACTGTGCTGTAGCACACATAACCTTTTTGGTTAAACATTCTGCAAACTTGCCAGTAAGCAACTCTGTATGTCACAGATCTGCAAGCCCTGTCAGGGGAAGCACATCCCAACATTCCCAGTTCTGACCTCCAAACCTCTGCACAGGCACCTTCTCACACAACAGGGAGTACAGGGAATGAGGGGGGGTATTTAACCAGCTATGCTTTTGCTTTGCTTCCTCCAGGCACTGAAATTATGGAGACTACTGCATTTTTACAGGTATACTCAGAGGTTATTCTAGTATACAGGTTATTAAAGATGACTCCATGAAACACCCATTTTATAGAGGAGTGAGATATTCAAGTGAATATACTACAACACAAATTTTAAAACTTTAAGACACTGTCCTGGTTCAGTAACAGTATTTTCATCAACTTCCAATTTCTTTAATATTGTCTAAACTGGCTGACTTTGGGGTTTTAGAATAATTTGTTCCCATTTTCTAAAACACCTGAATTGATTTGTCTTCTAGTGAAAAGAGATTCCCGGTCATTTTAATACCCCACAGAGACTGGATTTGACAGACAACAAAACAGAGCTTCTAAAAATGAAAAATCTAATCTCACAGTGTCAAGAGGCCCTATCTTAAATTCACTTTGCTAAGGAGTGAAGTCTTCTATAGCTTAAATATCTACATTTAAAAACTTTGCTGCCTATAATTTTTACATTAATTTTACTCTTATTAATTCACACCTGAGATGATGGTGATGATTTCAAACCCTGCTCTGCAATGGGTCCATTTTAATCTTGATTAGACATGTGCTCACTTTTCAACAGCTTATTTCAGAGCTATATATTAGACTTGTTAAACTGTGGGAAAGAAAATAATGTAAAACTTCAAATCCATGGGTTTAATTGTATTTTTAAATTATTTCCATCATCATAATTTTGTTACATTTCATTCACTAACCATAACATGGGCAAAAAAACAGGGATGAAATGATTCTGTGACACACCTTGGGGAAAATGCAGGAAATCTGGGCATCTCTTGACATCATTGCTTTGTACACATTCATGAACAAGATTCTAGAGTAATGACTGAGAAAGAAATAATATGGAGCTACTTAATTCACTTGGTTTGAGTCTTCAGAAAAAGCAAAAAACTTTAATGAAAGCCTCCTTCAGAAATTACTAGTTTTAAACATTCTACAGCTAAGATGTTACTAACACCCTCCCAATGACCAAAGCAGATCCATAAATATAATTTCCTTGGTCAGTGAATATTGAAGGAAAACACTGTCATGACACTTAGGCTGTCAACAGAGCATTTCCAAGTACACATCAGGCAATTACATTGCTATAGTTAACTTAATTCTTGACCTTTATCACAACCCAAGTAAAAAGCAGGTACAACACCTACTGCAGGATGTGTCTAAGCAAATCCTCAAACACCCAGCCCTGCTAAGGTTCATACCCAAGTTTCCATTGTTTCCAGCAACAGTTGATGATAAGGCTTTGGAGAATTCATCCCAGGAGCCTGAAGCACAGTCATCTCTGATCCTCTCTCTCATCAGAGAACCATTCTTAAAACTGAAACACACAAACACACCATATACATTTTCCAAAATGTTTAGCTCTAGATTTTTTAATCATTTTGTTCCTTTACTTGATATTGTTCTTTAGTTTATCAGCTGAATAAAGCTGGGAAAGTTAAAAGATACAATCACTTCATAATGGAAAGAGATAGAGAAGGAAGAGTGAGATAAGAGAAAACAACTTTTACAGAAGGTGCTGAGGAACACAGTGCAGAGATGGTGATATACATTTCTCCACTGAGTGAAGTTAGATCCAGGCTGGCAGGCCATGCTAAATCCAGGCGAGCTCTGAACAACTGAGACATCTCCTCAAAGAAGTGCCCTGACACCACTCACTCTGAGATTACTCTGCAAGGAGCAGCAGGAGTGTCTCCACATTGCATTTATCATTTCAGGAGCATGGTACCTGTATAGAACCAGCCTGGGTCCAACAACACTTATGACTCTCCGTGCCAGGATCTGGCAAAGGAAAGCACCACAGCCAGTAAATAAACCATGCAGTGAAATATTCATCTCTTCATTTTTTATGGTCTTTGCACACTTTACACTGTCACCTTCTTTTTGTATATCACACTCCTGCAAAATACTGCAGCATTGGACTCATATCCAGGGGAAAGCAGCTTGAACACTCTCCAGCAGAGAGTTACCAGAGCAATTCAGCAGGAGAGGCACAGAAATATCAAAAATGAGGGCAGGGAAATCACTGAACTTGCTCAGTAGCACCAGCTGAAGTAATTTGAGTTTTCTATACAAATACTCTGCCTGGTAGCCCAGGCATTCTTTTTCTACTGAAGGTCCCCTATTAACTCTAATATTCTAGAAATAAAGAGGCATTGGTGCCAAAGGGGCAGTGTCAGGTCAGAAATGACTGCAGAGGAGGAACAGGAAGGATTAACTCAGCACTGCCAAGGCCACCACCAAACCACATGTTAAGCTGCAGTAAAAGAACGGCAGTGTAACATTTATTCTGAAAAATGCCTCAGTATCTGCTTTCCTGTTACGAACAGGTTGTTTATACAGCTCTTTTACACAGCAAAAGTAAAGACAACATTGGGTAGAAGAAAAACTCAAATGTAAATTAAAAACAAAGCAAGCAAGCAAGCAAGCAAACAAACAATCACACACAACAAAACAAAACAAACAACAAAACCTGCTGGGAAATCACACAATAAAACTCAGTAACTTGCAACTGACATCATGTTTTTGAACTCAACTTCATGAACACTGTTCCCACTGTCATCTACTACTGTACAGGTGGGACTCAACACTACAGCTCCAGGGCAGACGAGCTTTGCTGAAGTTTTGAGTTTAAAGCATCTACAATCCAGGGGATTCAGACACAAAATGTATCTGTATATTACTTGCAAATATTTGCCAAAACACTATGACCTGGATTGGAAGTTTTAATCGAGAATACAGCAGTTAATGAGGGCAAACACAGTTCCAGACCACCTTTCCACCTACTTGGCTGGCAAGAGGTCAAACTACTCCCAAATCACAGCAGCCAAAAGCTACCATGAGGATCATTTTCTCAGCTGGGTTTCTTGAGATCTCAATATTTTCCTCAAGCACAGCCCTAAAACACCCCTGAACAGCATTGATTATGCTTCTCTCTGGAAAGGGAATCTTCACCTACTCCATTATGACCCCGCTGGACCACTAGAGGAGCACGGAAGTTACACAGCCTGGTCAGGCTTCATACATTTCACATTCTATCTCAGCAGATTTGCTACTCCTGTACATTAAACGTATTACCTGACACACACAGTGAACTGGCTCTATCCGCACGCCAAAATAATTTCAGCTTTTTATTGCCATGAGAATTTATCCTCCACAACTCTGCAGCTTCGGTTCCTCAAATTAAACAATAGGAATGCTATAACGTTGATGGAAATGTTTCAGCAGTAGATTGCCATATACCGTAGAGAATGCTGAATGTTCTATTCATTATCATTTCACAAAAGAAATAAAACGCACTAACACAGAGAAAGAAATACATGTTATTGATCCCAGATGTACAAAAAATAAATGATATTACCATAAAAGTGCCATATATGTTTGAGAATCAACAGGATTGCAGAGGATATGACATTCCAAGGCAGGAGTTGGCTCTTGGATCCACAGAAACAGTGTGTCACTTGTGCCAAGGCTAATCTGAAGGGGGAAAAAATAATTGAAGCCTTATCACAATGTGCATGGAAAGCAATACAGAAATTAAATTAAAACCATTTGTTATTACCACTAATTGTTTTTAAATTACACATTAAGTCAATTGGATTCGTGTTGAAGCTTTCTCTGACTTAGGCTGCCAGTGAAATACATACTAGATGGAGACTTAGGTTTTAATGTCTGGAGCATTAGTTAAAAATAGTCACAAGAGTTTACTTAAAATCTTTCAGGCAGCTTACAGATTGATAGAAATAGAACAAGCATAAATCCAATAAACAGCAAATCAGCACTAGCAGGTATATTTAATTGACAACCTGCAGCTATTTACATTTCATGTATTTCAAGTATCCAAGGACACGGACAGTTTTCAGGAGTGTGTTTTGACTTACTGCAATGTCTCCTTCTTGAAGTCTCATCCCTGCCAATGATGCTGAAAGCAAAAAGAATACCAGGTACAAAGGTAGTTCTTTGACTCAATTACAGCCTGTTATCTGAGACACCATAGGACATGACAAACACCATCTCAAAGTACAATATAAATGGCAAATATGCTCCTGATGGCCTTGGGCTATCCACCATAAAAGAGGGGCAAAGCTTTTGGGTGAGGGAGTGATTTTTAATAAAATCAAAATGCTCAAGACAAAAGACTACAGAACAGCATGATTATCTAATGGTCTATGTATTCAGGTTTTAAATACAGTGGACCCTTGATTAACAACACACTTTAAAGGAGGAACATTCCCACTCCCATCAGATTAATCACATATTATTGGACTAAGTGGAATTTGAGTCTCTAGAAGAAAAAACTGGACTTTTGGGTAATGCAGAGTTTACCCAACTCCCAGAATATAATGTAAAATACATCATGATGAAGCTTCTATCATGATTCAAACATGCACAAGTGACTGTAATACAGGCAAGTATTGTATTTTCACAATCTTGAAAAACAGAAAAATTTGCTTTACACTAAAACAGTCTCCAGGATTCAAAAAACTGACCCCAAATTAACACCTTCCCTTAGAAAATATGAGATCTATCAGTCTGACTAGAGGATAGCTGTAGTTTTTATAGAAAGCCAACAAGGTCCATCTCCACCTTTTAGCTTGAAAAGATAGAAGAGCATTTTTTAAATTCATATTTTCTACGCTAAAATGTTAGCAGTTCATAGCAGGGATAGTTTCTTATGAGCAGGCAAACAAAAACTGAAGTTATCAAGAGGCAAATGAATTTACCTCTGATTGCCTGGCAAAAGAGAATTAATTTGTCATACACAGCTTATCCAAGATAGAAATATCTCAGAAGAATCAGTGATGGAAGGGTGCTGGAAAGAGGAATTAATGCTGATAAAAACAATATTCTTTCATTTTATAGGCAGCATCTGAGAACCAGTAAGATTGATTTAGAATTTCAGTACATACATAATCATATCCACTGAATCTCACACAGTTAATCATCTCACCTGGATTGTCTCCTGTAAATGCTACTATTTTACAGTCTGGGCTAAACCCATAACGCTGACTGTAATATGGAGAAATGGGCCCCTAAGGAAAGAAAGAAAGAGAGGAAAAAAAGCTCAAAAAAAATGGAATGTAATCTTGCAATATATGACATAACGTATTGTAACATAGAACTGAAAAACCCTAGAGCAGCTACAAGAATAATTTCTGAGCATTTAAGGTATAAATGAATATTTTAAAAATTTTTAACGCACTTTTTTCATTGTTGTTGTCGAGAAGCTCACAGAAATATCCTCAGATTAGATTTTGAAATAGGCTAGTAAATAGCAGCATTTTAGCTTTGGGTCTTTCTTCAGTTATTCACATCAAGTAACGTAAACACATCTATCTGTTTTGCACATATACATGAATATTAATAGATAGAAATTAGAAATTCAATGCAAACATAAGAGGAAACACAACATTAATATACATCACAGCATCAAATGCTGGAATATGACCCCTATTATTTTAGAGGTCAAGAACCGTATTCTTATAAGCAACACTTGATAGCCATAGAGAAAAAACAGAAGAAAACTATCCATAAAAAATACCAGGACATCTATAAGGATTTTTTTATGTGTTCCTCTCCATTACAGATCAGCAGCTAATTCAGAGGGCTCAGGTAATGGGTATCTCCACTGTCTCACATGTGCACCAGCTCAAGAATAGCTGGTTTTGTGCTGGGTAGTAAGACTAAACTCATTTACTCAGGAGATGTGAGGCTTGATTTGATTTCACCATTATGCTACATAAACTGAGGAGCTTTAAATATCCCAAATTATTCACAAAGATTACCTCATTAATTCTACAAACAGCTTAAAACAAGATCTCTGTCAGGAAATGCAAATGTTGGGTTCTGTTTCTGCAGCAATAAACGCCTGTGCACAGCTCTGCAGTGACCAGGTGCTTTGGGGCATGGGACAGGACCCCAAAGACTCTTATCATTGGAGCATCTACCAAAGAGTCTCTCATCCAGCCCAGGGCATGCAAGAATCCAAGCAGACCAAAGCTGTGACGGGTGCCAGCTAACAGCTTCCAAAAACATCTGCATTTGCTCTGAAAAACACCTTCACAACACAGCTGGAAATATTAAATCAGCAGTGTTGCACACACAAATACACTCCAAGTGCCATTAGCAGAACTCCCAACAAAGCCCCAGTTGTTGCTTATAACTCTTCTAGGCAGGCACATACCAGGACTGAGTGGGATGGTACAGGGCATCCTAGTCTCTCCTCTAATCCAGGGGCACAAGCATCAAGGCAGGACTTTGACCATGCCTTTTCCCAAATATGCAGCAAGTTCATGCCAGAACCTACAAGACAGATCAAAACAGGAAGTGCACAGGATTAAGCAAAGACCAGAAAATTCCAACAACAGAAAATTTACAGGTGTATGTTTTACATTTAAAGAGAACAGTTTCAGCTCTTCTAAGAATAAAGGATACTGATAATTCAGCATCTGGAGAGTTTTCACTGGCAAAAGTAGCAGAAAATGCCTCTCTGATGTACAGTGCACTAGGCAATTCAGTCATTCACAAATTATGAGTAAAAACAAGAATATCAATGCCTCCCCATCAACTACCCCCCCAAATCTTCCACCTTAGACAAGGACTTCACTACAATCAAGTAAAGGTGATGGAGCAATGTCCCTTGAAGATGTGTTGTGCTCAGCAGAGACCTAAACGTGAAGAAATTCCCCCCTGGGTGGGATGGCTTTATACTACTCCTACCTTTGAGCAGAGTATCCTACAAGCATCTAAATCCATGCTGACTAATCTTCCTCCATATCAACGTTTCCCTTTTCAATTTTTCAGATAAAGTCTCTAATTTTGAGGATAATTTGGTATCCAGTTTTGAATACCAAAACCATGATTTTCAAGAATGCTGAGCAGCCCAACTGAAATCTGCAACACCTGCAATTGTGCAAACCTCTAAAGGCCAGATTCTGTGAACTGATTTACAGGATGCAAAAAACATAAATAACTGATTTGGTCACCTATTTCCTCACCAGAACTATCACTTGATCTAAGAAAGACCTGTGCAGTTTTGCTTTCTCATTGCTCTTTCCTCACTTGTTTTTTGCTGGTTTAGAAGTTAATTGAAATTGGTTAGTAGCCAAATCTATGTAACATACTGAGCACTCCACACCTCTGGCTTATGATTCTAAGATGCCTTTAATTGCACATTTTATTTGACTTGAAAATCTGTATATATTTCTGGTTAGTGCTGCTCAGGGACATAGTAATCTTATTCTAGATTAATATCATTTTCATTTCAAAGACTGCTTAGCCCACCACTTATTTATCTCAGAAACATAGCCACATCCTCAGCTGAGCAGTGGAAAAACTGGTATTTCCTTCCATTCAGTACATCTTCAAGCTTTTTTAAATCATGAAGATGGTGAAGTTGATGCCACATGCAGTGTCCGTGGAAGAAGCCTTTGCTTGCAGTGCTCGGATGCAGAGGAAGAAAAGCATTCAACCCCCATCTCAGACAGCACATCGCAAGGCTCCAGCAGTGCTTCTACTCTGAGAAAGGGCCTGCAACAAACTCCACACACACTCTGCTGCTGGTGTCGTGAGCACAAATGAACCCACCCTATCAACTCCCAGCAGACTTTTTCATACAGGCTTAAAAATGGGTTTAACAGCATTTGTAAACAAACTTTATATTTATCAGTCCAAACCTAAGCACCACCAGCGTGGTCTGGACCTAGTGCTCCACACAGTGTTGTAAACAGAAAGTGTTGCACACTCGAGCTGGGACACTGGAATAACCCAAGCCAAACAGCAGGATATTTGATTATACTTAATAACATAAAAATAGAATTAATTTTATCCAAATCAATCAATCCCACTTCGGACAAATTAAACAGATTTAACATATTTGGCCTATGATGCAACAGCAGGAATTTGACAGAGCACAAACTGCAATAACCCTCCCACAGGCAAAGGATGCAAATAACTTTTCTGCCATTAAAATCACTACTACACACACAGAAAAGGAAAGATGGCAAGATTTACTCCAGCTTCTCTCAGTTCTCTATGGGAGATCACTCTTGGATCATGCAATCCCATCCCTCCCAGGGTAAACTGTGTCCTGACAAAGTAAACTCAGCCCAGAGTCACTATCTGCACTTTTCAGAGGTAGAGGGTGTAAACAGCCACATGTTCCATGCTCTCAGGCCTAACAGGGCTTTCTGCAAGGAAATAGACAAATCTATACATTTTCCTGGAAAACTCCATGATGTAAAGGGCCAAGAACACCTTCAGCAAACTAAATTAATCAGTGAGGAACAGAATCTTCGAATAAATAGGAATTTTCTACAGAAAAGTTAGTTGTTCTTTTCTGCACATTCTTTTTAAATCCTTCTTGCTCCACACCCCACAAGCCTAAACAAACATTCCAGCAGTATCCTCCAATGCAATTTTGCAAGTCATTAGGGCAGCCTCCAATCTTTCCTGCATAAAGCAGAAAAGCCTCTAATCTTTATAACTGAATGTTTACATTATACAAAAACAACACTTCAGTTTATTGACTGGTAGATGCAGTGGCACAAAGACTTTCATATGCCCTGAGAAAAGCGGGATGAGGTAATTTGCCGCAACCTCAGAAACTCATTTAAAAAATGTGAAACAACTGTTTTAGAAGAACTATTAATCTGTTGGGCTGGATTCATCCTATCCAGCTGTTGGCGTGGTAATCCCTTGTCAGTGGAAAACAAAAAACAGAGCTGAATGCTCCTCTGATTATACGAGGAGTGATAGACACTAAGTTTCTAACTCTAGCACCTCTGCTCATGACCTACACCACAAAGTTCAACACTTAAAATCAGCAATAATCTGAGAAGTAAGGGGAGAAAACAAACAAAACTCAAAGGCAGCCCTTTGACTTGTCACCCCATCAGCAGTGAAGGTCAACAGCCAAGGCCATGGAACAGAGCAAGAACTGAGGAAAAAGGTTAATTCGTGGATGAATAGATTTCCATATTTCACTGCAAACATCACTGACTTTTAGCACAATCAGGACTTGCTAATATTTACTACATATACGAAAGTGTAAGTGCTTGAACACTTGGGGGAAAGGGGAGAATACAAACACTTTCATTACAATGACCCAACGATGCAGACTAACTGGTTTTATTAATCAACAAAGTAAAGATCAATATTTGCATGCGTTTATAAGCAGTTAAGTGCATCTGTTGCTGCATTACAGCCCTCTGGATTGCCTTTTCAGTGAGCTAAAGCCATGAGCAGTGTAACTGCTGACACCACACAAGCTACAGGAGGAGTAAATTCAGCCCACCACACTCTTTTTGAAAAGGCTTCAGTCCAACACATCCTTTTTTGATAGAACAACAAAACCAAGTATGCTAAGCTACGATTTGCCTAAGGCTCTTAGAAAAGCATTTCAAAAGATAAAGCTTCTCCAGGTCAAGAGCTGAATTGCTGTTCTTTAAGGTGTCTTCTAAAAGAAACAATGCCCCAAGTGTTCAAGTTGTTTAGGTCCCAGATGTATCTTACTTTTAACATCTGCACAATATAAATGAAAATCATTCTTCATTCCACTAGAAGGTAATTTCATTTTTTTTAAATCAATCACTCAGGGTGCTCAGCCATTCACAAGTGATTTGAACCTTACAAGATTGGACCTTTAAGAAGAAAAGGAAAAAAATCCTGAAACTGAATAGCACATTTCCCACAATAACCTGCAAATTTAGAGAGATAAGTTATTGTGCAGAGCTAAACAATTTGACATGGTCTTTTAAAGATTATATGACCTGAAGTTAAACCTAGAGAAATGAAGAATAGGTCTATTATCTGAATATTATTTTGAGAGATGCATTTTAAACTACAATACACAGGTGCAAAGTAAAAGATCAAGTGAATTGCAAGAAATTGTAAATGACAAGTAAACAAGTTTTTCAGCTGCATCCAAATAGCTACTGCATCTACTATACTTATATTTTATTATTGGAATTAGAATTCTCTCTCATTATATTAACAGAAGAAAGGAATGAATGAGGCAAAATATAGCTTACAATGCCAAAAAATCTTTTGTCTTGTAAAGAGAACTGTAACATCCTGCTTAGTTCCCTTATCTTTTTTCACACAAAGATTTAATAATCATACATGCTCTGAACAGCACATAACCTTTATTCAAGTTCTGTAAATATCCATAGGTGTAACAGAACAGGCTCTCCTGGAGCTGTTTGAAAAATGTGACTCATTTTCTAGGAAAATTTTCCAATTAAGGAAATTTTAATTTTCTTTACCTTAAAATATTTTGTTTTCCAACAAATTTTCATGTTCTGAAATTGGAGAAGCATGGCTTTCCTTCACTTGCTTCCAAGCAGAAAAGGAAAAGTAACAGTATCAAAAAAAAAAAAACAACACAAACCCAAACCCAAGAAATTTTTAATGCTTATAATTTTAAACATTCCAATCAAAATTAACACTTCACTCTCATTGAAAAATAAAAAAATCAATGTTTCTTTATCAGAAAAAGCACCTAAAGCACTCACTATCTCTCTTTGAAATACAGTGGGTGGCTGTACAGAGCAGCTCAAGTGCTCAGTATTTGGACCTGCTGAGGAGCAAAGTGCAAACCTCCAAAGAGTTATTGTTGCCAATAATACACCAAAAAAAAAAAAAATCATCTGTGAACTACTTGGCTAAAAGGACAGGACCAGAAAACAGATATAATAATCTCACAAGTGTTACAAAACAAGCATGGATTGCCTTGCCATTTCTGAGGTCTCGAGTATAACTGATAGCAAGTAAGTTGTCCATTAGCTAAAATTGAGGTGTCTTGTCTTTTCCTGGAAGATTTGATGGAATAGCAAAGGAGAAAAAATGAATTGGTCTTAACACATGGGTGTCAACCACGTCTCTATAATGCAAAAATTCCGTAGAGAGCCTTGTTATCTAACCTTTTAGCTCTGAAATATATCTTCTCTTAGTTTCAGAGCAGAAATCAGAAATGCTATTTAGAAATAACAGCACAGCTCCCAGGAAAATGCTTTCCTTTGTAATTGCCATTTAAAATTGCCATTTAAAAGGTGGATAACTGAGATAACACACAACAGAAAAGAGAGACAGTAGTCTTGTCATTTTTTTTGTCTTTTTTATGATGAATAGAGAGATATGGATTTTTTTTTTTTTTGTTTAGTACTTTTTTGCTTTATTTATGCTTTTTTTCCTGGTTCATTTTGAAAATATACTTCTGTTGTAGATCCATACTCCAATTAGGTGGGGAAAAAATTATCACAATATACACTATGTTCACATCCTGCGCACCTCTGAGCTAAACCAGCAAAACCAAAGAACAAATATCAGAATTCTGAAGTTTAGTTTAAGATTCCACAACTTTCTGATGCCTCTAAAAGATCTTTCACCACTCCTTAATACATCACAAAATAATGAAAAAAGCTATAATTGCATTTAAGAATCTTTTCTGTGGATCCATTTGATAGACGTGGGAATCAGTAGGATGGGGATAGCTAAGCACAGCAAACAACAAACTGAAAGGAGTAATTCAGCTTAAAATCTAATAAACTTGGCATTAAAATTTAAAGACTGAAAACATATACCAGAGACCTTGTCCCCCATCTATGTAAGGTGGGGATGGAAAGGAAAATTTCCTTGTTAAATTGTTACTATGAGAAAAGCCCGCACTTACCATCACTGTAATCAATGGGTGCATAAGTTCCTAGGAAAAGGGAAGCTGCAAAGCTACTGATCAAAGAGATTCTCTGCAAAAAAAAAAAAAGTGAGAAATAGTGAGTCCCATCAGTATTCACTCCCAAGAAAGTAACTGGAAAGCAAAGAGATTAACTGGAAGCAGCAAATGTTAATAGATGCTTAAGGTTAGGCCCAGAAAGCACACAAAAATACACCTAGAAGAATTATTCAGTTCTGACCATCGCAGTAATACAGCACAAATAAATCTAAAAGTAACCCCATGATAAAAGCTGTTAATAGCTCTGCCTTCTGAAACATGCAAAACACACATATGTTAGCATACTCTGTGTTAGCATGAATCCACAGCTTCGGTCTATCACAGAAACTCATTTCAAAAAGAACCACTTTCTAAGGAAAAAAAAAAAACAAAAACCACACACACAAAAATAAAAACCCCACACAAAACCACCTGTGCATTGATGACAGGGGAAATACCCAGAACAATGCTCTGCTCCCCCCAGAGCACAGGTCTGTAAGCTTTTAGAAGCTCTGGCAAGGCTCTGCAAGCACCTTCAGCACCTCTGTGTGACCCCTTGCCTTCCTTCCAGCTGAGCCCCAGACCTCCCAGCAGTTACTCCCAGGAGCTGGTAATAATCAGCTTTTAACTGAGCCACTGCCCACAGCTCTGCCTCAGGGCATGCTCCACCTGCATGAAATCCAGGAATCTGTAGGGCTGGCCAAAAAATGCCCCACATGACTCAAGATACTGATCCACCATGAACCTGCTTCCTCTTCATATCTGCTGTGTGAACTACCAAGTTAACCAGCCACCACCAGGCTTCCTGCATGATCAAGTATTATCTGTTCCCAAAAGCTGGCACAAAATCAGACAAATTCCTCATTCTGTGCTGTGACTTGCTCAGAAGAAATACAGCTGTCACCCAATAACTAAACAGAATCAAACCTCTGCTGGTGGAGTGAGCCAGCAATGACAGGTTTTTTATTAATGATCACAAAACCACTGCTTCACACAGCATTCAAGGACAGCCTATAGCCAGAGCTCTAAGAGGTGGCTGTAATGACCAGGAAATTTAATGATGCACTTGCTCTTTATGCATCTCTCCCCAGGAATATATCACATTGTGCTCAGATAACAAAGGCCTACCTTCTGTGCTGCCCCAGTGGGCACTAGCTGCCTGAAATGGAAGGAAAAAAGGATGAAGTTAAACTGTGAATCAGCCAGCGAGTTTAGCAAGCTGACCTACAGAAGCAAAAACATCCACCTTCCACATGTCATTGAGACTGCCAAGCTGTTAAGTGCTCCTTGAGGGTCCCCAAGAGCAGCTCTGGCAGAGAGATATTTTGTGCTTGAACACATCTTGCATAAGCTTTATTGCTAAAAGCTGCCATCAGTTCAAACAGCCCTCAAAGTCTGAAGTCGGTCTGACCAGTTCTCAGTTCCACAGATCCATTTCCCTCCATTAACATATCTTTCTCTAAATTTAGTCCTATACTTATGATCAGACCCTATTAGTGTTCTGTTTCATCTCATACCTTACTAGTTACAATGAGAATGTAAAAGAAGAGAAGGAAATAAAATTTAAAAGTAAGCATTCTCCCACAAAACAGAGAGTCAACTTTGCAACTCACTTTCTCATGAAATGAACTGCTTCATACAGGGGTGAGATTTAAAAAAAAAAAAAAAAAAATTAATGCAATCAAAAACTGAAGTAATGGAAAACCAGGAGCATCCTGGCTTCATGGGTCTGGATGTTTGGCATATTCTAATCACAGGACAGGAGTCCTCTCATTCACATGATTTTTTCATGGAGTTTTCACCTTGTTTCATACCATGGCATTTCAGTCACAGCTAGATGCAGAGTCAACAAACTGAAATAGTAATGGAATTGCAAGCTGATTTCTGAAAATTAAAAATCAGGAGGAAACCAACAACAAAATGCAATTAAAATGTAATATTAGAATCAAAGTAACTCTTCAGTGGAAAATGAAACCCACTTGTCCTTGTTGAAGTACAGGAGGTTCACACAGCCCCAGCTCTCCAGCCTGCCCAGGTCCCTCTGCATGGTGTCCCTTCTCTTCAGCATCAACTGCCCCACACAGCTTGGTGTCGCCGGCAAACTTGCTGAGGGTGCCCTCACGCCCACTGTCCATGTTGTGACAAAGATGTTTAACAGCACCAGTCCCAATTCCAGCCCCTGAAGAACAACACTCATCGCTGGTCTCCAGTTGGACATCGAGCCGTTGACCCCAACTCTTGGATTCCTAACCCACAGAGCGCTCCATCTGTCAAATCCATTTCTCTCCAGTTTAGACAAGGATCCTGTGCCAGACAGTGCTGAACACTTTGCACAAGCCCAGGTAGCTGACATCAGTTGTTCTTCCTCGACAGACTCTGTAACCCCATCACAGAACGCACCAGATTTTTCAGGCACTGTTTTCCCCCAGTGAAGTCATGGTGTCTGTCACCATCACCTCCTTATGTCCCATGTGTCTCAGCACAGTTTCCAGGAGGATCTGCTCCATGACCTTGCCAGGCACAGAGGTGAGACTGACTGGCCTGTGGTTCTCCAAGTCTTCTTTATTTCCCTTTGTAAAAATGGGGTTCCTGTTTCTCCTTTTCCAGTCAGTGGGAACTCCACCAGACTGCCACAAGTTCTCAAATATGATGGACAGTGGCTTAGCCCCTTCATCCACCAGTTCCCTCAGAACTCATGGATGTATCTCATCAGGTCCCATGGACTTGTGCAGCTTCTGGTTCCTTAGATGGTCTTGAATGTGATCTTCTCCTACACTGGGTGGTTTTTCATTGTCCCAGTCCCTGCCTCTGCCTGCTGTGACTCAGCTGATGTGGCTGGAGCTCTTGCCAGCGAAGGCCGAGGCAAAAAAGTCATTGAGTACCTGGCCTTATTCATAGCCTGGGTAACCAGGTCTTCCTTTTGGAAAGGGCCTACATTTTTCAAAGTCTTCCTTTTATCACCAACGTATCTATAAATGCTTTTCTTGTTGCCCTCGATGTCCCTGGCGAGATTTAATTTTGTCAGGGCTTCAGCTTCCCTAACCTGATCCCTGACTGCTCAGACAACCTCTCTGTATTCCTGCCAGGCTACTGCCCTTATTTCCACCTTCTGTAGGCTTCCTTTTTGTGTTTGAGTTTGTCCAAGAGCTTCTTGCTCACCCGCACAGGCCTCCTGGTGTTTTAGCCTGACTTAATCTTTGTTGGTATGCATCACTTCAGAGCTTGGAGGAGGTGATCCTTGAATATTAACCAGCTTAGGAGAGCCTGTATCCTTCCATTCCAACCCTTCAGGAGGCATCCCGCCATGGCTCCACGATGCCAATAGGATCATAATCCTCTAACTCCTGTGTATTCCCCATGCCATGTGTGTTTGCATAGAGGCATTTAAGCTGGACCCCCAATGAAGGTGACTTTACTGGCTGCTGCTGTCCCTCAGGTGCTCTCCTGCTGACCTGCCATCCCTCTCCAGGCTCTGGGTATCTCTTTCTGGTACTGGCACCAAACTGGTAGGCGTGGGATGGATTGAGGTTCACCTCCCCCAGCAAATTCAGTTTAAAACTCTATTCAGCATCTTGAGAAATATAAGACTCAAAATAGAATTGATTTTATCTGCCTAACTACTAATAATTTAACAAAATTTAAAAATAAAATAATGAAGTTTTCTATTTTCATCCTAAATTCAAACACAAGAATCAAAATAATCTTTAGCAAAAAGGTCGGTAAAAACATCTGCACAAAATTAATTTTAAAAGATTTTCAACAGTGTTTTCCAATAAGGGAACTGAAGATAAGCCAACCTCAGTTTGCTTGTAGACCTCAGGATTCTGGCTGTAAATCTTTGCTATCTGGTTTCCTGTAAAACGCTGAGAAAGAAATGCAAATGCTTAGAAACACAAACCCTAAATGGAGTCAATAATCATTAACTCTGTGTAATGAGTTCAGAACATTGCACTTTGGATATTTAATTTGCCTGATGCATGATGAAAGTCAGTGCACAGCAGGCAATCTGCACTAAACAGGGTATAACACATAGTCTCATTATGAGAATTTTGTTCACCTTTTGAAAAAAAGGCATGTGGAAAAGCATTACTATCCATAATTTACATTTCAGAAATGACAGTTCAATGGAATGAATCACACTTATTCTGTGCACAGGAACCAGCACAATTCAAATGCTGCCTTCAAATCCTTGAAAAGGTTTAAGCTACACAATCCAGGTACCTGCCTGTGAGGCAGGTGAATTGAAATTAAAGCAGGAAGTTTCATACCCAAAGCAGAAACTCCAGCAGAGGCTAAAAACAGATGCAAGAATATTTATTTTTCATCCACATATTATGTCAAATAACCAAAAAACCTTCTAACACAGAAACCTTAACATTTAGCAAGTAAAAAATAAACTGTTAGTGCTACGCAAAGTCTGATTTCAACATTACCCATAAACCTTGCATGATGATTCAAAAACAGAAACATCAGTTTGGGAGGTTAAAGCCTTATTCTGTTGAACCAAGAGTATGAGTAGGCAGGTGCTGAGATGCCTGGAGGGCAGCCCTGCTCCCACTCCATAGCTCATTGTCACAGTTACAAGGAGGTAAGAGTGAGGAAGAGGAGATGAGTGACAGTGTATCTGTGACAGTGTCCCAAACCTCTGAAACACTTCTCTTAGGTCAACAGCTGCTTGTTAGCCTTCAGGGAATATTAAAAGGCCAATCTTTTAATTGCAGAAGTACCCTAGAGCAGGTTATCCAGAAATAGGTGGATGGATTTCCCCTAAATAAACCTGTAACACAAACTGGGTTTCCATCCCCATAGAAATGTGGCTACACAAGATGCTCCCAGGGGACAACCAGGCCCTGAGACTTTAAGCATGGCCACCAAACACTGTATTTGGGAACCACTGGCCAAATGCTCACTCCAACTGCCTCCTGAAGCAAAATTTCCAGTGTTTGGTTCATTTCACAAGTTTCCCTATCTTCCTTTGTGAGACTAACGCAAAGCACAGCATGGTTGGAGTTTCTTCAGAAGCTCTGTCTTTCACAGTAAATGGCTGATGGTTACCTGCTGCAGATCCCTGTGATGATAGAATTGCTCCTATCACAGGATTCTGCTGGGAACTTTCTCCCCACCCATTCCTTACCTCATAGGCCCGGGAGCCAGTGACACTCGCCAGGTGCTGGGCTCCCCCCATGGCTTTCTCCAGCGCTCTGCACTGGGAGGCTGTGCTGGAATCCATCCAGATGGGGCTGTTACTGACTGAAAAACAGCCCTGTAATGAACAACACCCTTTGTCAGAAAGTCTGATCTCTGAGAAGTGCCTGCTAGAGTAATAAAAATACAGCAGCCGTATGTATCAGCTCACAGCTCAGTTCTCTGACATGCCTTCTGCCCTTCTCTCAACAATTACAGACAGCAGAATGTTGGCCAGTGATGATAAGTTCAACATCAATTGAACCAAATTTTGCATCAGAAGGAAGCAACATTCTTTTTCTACTGTCACTTCACAGACCCTGCGGCACGATGTCTCAGTGCATCCTCTGGTAGCCAAAGCCTCATCCCCTTTTAGAACTTCTCTGCAAACCATCAGATTAACTTCCCACCTCTCTACTAACACATTTCTCTTTAATGCACGGCATAACCCTTTTGAAATACAACTGAGGCTTAATACACCATTTATTCCAGCATTCTAATGCCATTTCCATGAGTTTTGCACAGAGGAGACAGTTCCAAAACGAATGATTCAACACATCAGTTATACAAAAGTCTCCCTTTCAACATACATCTGTCCTTTCTGACCCTGAAATAAGTAAGGGTCTTCCAGAGGAAAGCTGATTCCTCCCTATTTTTCTTTTTAAATAAAAGCTTGTCAAGTCTGTGTTCAAAGCTTGCCAAACACACACATACAAAATGTTGAGGTTCAACAAGGTACTTGGTTAGGATTTTAAGTCCACACAGCATTACACATCCGTCCCTTCAGAGGTAAGTGTAAACTGTTTTTTTAAATAGATATATTTTCTTATATATTATATTTTCTTATATTTTATATAAGAAATGTTTATATTTTATTTCTTATAATATCTTATATTTTCTTCTATTTTCTTCTATATTATCACTTGCACATCATGCAAGGAAACTCAGGTACAACTGTCTTTTTCACCACAAATTTTTGTTAATACAAATATATTAAAGAATTTTAAATATTTACAGATTGTTTACAAAAATATTACATTTTCTAGAAGAAAAACAGGCTGTTACTCTGACACAGAAAGATTCTAGGACACCCACTGGCACCTGTAAGCTTTTAAAGCAGCACATACTGTCATTCAGGAGAAAATAGAATGTCAAAAGCCCCGCAACTGAAGGAATAACTACTACATTTCATTTATGTAACCCAGCCAAACTAGAGGAAGGACAAAAGCAATGTGTAAGGATCAGAAAAAGGACAGTGTAGCTCTCCCTTCAGAGCTGTTGTGCACCTTACCTTCAGTGACTGGTGTAAAGGCAGTTCAGATGATGCATTCTTTAAAATCTGGATGCTCCCTTTTTTCCAGTACACACTCCCATGTTGCTGCAGGAAATACAAAAAAAGAAGCTGGAGATGCCCTCCCAAGCTTCAAGGTTCATATTCTGATCCTACACTCTAAGGAACAAAAGAACTCCCTCCAAACTAGCACCCAAAAATGCTCCTTTTCAAATCAAGGGTCTCATAAAAAAATCTTTAAGACTGAGCAAAGCAGACTCTAAACCAGAATATTATTTTGAACTACAGAATCTTCTAGTGGGAACTATTATTATACTGCTAATGGCATTAGATAGTTATTTGAGGGTTCTTTGAGCTGTAACCAGGGCTCCACAGTCAAGATTTAGCTCTGGGCTATTTCGGCACAGCCCCCTGATCCATCAGTTACAAGCCTGCCCACCTTGCTGGAGGGTGGGCAAAATAAAGGGAATATGGGCAGCCTGGAAATGCACTCCCTTTTTTCACTTGAGTACGGTGGGGTTACTTGGCAGTCCCCAACTTCTGCTCCACTGAAGAAATCATAACAGAGCCTTGATACCAGCTCTGATTTTCAGACACTTTGCTCAGACTTTCAACTGCAATCAATGAAACATGGAGATAAAAGCAAGGGGTTTGATTAATTAGCCCCAGATACATCAAGATGAATAACCTAAACCTCACATGTCAGAATAAGCTATTGCTTTGGTGCTGTCCTCACCCTGAATATCATCTCTGAAAGTTATAAAAGCCTTTGTCGATTCACTGGAGTACTAGAAGGAGACTGGCTAACTGACTAAATGTCAGGGTGGGTTTTATAAATCTCAAAAAAAGGCATTATGCACTACAGGCCAAATCACGGCAGCATTTTTGTCATTTCTGCATCAAAGACTCCCATCATTTGGGGTTTGTTGTTTCTGGGCAGATCCCTGTGCTGGCCAAAAAAACCTGCTCAGTGGGATGTTACTGTGCTTTTAGCAAACTGTGCTCCTCGCTGTTTTTTCCACCCCATTTTCCACAGGCACCTGGATCTGCTGAAATTCAAAATGAACAAAAACTTAAAACAATGAGAAGCCAAGCAGTTCTGCACTGTGCTGATCTAAACAACAACACTGCAAACCTCATCCTCCACTCCCACTATCTTCTAGTGATTGCTTTGTGTGCTTCAGGTGTCAAGTCCCCCTGAGGAACATCTATGGATGCTTATATAAAAACTTAGATATTATTTTATGCCATTACAGTCTTCTGCCATACAATTGTTCAAATTCATCACTCTGCCTTATACTCTATCAAAGAAATGCATTAAAACAGAACTTTTCTTTATAAACTAACCTGGCCAGCACCAGACAAAGCTCTGACTTGAGAGAAGTTAAAGCCTGAAGACCTCATCTTTTCCAAGATCATATCCAGAGCCTACAACAACAAACAGAATCAAGAATGACAGTAACGAGCTATCAAATTATGCATACTCACAATCTGGAATTAAACAGTAAATTCATGTCATCACTGATAAGAGTTCATTGGCAGATAATGAAAAATTAGCTAATGACTATGGACTTCTCAAAAATCTGCATAAATTAATTTATTAAGTGAGAGTCCATAAAAGAAAAGTTGAGTCACACAGGGGAAAAATAAGATCTTTAAAGAAGCTGAATCACAAAGATCCGTTCTTTGAATTCTAAATAAGAGGCAAAAATTAAAGAATTCCAGTTCATTAAAAGCACTTTTAAGAGTGCTAGACACACAGCAAGATTATCTTTTTCTGTTCTTATTTTTGAAAATCTATGAAATCTTAATGGAGTACACCCTGCACCCCATCCTACAAGACATTAGGTAACCTCAACACCAATGCCCCTAGTGTCAGCAAATTCACAGAGTCTTTAACAGAAGGCTAATTCAAGTGATTTTAGCACTTCAAGCACATAGGTAAATTTTGTTCTTGACACATTTTTCTGAACTTTAAAAATTAATCTGTCTTTAAATAGTTTAATTTAGATCAGCAATTCCCAAACTCTCTAGACAAATGGACCAATCCAAGACTTCCAAAGAAACATCATATATACCTATATCATCCTATTATTAATTTAATAATTACAACCGTTCCTCTTCATTATGGTTCAAAAAACCAACTGCAAGCAAATTTACCAAACCTTCGTCAGCTACTGTGGATTACCAGCTGGGAGTTCTGTGACATTTCATATATTTTAACTATTCAAATCCCTCAAGTAAGACAAATTTACATAGTACCATGTGAGAGGAAGTGTTGCAGAATCTGCACACAAGTAAGGAAGACCTTATTTTAAAATAGAAAAAATGATGTACTTCAAAATAAACATCAGCCAAAGTTACTGGGAATCAGTGAATAAATTGCCCTTTCACCACTTACAAGTTGCAACATCAATTGGTAAGCAAAGTTTATTCCAAACAAAATAGTTTAAGTAATCTGGGTGCTGCAAAAATACAGATTTAAGCAAGGCAAAGTGACAGCTGCCCCATTTGTGTATGAGGGGAAAAAAAACACCAATAGTCTTTTTTTTAATGAGGGAAAGTCAGGAAGGAATTTCTCACACATAGAATGCTGTAATAGTAGAGAGTGAAGAAACAAACAAAAAAACCCATCAAAATGTTAGCAACTTCTACTGTGTTTGTTGATAGCATTACTATTTGCATACCAAAGACACAGAACAACACTTCAAAGAAACAGAATGTAAGCAAAAGGACTATGTTGAATTGAGTGATGAGTTCCACTATTGCTCAGAATAAACTTTCATTTCTGTAACAGCAAGGAAAAAGTTCAACCATACAAAGTTTGTTCATACCTTGACCCACATAAGCACTGGGGAAGTGACTGTCAGTCTGTCACTGTGAATACAGACTCCACCTTGAGTCCTAAAGAAAAACAGGATTTTCTCTTGGTAAATTCAGCAATTTTTTTTCCCTGCCAAGCAGAGATCTTCAAGTTTATTAATGACCAAAGAGAATTTGCAATGCTTTTATGTTAAGAGCAAGGATTGGTATTTGAAACATGAAAAAGTGAAAGCCAGCTCTTAGGAGGTGACGTTTGACCCAATTGCAAAGTAAGTCATTTTCAAGGAAAGGACCTGATCCTGAAGTAAGATCTGTGATAGAATCCATTGCTGATACTGCTCATTGGCTCCATGCAATTCATAGTTCTTTCTGTCACAATCAGTGACGTGAACCCCAAAGACGAAGTTCAATTTTTGCTGTTAAACCATCAAGTAAATAAGTGTGTTTTATTGAAACTTGTGACTGGAGGATTACATTTATCAATTCTATTGTTTCAGTAAACAAATACTGCCATTCTACATCTTATTGTGAGATTTGAACAACAAAATTTGTCTCCAAATGCCTTTTAGATGTTCCCCTCAAGTAATTTACTTGCTGTTCTGAGAGCATCCCACCCAGTCATGTCCACAAGTCTGAAGTAACAAAAGAAAAAAAAAATTGGTTTATTTATATATAACATTTTGGGGTCTACTTTCTTAATTTATTTCCTGTTGAGAGCTCTTGTCATATTTACATGCAAGGAAGGCAAGACCATACACTACCCTTGCAGAGTGGGAAACATGAACATGGCATGACCTTTTTCCATGCCTCCATACGTATCAATGAGACCAGACAGGGCAACAGTCCCCTCACCCCAATCTCCAAAGCTTTAAATTACATTATTCGACTAAAATATAAAATATAAAAAGCCTTACTTAAATTCCGGAAGGTCCTTATCAAAATGAACATTATCTTCATAAATGACCCTCAGCTGTTCATCAATAGCAATGACTTTCAACTAGAAGATATAAAACAGGAAGTTAACAAAATCTTGCAATAATTGAATAGCACTCATAACTCATTTATAATAATTTAATTCCCACAGACAAAATGGGAAAAAAAAAGATCACGCCAAGGCATACAACTGACTGAAAGTATGGGCATAATTTTACATTAAACAAGTTATTATGTGAATTTCCAGCATGTCACCAATTTAGCAACATGTAGTTTTGTTTGTATTTTCTCTCCCCATTCTCTTTCTCCTCTAATTCACAAGAACGAGCTACAGGCATGTGCTACAGAACAGCAAACATATTACCAGGTTTATTGCTTGCATCACAGTAGCCAGTTTTCCCAATTTCTCCAAAGAATACAGTATCTTAGATTAAAGACGCCTTCTTTTTTTTTCCACGTTCTTTTTTCTTGTCCCATCTTACCAAGGAAGCTTACAGACCCTTTAGGGTACCTCGAACGCTTTCTCTGCTCCCCAGATGGTGAGTAAATCAAACTCTACCCGCTTGGCAAAGCTCAGAGGGCATTACATAAGTGTATTTTCAGCTTCTGCAACATATGGAAAGCAACATCCCCAACTCCATAAAGCTGAGCCTTCTTGTAAGCACAAATTAGAAGGGTACCACAACCTTTCCTCATCTATCTTCACTTAAGTTCACCTAGTTCTGAAGAAAGGCAGTAAGAGCCGAGAAGAAAAGCAAGAAGGTAGCTCACATTCTGTGCCTATTTCAGCCAGGGAGAGAGTGGAAACTGCTGCAAAAGGAACTGATAAAAAAAATCCCCACAAAGACTGTCATCTCAAGGAGCTGCATTCAAATAACAAGGCTTCCCCATTTTTACCCTAGTAGTGTAGGGCCATTATCTATGCCCTGGCACAACTCATTACCAACCTGCACTAGCTTAAAAATGGCTCTGACCCACTGCAGCCTAATTGGCTCTCTGCTTGCAGCATGTCCCTGTAAAAACACTTGATCGACCAAACCTGGATGTATCTTTTCAAGCTCCCAAACTTCAGCACAACCATTACGGTGATTTATACCCGAATACCTATTTTTAACATATTCAGGCCTCTGCACAACTTGGGCACAGTTTCTATTCACAGTGCAGCAATACCCAGCTGTGCCAACAAATCAGAATTTCAAGCAGCAACGTGAGGATCCAGGTTCACAGTCTTGATTCACACAAGGACACTGGGAAGCTGGGTTTGGGTGCAAATCCCAGCTCCTCTAGCAGCAGTCAGGGGGGTCTTCATGCAGCCTGCATGTAGAGAAGGGCCACAGCACTCGTTTCCAGGATTTAACTCATCCCTGGAAGGATGGGGAAGCAGGACACATTCGGACACACAACCCAGATGCTTCAGATGGGGCAAGCAGAAAGGGATAAAGGGTGCATTTATGCAGCTGAAGGGGACATGAGAACAACCATGTACATGCACTGCCTGCAGGCCACGGAAAATACACAGAGTGCTGGGAATTATTATGGCCCTGAACTAAAACACAGGAAGTTCCACTACAAAAAGAGGAAGAACTTTGTTACATTGATGGTGGCAAAGCACTGGAACAGGATGCCCAGGGAGGACGTGGAGTCTCCCTCTTTGGAGACATTCCAAACCCACCTGGATATGGTCCTGTGTCACCTGATCCAGGTGACCCTGCCTTGGCAGGGGGTTTGAACTGGATGATCTCCAGAGCTCCCTTCCACAGAGTCACAGGATCGGTCAGGTCGGAAGGACCACGGTGGATCATCCTGTCCAACCTCCCTGCTTTAGCAGGTTCGTCCCAAAGCACATGGCACAGGAACGTGTCCAGACATCTACTGACTATCTCCAGTGAGGGAGACTGCACATCTGTGGGCAATCCAACCCTAAGGATTGTGTGATTCCGTCATTCTGTGAATAATTTGGCATCAGCCATGTCAGGCTGCAGCGGGTGCGAGCCCCGGGCAGGGAGCACCGCCCCGCTCCCTGCAGCCCCGGCCGGGCCCCGGGACCGCGAGGAGCCCCGCACGGCAAACCCGCCGCGGGGAGGAGGGCAAGCGGGGACGGAAGGCGCGGGGACGGGACGGAAGCGGCGGAGAGGAGGAAGGCCTGGCCCGGATCGTGCACGGCGGCCGCGGTGGCGGCGGGGCAGCGCCGAGCGCATCCCCCGCACCTCGCCGGGGCAGCCCCCGCACCCCCCGCGTTCCGGGCCTGCCTTCGGAGCCGTCCCGGGCAGCGCAGCCCCGCAGCGGGCAGGGCCCGGAGCAGCCAGGGCGGCCCCCGGCCCCGCCGCCCGGCCGAGGGAGGGGAGAGGAGGGGCGGGGGAGGCGGCGCGGTACCTGCTGCGTGCTGAAATCCCAGCCCAGGTAGCAGGGAGCGGCCATGGCACGGCACGGCACGGCCCTCGCCCTCACCCGGGAGCCGGGGCAGGGACCGGGAAGGGGGCGGCTCTGCTGGCCCGGCCTCCCCGGGCAGGAGCCGCCGGCCCGGCCCTGCGGAGCGGCAGCACCGCGGTTAATGAGTGCTCAGGGAGCAGGCAGCGGGACGAGCGCTCCATCCCTCGCACAGAGGGGCCGGGAAGAGTTCGGGGACTGAAGCGATGGTGGATTGAGGCCATGGTGGGGTGATGCTGTGGTGGGATTGTCCCGAACGCGGGCCCGTTCCCCGGTGCGCAGCCCCAATTCACACACCGGGGCGAGGTGATGCTGTGCTGCTTTCCAGCTTGCGCAAGGCAGGGAGCTGGGTGGTAACCCCCAAAAGGCTGACGCACAGGACTTCAAAACTTTACACTGCTTATACATTTTAACAAACAAAGGCGTCAGCTTTCATTGGTTACAAATTCCATGACTTTTCCCCACATTTGAGTCTGGGGTCCGTTTTCAGTAGGTGGTCCATAGGCCGGTGGTCGCGATCACCCACTGCCACAATCACCTTTCCCCCAGTTACTGCTCGGTTCTGCTGAATTCACTCTTGGTGGCTCTTGTCCAGACAGCCCATTCATCTTGGGACTGTCTTCCCTTTTCCTTAAAACAACAGATTAGCCAAGCATACAGAATTCACAATGCAGTTGCTTAATCATAACAGCTACATCTACTGGTTAGCAACTAAAAAAAAAACCTGCGAAGTTTAACACAAAGCCTTGTTCAAATCTTGAGGGGGTCACTATCAGGATGATGGGGTGGTGGGGTAATGTGATGGTGGGTCACACCATGCCAGGGCTGTGCACGGGGCTGAGCACCGACAACCAGCACCCATACATGGGATCCCCAGCAGCAGCACCCAGGCCGGTGAGAGAACACCAGAGGTGCTGTGAAGGAACCACCCAGGAACCAGAATCAAATCAAAATGAGCAACCTCAAACCACAGTCCCAAGGAACTAATTAAATTTTAATATCCCATTACTGGGATTAATATCCCACAGCCCTGTTGTGGTATCGCACTCCCATCAGCACAAACACACACAGTATTCCATTAAAAAACACAGTATTGTTACTTGGGCTGAAATATTATTTTCTAGTTTGCCTTTTTTCACTTGGGAGGGTTGGGGAGATTTTAGGTTTTTCCATTATCTGCCATAGCATGTGACAAGTAAAGCGGTATTCCTTAATCAAAAGAAGACTCATCTAAAATATGCTTCCATTCTGCAATCAAGGCAGTATCTCAGCAGAGCCTTAATGAAGTCAAACAGGTTTTGCATGCCCACGATCTTAAACTGTTTTTACAGTACAAACACTTAATTTGAGATAGCTCAGTTGGTCAGAGCATGGTGCTAATAATGCCAAGGTTGCGGCTTTGATCCCTATATGGGCCATTCACTTAAGAGTTGGACTTGATGGTCCCTGTGGGTCTCTTCCAACTCAGAACATTCTGTGATTCTAATTATAAAATACTATGAAATTTTGTCATAGACTGAGCATTTAAAAATATATCCAGTGATTTCTCAAAGCGCTAACACCCATAGGTTTATGCTTTCAATATTTCTAGTTACTATTGCAAAGAACAACCTTTAGAACTATGGCCACCAGGTAGTGGTGGAATTTCCCTGCCCCTGAAGAGCTCATGCTGGATGAACCTGTCCTGAACAAAGGTCTCACTTAACCAGAGGCTGTGAAGGAAATAATGTTTTCGAAATGTTACCAAGAACTGTTTCCTCGGTGTAATTTATACCAGAAAACAAAGGATCAAATAACACATAGAGGCTGGGCTTTTTATTAATGCAGAATGTGACTGGTGAGCCAGAGAGGAGAGGCTTTCTCGGCCCTTTCACTGGCTGCATAGTCCCTGTAAACAATAACAGATTCAAAGGCTGAGGCTTGAAGTGCTGCAATTTTCAAAAGACTTGAAAAAATGAAACTGAAGCCTTTTCTGAAGAGAAATGTAAGAATGATTAATGACTTCAGAAAAAGAGAAATTAGTGGATTTTTATTTTTTAAAAGTAGGTATTGGCTAGTAGAAAGGCAGCAAGGGTTTATAAATAAATAAAGCAATCTTGTGAGGATGTAAGAATCAGTTATATTCTTCAGCAATCAGGCCAGAATAGTCTCATATAACAAGAAATCATTTGACTTAAACAGCACAGAAAAGCTGGGGCTGGGATAACCACCCTTGTATTATCAAATCTCTTAACGTTAGGAACAAGGGGGAAAGACAAGTGAGGAGGAGAATCCACTGAAGGACAAAGTGAGAATGCTATTGTTGCTACTTTCACTGTTCATGTTTCTCCAAAGAAAGTAAGGAAGTTTGGAAAATCAATGCCTTACCCAATCACTCTGTTGCCCATCTTCTCATCAAGGCAGTGTTGTCTCAAATTTATTGTTTGTGTATGGAAAATTTGCATTGCTGCTGTTCTTTCTGGACTCAAATTCATGCTTGCAGATACTGCCAAGCCTCCAAGAATGTTTCTTGAAAGCAAAGAAGGTTTAGCTGTGCATTTATCAGTGAAGTTGCATTCATGTACTAGTGATGTTTCAGCACTGACAAATCCAGAATTTCCAGAGGGGATGGACAAAATGCCGTTTATAATTGAAATGTCACCACTGCAGATTAACAGCTTGAGGCAAAGCACAGATTAATCACTCAAGACACATGGAGCAGAATAAAGGGAAAAGCAAGTTTATTCCCCTTTTCCTATTAACTAGTTTCTGACCTGATGGAGAAGCAATACATCCATGCTTTCCTAGGCCCTTGGCTGTTTAGATAAGTTACGACTAGGATGCCAATTAAAGCTATTTTTTCTTCCCCCACTGTCAAGTTAACTGCAACTGCACATTTATTTCAATTCATTGCAAAACATAAACTAACTGTATTCCACATTCCTACATACTTTTGTCACCTTTTAGTGTCACTTCCAGTATCAAAACCTGCCTCTGATCTCAGCTGCACCCTGATATGAACTTAAATTTAACTGCACTCTTCAGCTTTGCCCAGGGGAACTCCTTCGAAAACAGTGATAGTCTAAATTCCAGGCTTCATTATCATCACATCATCTCAGACATGCCAAGCTAGAGAGCAGATAGACCAGACCTTTGATATAAATTAGGATGACTGTATTGACAGCAGTCCAGCTAACCTGATTTATACTGGCTACCTAATTTAATGGGATGTGGAAGGACTCACACCTTCACAGGAAGTGCATGGTCAACTACAAAGCTAACAATCCTTCTGCTTCCAGCAGTAGATTTTGGGCACCTAACCAGTTATTCTAAGTAGCAGGGCAGACAAGTGTTTCTAAGTCCCAAGCAGGTATTTCACATTGGTACACCAGCACAGGTAGGCACAGTAGAAGGAATGGGACAGGTAAGAGTCGCTGTACATAGAGACTTAAGTTATGAACATGCAATAAACCACAGCAGCCCATGTTAGTAACAAGCATTGTTAAGCCTGTTGACACAATTATTCTTTTCCCAATAAGAAATCTTGTGGCTCTTTAATTAGCCTCAGAAACAGTAAACATAGAAAGCTGGGTCAGATGCAAGCCAACCTTTTTGCCAAGTGACCTGAGTCACGTGCACTGCTGCTAATGAGGTGGGAGATGTTTACAATGTTAAGCTCCAAGTAACACAACAATAACACATTAACACATCACATTTTAAAAAAAGAAAAAAAAAAAAAACCAGAAAAAAAAAAAATCTCAGCCTGAGCACTAGACCTACCTGCTGGAACAATATCTGAACAGTGGCAATGCTCTAAAGGTCATTCCCTTTCTACTTAGCATTGCAAATACTCTTATCACAAAATCTCCAGCAATGTTTAACCAAGTACTGTGAATATAAAATACCACAGTGCCATAAATTAAAAGATGAAGTTTCTGTTCTTTTTATTGAGATGGCATTATAACACCAAAAGTGTTTTTCTTTCCCTAAACACTAGCTTATCTGTTTAAATTATTTTTGCACATGATCTTGTCATAGCCATTATGTTTGTCCATACCTCCAAATGCAGTGGAAAGTCTCATTATTCGCTCTGTAAGAATAAGAACTTGATGTTTAAAAGCAATGGATTGAGGTAGCTGATTTTTTACTGGCTGTACTGTGAACACCTGAATATGAGGAACTCCTTTACTTTGCAGTGAGCACACACTGGAACAGGCTGCCCAGAGAAGTTGTGGAGTTGTGGAGTCTCCCTCACTGGAAACATTCCAGAACCATCTGTACACAATTCTGTGCAATGTGCCCTAGGACAACCCTTGAGCAGGGATGTTGGACCAGGTGACCCACTGTGATCCCTTCCAACCTGACCCACTCTGTGATTCTATGAAGGCACGTACAAAGATCCAGCAAAATCCCTGTGAATGAGTTCCACAAGAGGAAGCCCAGAGCACAGTTGTCACATAGAGACTGAAAATGTAGATTATTTAAGTGTAGTAATTATTCCACAAACCTACTGGCTGATTTAATTTTTTGACATGTGCATATTCAAAATGCCAGGTGTGGTACTGCATTAACCAGTTAAGGCCCTTTACAGAGAACTCATGAAGAATTTGTGCAGGATTCCATATAAAAGCACACATAAGCACACAAATAATGGATACAAGAAAAGAATTTAAATGATGGCTCAACTACACAATCTCAACTATACCATCAGTTTCATAGATATTGGTCAATTTGCAGCTTTTATCTAATCATGTACATAAAATCCTCCAATTTCACTTTTATTGAATTCAGCAGAAGATGTTTTGACTTCAGTGGGTACTGAATCAGGCACTGTGGAATTGTATCTGGTTTTATATACTCTAGTTTTACAGATGTAATTTCCTTGACTCAATTAGGCTACCAGTGATTATGAAGTGCAGTACAAATTCCTCATGAGATTTCTCCATGGAAGCAAAGTAAAGGATGCTTCTGAATAACAAATTATTTTTAGGATACTTTCCTCCTCTGCACAGACTTGAAGACCATGTTCATTCTCACAATGGTAATAGTACTTAAATATCCTGTTTGGAGGACTATCCTAACTACAGCCATTCACAAGTCTTAACAAAGTTAACTTATGCACCCAGCAGATTTTCTTGAAGATGAATACCAAAGTGGTTTGTGTTCTAATGCTCAAAAGCAAATACCTCAGAAGCAAGATGGTGTCATACAGATAAAACTTTTCATTAACAACAGATTAACCAGTTCTTTCACCCTCTACTTGATTCTTATCAAACTCCACTTACAGATAAGTACATCTCATTGATTAAAAGCAATTAAACTCATTCCTACTCAAACAATGCCTGAATTGGAAATTAATAAGGGACAAACCTTTCACTTTTCAACACCATCCTGCAAGGAACAAAAATCTTCTCGCAGTCAAGAGTGAATCACTGTCCTGTAGTTTTCAGGTAGAAAAATCAAGACAGAAAAGTTATATAGCTTATACAATTTGTTTTAGACCCTGCTTGAAATTCCCACAGAATTCCTATATGCCTATTATGTCTACTGGGAGAACAAATAACCACAGGCTGTTGACACCTCCCAGAACTGTAGCCTTCGTAACTCCATGGATAGGAAACAGCCAGAGAAGTAGTTGGTATAGAATAGAAGGAGGCCAGGGACACATGAGGGAAGATGTCAAAAGTTCATTCGTTTAAAATCTCTAACTGGTAAATACGTTCAGTTTCTTCTTAGACTTGCCTCTGCACATTGTCACTTCTAAAAGGGAATTTCAGAAGTTCTTGGTAGGCAGGGATAGCAGAGCTGTAAAAAGAACAACTCCTGACCCTCAGTTTTGGAGGCTGATCGTTTGCACAGGAGAGATTCCAGTCCTATGAATGAGACAACCAACAGAGGGAGCAGCCTTCCAACAAAGCAAATTTCTGCATTTTAGTTTAGTTTTTGTAGCAACTAACACTCCAAAGGAATATTATTTAATCCTCAGCAAGTCAAGACAGAACAACAGAGGTTTTTAAATGCTGCTTATGTCAGGCACAAAAAACACATACAGAACATCTGCTGCATTCAACTCCTCACAAGCATCACAACTGAATTTGACCTACAGGAATCCAGTACCTTCTGTCTGACCACATTTACCATCCACAAAAAAAAAAAAAAAAAGCAAAGAATGTGATTCTGCAAAGGAAACTGGATAGCACCAAGCTCCCAACACCTGCGAGGCCAGATATGTGAGTACTAAATCATAGAATCACACGATACCAGCTTGGAAGGGACCTCAAGGATCAGCTGGTCCAACCTTTCCTGGCAAAAGCATGTAAAGCACAAAATATTTGGTTTGAAACCCCAGTGCTAACTTGGTGTTCTTGATTTAACCCTTTAGAGACACCCAGAAAGAGTGAAGGATCAGAGATATTTGGTGTATGCCTACCTACACACACCACCTGATTATATTTACATAAAGACACAAGGAATAAAAGGGATAATTAGAATCCTATCAAGGAAATGTGAAGATGGACTACATACAACCCAAGCTCACCAAACCCTCAGAGCGACCTGAAGGACGGCTGGTCCCTCCCTTTGAACCCTCTAGGTCTGAAAGCACATGAAAGATCAGGTCAGAGGAAACATCTCAAGATCATCTTGAAAACTTCCATTGTAGGATCCTTCACCCCATTAGTAAGGACATGCAGAGAGCACCAAAAATAATCTTGCACCATCAGAAGGTCCTGTGCTCTACTCACAACACCCCGTAACTTGGGCATGCTTTTAGGTTGTGCTTTCAAACAGTAGAAATGCGTGTGCTCTTATCAAAAATCTCACTAAAAAGTAAACAATTACTATTGATTCTACTATTAGTGTCTAGAACCCAAATAATAGCAGCCACCTCGTTTCTCTCTTTGTGTTATTACATTCTCTAACAATAAAATAGTCACTTTCTTACACTCCAAGTTTGTACTTAAAATTTGAAAAACACCATAAAAAGCTAGAGAAAGGGGATTATCCCAGTAACTTTCATTTTCCTTCTCAGTGCCAGTTAAAATCTACAGACATTTGTATTCTGTCTTGTTAAGCTCCATGAACAGTGCTGAACATGTCTATAATTCAGCACACGGATATCATGAATAATACACCTCTGGTCTCAGGTGTGCAGTAAAACCCAGTGTTACAGGAAGTGCATTCAGTCAGTTAACCATTATGAGCATTTTTAATTATCTTTAAATCAACAATTCTTCCTAAAAGGTCCTCCAAACAATTTTTAATAAAAAACTAATTTACTACACGCAAATTAATTAGTATGAGATAAAATTAGTTGCATCTTTTTAAATGAGATTTTGCAACCAAGGTCAAGGGCAGTAAACATCTACTTCAAGTTCTAAAAGCCACTGCTTTTGGACTATGAAGTGTTCTCAAATTTTTTTTTGCCTCAAGGAAATGAAGAATTGGTTCCATTGTGATGGAAGAAAAGACTTAAGGGAAATAGGGCACCTCAGACTTCAGTGGATAATCAAGTGAAAACCACTCAGATGATGCTTTGATCAGGAGTTTGTTCAATTAAAAAATAACAAGTTTTGACACAAACCTAATCATGGCAATAAATTCTCAGGACCTATAGTGCTATTCAGAAATACGTGTGCCAGTGCTAGAAAATGGCTTGTCTGCTCATATTCCTCAGCAACCTACAGCCCAGATGGAGACCTCTAACGTTTCAGACTCAGGCAAACACAGTCACGCCACTCCAATAGTGCCACCTGCTGCGTACTGGGAAAGTGTACAAGGCTCTGGAGCTCCAGGTAACTCAATTGCAAGATTGATTGACTGATTAAAAAGAAATCACACATTGGTGTGCATGTATGACAATAGGAATTTATTTTTATTTATTAATAATACCTAAACAGGCAATACCTAAAAGAAATTCCACTATGATATAAGAACAGAACCCACAGGTAATTCGTTTTCAAGTTTATCCCAGTGGCGTAATAAGGATTAGCTACATCAGCTCACTACACATCAAAGTCACAATTAACCTCATGTACTTCCTGATGTCATGCAGATTAGAACTGCAATTCATTTCATTAATCATATCCTGGTTGCAAATTACTCACAAAACACACACACACACACACACATGTATATATGTGTGTCTATATATATACAGACATGCCTTGATGCCAAAGTGTACCTGCACAAACATACATACACACAAACCCATACACACCTCCAGAGACTGAATCAATTGCATCCCAAATCCTATGTGCAGTTTTGGGCCTCTCATGACAAGAAAGACATTGCTGGAGTGTGTCCAGAGAAGAGCAACAGAGCTGGGAATGGGCCTGGAGCACAAGTCTGATGAGGAGCAGTTGAGGGAGCTGTGGGGGCTCAGACTGAAGAAAAAGAGGCGCAGGGGGGACCTTCTCACTCTCCACAACTCCCTGAAAGGAGGCTGTAGTGAGGTGGGGGTTGGTCTCTTCTCCTGGGTAACAAGTGACAGGACGAGAGGAAACGGTCTCACATTGCACCTGGAGAGGTTTCAGATTGGATAGTAGGAATATTTTTTTCATGGAAAGGGTTATAAAGCATCGGAACAGGCTGCCCAGGGAAGTGGTGGAGTCACGATCCCTGGAACTGTTCAAAAACCACTTGGGGAATGGCACCTCAGAACGTGGTTTAATGCTGAACATGGTGGCGCTCGGCTGACTTGGTGATCTTAAAGATCTTTTCCAGCCTTAAAAATTCTGTGAAGACTCTCTATTCACAAGCTTTTTCCTGGAAAGGAAATAAATTGCGATGTATAAGGGATTGGCTGAGCGAATCCTGTCCACAGTTCCACCTGCTGTACAACCTGGAGTCATTCCCTTCATTTCACCAGGCATCTGGGTCCTTTATCCAGTTTGTGGCTTTGTTGCTTACCTGTGCAACTGCTTGGGAAGGGACTGCCTTGTATAAACTATTCACGTATCCACCACGTGTGATGGCTTTTCCATGATCCCAAGGGAATGGTACAGTACAATTAATAATAATTTGTGATCAGATACAAACTCACTACACGTTAAATGCTCTTCTAACGAGAAGTGAAGCGCGCATCTCTGAAGACAGAGCCTGTGTTCCAGGTTTAAGGATGCTGTCCCAGTAATTCCTCCTGCCACACACAGGTAGGCTGCTGCACAAGCCACTTTCACAGGAGGTCAGAGAGTCAAATAGTGTGACTGGAATTTTAAAAAGGTTGGGTAACTTTTATGACCATTAATAATGTTTGTATTGAATGCCAGCTCAAACTGTAATGAGGTTAATTAAATCTCCTGTCCCAATGTATAAACCGACTGCCTGGAGGTCCAGAGGCAGACTCCATGTGACAACAACTCAGAACACCGCACAAACAAGGCAATTGAGGCACGGCTTGCTAGAGAGCACCAGGTGTTTGTCAGTGCTGAAGGCAAAGTATCAAAGTAGATCTAACAAAGCCATGATACATCGGAACAATTCTAACATGACACGTGCTTTTTCTTGGGTAGAGAGAAGCCAACTTCAAGAGTATCCAGTGTCTGACAGAGAACTGCGTTTACTGTTCTCTCCCTGGTTAAGGCAGGAAAGGACTGCAGTTTGAGGTAGGTAACACAACTGTAAGACACAAACATATTGGGAAGGCAGGAGTAATGATTAACAAGTCAGCTACAGTGGACTTACACGTGAGCCTGCTGAGCCTTCCCAGAGCTCTGCACTGCATAACTAGAGTCTTGTCACCTGAAGACACAGAACTTCCAAGGGCATTCCCAAGATCTGCAGGATATGAGCCTGATTCAGTCAATCACTTATGATGCAACCTGAGGAATATGAAGGAGCAAGTGAACTGTCTGAGCTCAGGCAACTGGGAAGTTCAAGCGTGTTGAACGGTCTCAAGGAAGAGAACGGCTGTGACATTTCAAGCTCCTGCCAAAAGCCTCCTGGGAAACCAGCCACTGCAGCACTTTGGGCACATCAGCAGATTTCTGCTACAACATGCATGCCAGCCTGCAACAAACTGAACTTTTACCCTTTCCCAAATAGGAAAGGGCCCAGAATTTCTGAAGCAGCAAGGAGGCTTGGATTATACGTCTCACAATGAGGACATTTAGTAATACCTAAAACTTAGTCAAAAACTTAACTAAAACTTAAAATAGCCAAGTAGTCTTTCCAGTTACACAGATCAACCTGCTGAGGGTTTACTACTTTTATTAGCCAGGGAGGTTCTGACTATATAATCTTTAATATCTTCATAGTTTTTAACATATTATTTCATCATTCACTTTCAAGATATTCAAGATAATTTCTGATGTTTTTAAAATCAATTAATAAAACTTCTGCTCATTTCTATTGTTTTTTTAATGGATCTTAAGAAATGGCATCTTTTTCTTATATATGAATTTTGTAATGACATATTGTTGCTTCCCGACTATCCCCAGTATTCTGTTAGAAAACAAAACTTGGAATTAATTACTCAGTTCCCTGATACCATCTAACAACACACCTTCCTTACCAGAGTGTAACACATCTTTCTGCTCTTACCCTGTGTGCACAAAGGGAATGTAACCATTTCAGCTACACAGATGTAACTGTAGTAGCACAGCTGGTTTTTATAGAGAGGGTTTAACGTCTTGCCTGGTGAAGAGGAGGTTGTGCAGACCCCATAACAACCTTCCAGCATCTGAAGGGAGCCTACGAGGCAGCTGGAGAGGAACTCTTCATCAGGATTTGTAGCGACAGGACAAGGAGTAATGGGTACAAATTGAAAGAGGGGAAGTTTAGGCTGGATATTAGGAAGTTCTTTACCGTGAGGGTGGTGAGACACTGGAACAGGCTGCCCAGGGAGATTGTGGATGTCCCAACCCCGGCAGTGTTAAAGGCCAGGCTGGACAATGCCTTGAGCAACCTGGTCTAGTGGGAAGTGTCCCAGCCCATGGCAGAGGGGATGGGACAAGATAGTCTTTAAGGTCCCTATCAACCCTTAACATTCCATGATTCTATGAACTTCTCTTATGCCACAATGGCACCACAAACCTGTGCAAGTTTTCGTAAGTGAGTGGTTATTGCCACTCCAACAGCTGTGGTTTATGTCCTTCTAGACACAAACTGTTCTCAGCCAGAAAAATAAAACACCCCCTCACAAGGTATCTTGGAAATAGACCAATGGATAAATAAAAGCCTATTGTCAAAGCGATAGGAGTGTTATCCCTTTCTAAGAGAAAGTACCATTCTCTTTGCCTCAAGGCAACTTCAAGCTATTAATCTTCCCTACAATTTCACTGACTTTGACTCAGTGGGTTAGAGCATGGTGCTAATAACACCAAGGTTGTGGGTTTGGTCCCCATATAGGTCATTCACTTAAGTGTTGGACTTGATATCCATGTGGGCCACCTTCAACTCAGAATATTCTGTGATTCTGTGACTTCTGTTGTGCTCAATGGAGGATGTTTGCACAGAGCAACCCAAGCCTACACTTGCAGTGCAGGAGATTCACAGTTCTAAATGTATCACAGGACTTCAAGTCCACAAAAAGGGAAAAAAACCATCGTGGAATCCACTGCTATTTCCTCTGGCCATACATCACACTGTCCATTGTGACAAGCGCCTGCCTGGCTCCTGTGTCCCTGCGCCCTGGGTTCCATCGGAACCCACTGCTGTTGCTGTGCCCACAGAACCCCCCCGGCCGCTCCAGACCCTTTGCCTCAGGGACAGCCACTCCTGTCTTGCTCCTGGGAAGGAGCTCAGGGAGCAGCTGGGTGGATCCCCGAGCATCCCCCAGAGGCTGTGCCAATCCCACGGGCTGCAGGTGGGTGCCTGGGGCTGCCACAGGGTGCTCCCAGCTCAGGGGGATGCACAGACGCTGCTTTGGTGCCTCCGCTCCCCCAGCCAGGAGGGATGTGTCAGAGCTGTGCCAAGTGCCTTTCCTCCTTGTCTTCAGGAAAAATTAATACACCCTGCTTTATTAGCCAACCGTTCTGACAATCCTCTGTCCCTTCCATCAACAGTTTGGCTTTCAAGCCTTATTTCTCTACTTGATTTATGTCACACAAAAGGTAAATTGTCTGTAGAGGATGACATTTGAGTTACAAATCTCAGTCTTGCATTCAAACTGGCTCTTAGGAAACACTGTTTACTCAAATTAGTTTTGAGAAAGACCTTTTAAACCCTTACCAAAAGTGTGTCACTGCATGAAAACGAGCAGATGCACAATAGCATTAAAACTACTGTTTAACTGCATTTTTTTTTTCCCACATACTACTGTCTTGGGGCCCTTGATGGACCTAGTTCAGGGACAAAAAACTTGCAGTACGCAGCCCAGGCATAGCTTTATACTTTACCTGATATGATCAAAAGGCACATGTTTTTCAAATTTGTGCCTCATTATGAGATAATACTGTTAAAAGTTCATCACATTTTAAAATTTAGTTTACCATGCATTTGAAGAGTTTGCTCAGGTCTCAGTAACAAAATTATTATTCCTGTAGTTCATTTCATTCTATAGAAAGAAAGAAGTCCTAAATTAATCAGAGCAAGGTATTCCTGTCTCCAGCCTCCCAATTCCAAGTGTTGTTGGCCCATATTTTTCTGATTCTGCACCCAGGCCTGAATAGTTTTTAACATATTATTTAAAAGGGAGCAGTAAGCACAAAAGTATGAAGGCATAATAAATCCTCCCCTCCCACCCCACTGCCCCAAGAAGCATCAGCAAGAATGTAACTGGGTGAAAGTTAAGCGGGGTGGGGGTGG
>VZTI01000186.1:973614-1032050 GCA_013397865.1 Struthidea cinerea | reverse complement strand
CAGAAAAAATATTTCCCAGGTGGAATTCCTGGCCTGGGGATGCCTCCACAACAGCATGCCTTTAAGAATTAGGATTGCTACATAAACCAGTATTACCCAGCCTTTTCTGCACTTGACTGTGTAGAACGAGGGCTTGTACTTCACTGTTTTTTTTGGCAAAGGCTCATACGCTCACAACCTTAAGTAAACATTAAATCCAGCTATCCAGTCCTGATCGTGAACTCTGTATGCAGGAGCTCCGGGCACACGGCATGAAAACAACCTGACTGACATCCACAGCTTCAGTGCAGACCAGGCAACTCCTGACACAAGTCACCGTGCTTGGAAGAAAGTTATCCCTTCGTTTTAAGAAGATTTCAGATGTTCCATAGTTGATTCGCTTTTTTTGCCAGCACAATGAAGGAAATGTCCTGCTTCTGCATGACTTTTTCTTCCTTGTTGGAACAGATGGTGAAGGCTTACAAATACGTGACTGGTATTTTTTCAGTGACTCATAGCTCAGAGCCACAGGTTTCAGACGGTGATAAGAAGCTCACCAAGATGGATGTAAGCGTACTTGAGGAGCAGTATGACCATATAAAACAGAAGCAAAAACTGCAACCACACATTATTGTATATAAAACAGGTACGCTTGTATTTGTAGAAAAAAAAAATGCATATGTAATGTAAAGATTATTTCTTTAAATCTTCAGTAATTCCTAGGTTCATTCTTTTTGTGTTCAGCTTCAAGAGAGGTAAAAGTAAATTCCTTTTCTGTCATTTTGGGGTTTTATTCCTTTTGCTGAAAGATGGTTTTATATTTATATCAATAAGCTTCATGTCAGTGAAATATTAATATGTATTTGCAACAGATGAACATATTTGAGGTAAGGTTTTATACATTTTTTTATCAGTAAAATAAAGTTCTAAACATAAATAGTAACTCTTACAGGAACCATGTTCTTCATGTCTATGGTAAGTGTATTTGTGCAATGTATTCTGTAATATTTCTGCTCTCTTGAATGCTTCCATCAGAACTAGAAATTCTGGGTCGTCTTTCTCTTTTTCCCTTCTCTATCTGTATAAGGACAGACTACAGGAAGCAACAGCAAATAGCAAGTAACAAGATATTTGGGGTTTTGTTAAAAAATAACTTTAATTAAAAGTCATAGTGGGTAACTGAGAGACAAGCTTTGAACAAAAGGTCCTCTTTTGAAAGTATTTTCCGTGCATATTGCTAGAAAAACAAGTAAGAATATGTATCACTCATCTACCTGCTACGTCAAACAGATTTTATGTAAGAAACTTGCCATTATTTTAAACCATTTAGTTAGACTACTGCTTACAATACTACACCGATACATTAGCTTCCCAAGTTGAAGTGATATTGAGAATACTAAGACAACTAATGAAGCTGTCTTACGAACTTAATTGTAGTATATAAAACATGCTTCATTCACCTCTCTTATTAGTATTTAGCTCAGTAAGTGTAGAACTTAGGTTATTTCATTCTTTATGTTTTCTTCTAAGTTTTTCAGCAGTTCTAGCATTTGGCTATGTCACACTTTATGATCAAAACAATCAGAAAAAAACATGTAATTATGAACTGTACAACAGATTTGCTTCTTCAATATTCTTTCATCCAAATGTTTTGAAATTCTCATGTTAAAAGAATTAAGATCTCTGTGAGGAAGAAAAAATGTATCTACAAACTTATTTTATCAGGTATCAAAAAGCAGCTAATGTCAAAAAACCAGCCCATCTAATCAGCTATAGCAAAAATATGTTAGTTAAAGAAAGGGAGCAGAAGCCTTTATTCAGATTAATTGAAATGAAGTTTCAGATATAATGAATGTAATCAGAGTAGATTTTTTGCAAGGCCATTTGAAGATTAAAATATGTAAGAAAGTAGGACTGCACAGTTTCTGGGGAGTTTAAAATGCAGTAGAGCTAAAAATCCACATACAAGTATTTTTATACATATGAACATGCCCCAAAACATTCACAAAGCCACATAACCTGCTGCACCGAACTTCTATCTTCAAACAACCTGTGTGGAAAGAATTCATGTCAATGTCAGAAGCAGTCAGAGTTTGGGCATTTTTACTTATGCTGAGTTCTCGAGGTCCTAAAAGTTTATCTTTTATATTCCTGTGGAAGCTGGGAAAACCTATTACATGGCTCAGCACTTTGCACCTGTTACATGCATCAGTTTTCAAGAATATGGGGAGCAGAAATGAACACTGCCATATAGGACTACCCTACACTACCCCGAAATTCCAGGTAGTTCCAAAAGGCAGTCCAAGTATGTATCAGTGATTTGTACTGATAGCAAATTGTTTCCCTACCTAGAGGGTAAAATTATGGCTGTACTGGGAAAGGGGTGACAACAACAGCACCACCACAAACCCCACACATACACACAAACCTCAAAGGCCAGACACAAAAACCCTCATGGAAGGAGAGCACCTTCAGTCCCTTGTGGTCTTAAAAGTCCCTGCCAAAAGTCTTTGTTCTACCCAGTAAAACCCTGCTTTGCTCCTGCCTGGCAGACCAGCTGTCCTTCCATGTAACCACAGGGATTTTGAGCACTGTAGGTTTGTTGCACCACAGTTGGAATGGTAATTCCAAGTTTTCTGGAGGACTTTTAGCTTTCTATGTCACTACCTGTCTTCAGGAGTTGTGAAATCGTGGACCTTTAAACAGAACTTAAAACCTCTGACTTCTCTATTTTTTTGACAGAGGGGTTAGTAACCAAGAAGTCACCTGAAAACAACTTTCTTCTGTTTCTTCCCCAATACACACAGCCACATTCATGCTTCTGCCCAGTCCTGATTATTTGAGAACAAAGACCATGACAATATTTGAAAGGCACCAGCTATGGGATAATACAGCAGTGTATTCATTATTTATTGGCTAAGAAGCTGAAAAACAGTATTTACTTTAGGAATTAAGTGGGAGTATTCAGCACATGCAGTCACAACAGAATAAATACTGGGGCTCTGATTGCAGAAATCTCTTCCAAGTATTTCCCAAGCTAACTTGAGATAAGATTAACTTTTGCCACTCCAGAACCTTAAAAGTTTCTATTATGATGACAGCATGTGGCCAGATGGTAAACAACTCTGCAACAAGGCTATAATACACAATTTACAGGGGGAAAAAAGACAGAAGGACAGAAAGAAAGCTTTCTTGAGAAGTCTGGACAGTGCTGAAGGTGTGTTAATTCAACACCCAGTGGTTCAGGACTATCGCATTTCTATCCAAGGTCATTGCTCAATTTTGGGTGCCGCACCTGTAGCCAAGCAAGGAATCAAATCAACCTTGAACTCAAAACCAGTGCACACTATAAAAATTGGACTAGATTTGTCACTCTGAACTTTCTGATCAGCTCAAGACAGATCATAATTCTTCTGATGACCAGTTCATAAGGTTCTAGATAACACCTGAAGTTGCCTATCAATGTCAGTTCAGCCAAGAGCACAGTTAACATCCACAAGAACGTGCAAAGCTGCTTCCCCTCAGTCTCTCAGTTCCATTCTCTCTTGATTTGTCTCTCACATACGAGAACAAGCCCTGGTTTTCACCAGCTTGGTGCAATACTGTGCTGTTCTGCAGAACACACAGGGCTCTGTTTTGCACGTGGACGTTTTTGTAGCCAGCCAAGCTCAGCTTTATTTCTTGGATAAGGTCCAGTCATAACTTCGATTCTCACAGTTGCATGGTAGAGAACTGTGTGTTCTTATCTCTCCAAGTAGTGCCACCCTAAGAAATTCTGTTAACACACTTCACTGTACAGACAGATGCACAAACACACCTGTATCTCAAAGTTCTGCGCGTGCTTCAGTCTCCTTTCTTCCGGTAACGCGGCACGAGAGCCAATGTGGGCTAACACGGTTCTCCCTCCCAGCCATGCTGCAAAACAGCTCTTATCAGATCAACCCTGCATGGCCAAGGAGCAGAAAAAGTTCTGTGATATTATGCTAGGGTTATTGTTTTGGCAGTGGGAGCCAAAGGCAGCAGTGAAAGCCCTTGCTTAGCAAAATCCCTGTTGTACAGGTTCATTACTGCCTGTAAACCAGCTGGGTCTGACATCTGCAAATACTTATTCATAAAGATGACACAAAAGGCAGCTATAAAGCAGAGGTTGTGCTGTTGGGTTTTTGTGCAGGCAGCATCCTACTCGAACTAGCTTCATTTCAAATTCAGGGTTACAATCCTTTAAAAACAGCTCTTCAGAGACACTCAGAATATAATCAGCACTCTCCTATGTCTACTTTTCTCCCTGTAATGTGTTTCAGAACTTATACTGCAACAGACACAGCCCCTATAACTCAACCCTGTAAATAAGGCCAGCATTCTGCACAACCCCTACTTTAAACTATATTTATACCAACTGAAGTGTATTTCATTAGTGTCAATGGATTATCTTTAGTGTAATAGATCCGTTTCTGCTCATTTTCAAGACACAGAAAACCAGTCATGTCCAGCAATTTGATGACTTCTACATGTAATTAAAGTAGCATTAGCACTTCTATCCCTAATATCTTAAACATTTTTAGCAGTAGCTTTCATAGTGCTTTAGAAATTAAGATGTAGGGTAGAAGAATAAAAAAAAAAGGACACCAGATTCTCTCCCACTGTTACAGCTACTCTATACCTTTCACAGAGGAAGCAGATTCCTCTAAGTGATCATTCAGGCAACACTAGTGTGATAAGCTTTTTACACAATTTATACTGACTGGAATAGTAAAATCGCAGTAAAATAATAAAATACAAGCCTATAGTGTTAATGATCCCTCATTAAGAAAAAGAAGACATTCACAACTTGTTTCCTCTAGAAATAGTCCCAATATTATTAAGTTGTGAATACAAACTTCAAACAGTATCAAACAGAACATTTTTGTCTTTCAATTTACAGCACTTGCCAACACACTGAGCGAGTCCCTACTCACCTTAAGAAGTTTTGCTTACAAGCAATTAATTACTGAAAGTCGATTCTCAATCTGTGCTGTTAATGAGTCTTAGAGTACCAGTTAGATCAATATTGTCTTGATAAATTTCCATTTTCATTTGAAAACTAGGATACTATTTATGCCCTCAGAACTGCAAAAGCAAGCATGAAGTAGTTCTACTCCTTAATCTGGCATCAGAAGAATTTGCACTGCTCTCAGCCACTGAAAGAAAGAGCACAGATAAACTCATGTTAAAGCTTTTCAGATTAGTTTACGCTGCAGAAATCATACCTTTGATTTTTGTCACCATAGTAACGTGCACAAATGCATTTCTCTTGCAGGTGGACATGAATCTGTTCTCCCAGAATCAATGGTCAACCCTGTTCTAATTAATAAGAAAGTTAAAAGATCAAAGTCATATAGAGGAGATGTCCCTGTCAGAAAGGTCACACTGGAGGCAACCAACAGTGGCGACTCAGAAGACGACTTGTTATGGCGCATCCACCTGGGAACTCACCGCCTGGGGCAGGGCCCTGGACAAGGAGATTCCTGGGATCTTTCCCACTGCAACAGCACACCATGGAGTTTCAACAACCAGAGACTGATTTCAAAGGGAAATGACACACTGCAGACCAAGGAATATGAAGGAGCAAGTGAACTGTCTGAGCTCAGGCAACTGGGAAGTTCAAGCGTGTTGAACGGTCTCAAGGAAGAGAACGGCTGCGACATTTCAAGCTCCTGCCAAAAGCCTCCTGGGAAACCAGCCACTGCAGCACTTTGGGCACATCAGCAGATTTCTGCTACAAAATGCATGCCAGCCTGCAACAAACTGAACTTTTACCCTTTCCCAAATAGGAAAGGGCCCAGAATTTCTGAAGCAGCAAGGAGGCTTGGATTATACGTCTCACAATGAGGACATTCAGTAATACCTAAAACTTAGTCAAAAACTTAACTAAAACTTAAAATAGCCAAGTAGTCTTTCCAGTTAGTTATACAGATCAACCTGCTGAGGGTCTACTACTTTTATTAGCCAGGGAGGTTCTGACTATATAATCTTTAATATCTTCATAGTTTTTAACATATTATTTCATCATTCACTTTCAAGATATTCAAGATAATTTCTGATGTATTTTTAAAATCAGTTAATAAAACCTCTGCTCATTTCTATTGTTGTAAAGCAACTTAGTAAATATAATTGCTTTCTGATACATAAATTTATCATCATATATTGTTGGTTCCGTCTATCCCCAGTATTTCGTTAGAGAACTAATGAGGTCTCCCCTTCTGCAAGATCTTTAGAGGGAGGAGACCTTCTCTTGCAGGTGCTTTTCAATGACACAAACAGGAGCTATGCATCATCCAATTCTGGCCACAAGTGTTCAGACAGGTCTCTTTTTCAAATGTAGGCTTCACAAAAATTGGAAATGGGAAATGTCTCCCCATTTCATAATGGCTAGGCACGGAACATCATAGTAACTGGGTTTTTTTCTTCACAGTAGTTCAGTATTTAAAGAATTATTAGGAAGAAAAAAAAAAAAAGCATAGATAAACCTAATAGGTATAACAGGGAAAAAGTACTAGATAACAATTAGTCCACATGAAACAAATTACCTGGAAGGAAATACTTCAAATACTTCATTGTCCTTTGATTGAATTAGTTATCTTAATTAAACATGGACCTTGAAAACCTTGGTTTTAAAGTCAATGCAGGTTTATGCATGGACTAAGTAACTAACTCCTTTGTAAACTCTTTCATACAAACACTTCGTCCTTTCCTCAGGCTTCTCTAGCATACTACTGTGCTTTGTATTGACTGGAACTAATTTAGAAAAGGCATTTTGCCTTTGGAGAATCTTTCAATTTAATTTCCAAGGACATTATGAAAGACCATTTTCAGTAAGTTTTCATTTGTTAGTGGAGTAGTTTCAGTTATGAGAAAAGTTGCTATACTAACATTTCAAGAGACTGGAATATTACACACACACAATTGTCTAATGAGAAAATGATGGGTTCTTTTCCTAAAGCAGCTGTAGTGAAAATGAAACAGGAAAATGAGAAAAAAACCTAAAACTTCAAATACTAGAAAGTCCCACTTCTCAAGGGCACCTGATCTGCAAAACCTTTCCTGTTAACTTCTTCATGTTTGGCCATCATGGGCAGGAGCTTTCATCACTGTTACCACAGGTGTAGGCCAAGTTTCAAGCGCTGAACTCAAGACTGCCATAAAGCAAAGTTTACTCTGAGTTTATCGGTAGGCAAGCCTGACTGATTTATGCACATGGGGGAACCTGGAATCCTGAAATTCTAGTTCAGTTTCTTGTTCACAAGCCCATGATCCCTGTGAGGTTCCCACTTCCAAAGCTGGAAACGGGACCCTCATGTAGTCTGCATGACTTCCTAAGGAAAATGTTAGGACAGTCCTGCAGGTCCCTCCATTCTAGAATAGATCACACTGCTGAGCAATGATTTCAGTCACACATAAATAAAACAGAATAAAATAGAATAAAATCCCTTTGCTGCTGGGACAGCATGCTGCTGATCACATGAAAGAATCAGCCCACATGAGTTACTTGTAACTGGTGTCACCCATTAAATAAAAAAAGCTTATGTCTTTTACAGGTATCAAAACCATTACAGGCCCTCTGAGGGCCTCAAATACAAAACACAGTGTTGAGCAGCCCATACTGTACAGCCAGATCCCTGAAGCCTTGCACCTTGCTCCCATTCCAGGACATTGTGGGGACTAGAAGTGACCCTCGAACAGTGCCTCAGCCTGAGGTGGTGGTTAGCACCAGGTTTTCCACACCACTCACGTATTCTTCCAGCCCAGTCTCTGAACCCAGGTTAACTTTTGACAGCCCCACAACCAGGCAAGGCTCTGCCCACTCTGTTGATGGGGAAATACAAACTCCCATGCTAAATCTCACCCACAACATTGATGCCTTCAAAAAATACAGGCAAAAAACCCAACCTGCACACTTGTGCCTCACACACAGAGAGGTGGTAGATGAGGGGTGGCTACAGAACTCAGCCCCAACCAAGCCCCAGCCTCTCCTGGAGGAACAGTCCCTCAGGCAGCCTTGGAGACCCCCACCACGTCCCAGGGATGAGCCACCAGATACTCTGGAGCCAGAAGCTCCTGTTGTTGTCCACAAAATCTGGTTCATTACCAGATTTTGTTCATTACCAGTGCAACAAGCCAATAATTACACACTTGAGAGAGACATTATTTATTTCAAAGTTGTGGAAGCCTGGGTGCTCCGTGGTACTCCACAAATCAAGCACACCAACTATCAAAACTCTTTACTATTTATACATTTTAGCAAACAAAGGCATTATTGTTCATTTGCTACAAGTTAGATAGTTCTCTTGTTAATTAGTATTCTATCTTCTACTGGTTAATGATTCTCTCGCTTCTTATGCTAATTATTCTGCATGCTCAGTCTTTCTCTTCTTTTGAGTCTGTGGGCTTCTTGGATCAGTAGTTGTGATGTGTCCCTGCCGGAATTACCTTTTACCCAGTTGGAGCTGAGTTGGTTTTCTTTGTTTCTTCCTTATCTTCGAGTTCCGCCAAATGTCCTTGTGGCCTGTAAATTCTGCATTCTTTGTGTCACTATCAGTAGCAGCTCCTCCTTCCCAAGCTTTGTTAACCTTCCCCAAGGTCTGAGATTATTGAAACATGTCGAGCCCTAAACCTTATCGAAGTAATTCTACCAACAAGTAATTTATTTTTGTAACACCTGGCCATCACTTTGAACTTGTAAGCTGGTGTTTCATGGGCTATGTCTCACAGAACCACAGAATGGGTTGAGCTGGAAGGGGCCACAGTGGTCATCTGGTCCCACCTCCCTGCTCCAGCAGGGCCATCCCAGAGCACATGGCACAGGATTGTATCCAGATGGTTCTGGAATATCTCCAGGGAGGGAAGACTCCACACTGTCTCTGGGCGATCTGTTCCAGTGCTCGGTCACTGCTCAGGGAAGACGTTTTTCCTCATGTTCAGATGGAATTTCCTGTGCATCAGTTTCTGCCCGTGGGCTCTTGTCCTATTTCTGGGCCCCAACAAGAAGAGCTTGGTCCATGCTCTTGGCACCCCTCTTCAGGCACTTACCCACACTGATGGGGTAAATCTCAGGGACAGGATGAGAAGACACGGCCTTAAGCTGTGGCAGGGGAGCTTTTGGTTGGACATTTGGAGGAATTTCTTCATGGAAAGGAAGATTAGACACTGGAATGGGCTGCTCGGGGAGGTGGTGGAGACACCATCCCTGGAAACGTTTAAGGAAAGACTGGACGTGGCACTCAGTGCCATGGTCTGGTTGACGTGGTAGTGTTCCGTCATACGTCAGACTCGATGACCTCAGAGCTCTTTCCCAGCCTAACTGACGCTATGATTCTGTGATTCCTCTCTTTTTCACTAGGCTTGAAAGCACGCAAAGACCAAACACCAGAGCACGGCGACCGAAGGCAATTCCGACACATCGCGCGTTCGGCAGCGGACACGCCCCGGCTCCTCAGAGTGAGGGCAGGGCGCGAACATGGCGGGCGGGGCGCGGCTTCACTCACGTCACGCCCGTCTCCCTGGGCCTTCCGGGCTGCCGTAGGAGCCGCTCCCCATCCTCTCCCTGAGGGACCGCGGCCCTCGCCTCCCTCCCTCCCGGGAAGCAGCTCGGGGAGCAGCTGCGTCGGTCCCCGAGCTTCCCCCGGCGGCGGCTGTGCCGAGCCCGCAGGGCGCAGGTGGGTGCCCGGGGCCGGGGCCGTGCTGGCACGGCCGCGGTGACAGCGGGGAACGGGGGGTGCCGGAGCTGCCCTGGCACGGGAGGCACTGGATGTGCTCCTGGGGAGGGATGAGGATGCCCCGGCACCCCGGGCCCGCAGGGATGGGGCTGTCGTCCCTGTGGGTTTGCTCATAACGCTGCTTCAGTGCTTCCCCTCCTTCAGCCACGGAGAAATGCGTCAGGGCTGTGCTTTCCTCCTTTTTAGGGAAAATTGATGTGTCCTCCTTTATTATCCAACCGTTCTGACAATCCGCTGTTCCTTCTACCAACAATTTGCTTTTTGAACCTGCTTGCTGCATGTTATGTCATGCATCTTATTTCTCCACTTGTTTTATTTCACGTATAAGGCAAACTGGGCTTAGAGGATGAAATTTTATTTGCAAAAGCTCAGTCTTGTATTCGGAGTGCTTCTTGGGAAATATCCCCGGTTGTTTACTCAAATGAGTTTTGGGAAAGTCCCTTTAAATTCATACCGAAAGTGAAATTGTCAGGAGCGCTTCTGGCGTTTCATGGCTCATGGAAGAGTGAGTCACAAATGTTTTTGCTGTGGATTCTCGTGCAATTTAGTGATGGAATTTATTATAAGTGTTGGAAATGTTACATATAAAATCGTAGGGTTTGTGTTTGTGAAAGAAAAATTTTATTTTTTAAATAGAGGGTTTGTAAGAATAAGTTTGACTGGAGACTGCAGGGGTGTTTTCTGTTTTGATAGCTTAATTAAAAATCACAAACTTACCAAGCTATAATATTGATAAACAGATGAATGACCAGTTTATAAATGTCACCTGTGTTTACAATTCTTAGTCTTAAGCATAGACTGCAATTTTAAATTTTATCTGGGTGACCCAAAACCGTGAGCAACTTTGTTAATGTTAAGTAGAATTATGGGTATAAAATGGGTCTTCAGCATAACTTAAAAGTGGGAAAATGATGGTTACAGGCTGTTCATGAGAATTCCCTGACTTGTTTTGGGAAAGGGGGAAAGCTGCATTAATGACTACAGTGCAATGTTTTGAAAATTGAGTGGTTTTGTCACTTTTGCTTTGTAAATGCCGTTGTTTGCCTTAGCTCTAAAATAATAGCAGTGGCATCCCAGCAGGAAAAAGAATGTGTGGTTGTCTCTGCTAGCATTGACAGACACTGTGCAAATTACAGCAATCCAACTGGAAAGATTGCTAAACCATCCACTTGCCCAGTTCATCCCTCTGACTCCTGTTTAGAGGAGACTGTTGTCAGTGCAGCTTCCAGGGAATTCTTTGTAGCTCAGTAAAGCTGGGCTCGAGGTAAGGCTGTCCAGTCAGCTTACCACATATTGGATATTTGCCTACATTTTTTTCCCCTCAAATAGTGTTTTTCTGAGCCAGGAGCAGTTTTTGGAACGGGGAACTCTTCCCTTTTCTCCTGAGAGCTGTGTGCCAGTAAACAAGAATGAAAGATGGAAACCACCCTGAAAGAAAAGTGAAACTGATTAGTCAAATTTCATGCCAACCTTTGTGCATGTATGCCAACATTTTAAATGCTTTTCTGTATAAATTAAAGGACATTTTCCATATGATTCCCAGTGTCCAAGAGCCACAAGTCTCCCGTGCTTTATCATGCCCCCAGTTTTTTTTTTCTTCCATTGAGATCTCTGCACTCACCTTTCCTTGCCCTCTGTGTGCCTTCCCTGCTTCTTGGGGTGTTTGGTTTTTGTTTTTTTTCCCAGGGACATGCTGATTTACTCAGGGTTTCCTGCTTTCTCTGAGCTGAATCAGAAGTGGTGGATTGAGCAGCTCCATCCAGAGCAGGGCAGAACAACTGAATTGTCAATTTTGATGTATTGACACTTTCTGCAATCCCAGTTCACATGAGGGGATGGGAAGAGGTTTAATTTGTCTCAAAATGGCAGGGTACTTCTAATTTATTGCTACTCCAATCCAAATTTCGCCCTCTTTTCAATAATTTTTTCCCCATTTTTTCTCATCATTTGGCCTCAGTTTCCCCTCCCCACCAAATTGCATGAAATGCGTTTAATATTCATCTTTTATTGCAGAATTCCAAAATGTCACTTAGACTTCTTGAAAAGCAAAATATCTTACTACAGGAAAGCTGTATTAAAGGATTGTTTATGTTTCTTTCTTTTCCCTTCCAACTGTGCTTTTTTTTTTTAAAGAATGGCGCAAAAGAAGTATTTGATAGCAAAACTGACAAGCTGCTTAAGAGAGGACAAAATTCAGCTATGGAAACCACCATATACAAATGAGAAAAAAGAAGCTGGTAAAGAGATGAAGGTAAATATTTTCTCTGAGTTGATGTCATACATCTTGCATGTCATACTGCTGGTGCACTTTCCCAGTTTTTCTTCTCGTTTTCTCAGGAGCTTGTACAAAAATATTCATCCAAGCTGAATATCAATGAGAATGATACAGAGAATATGCTTGAAGAAATACGGTGTAAAGCAATTGAGCGTGGGACAGGAAATGAGAATTTTAAAGTGACTGGGATTGCAAGACTTGATATATATCTGCCTCGTAGAAAGGTGAGTAACACTGCAAAAAAAGTCTGCATAAGTAGCTTTACTTTGAGCTTTTCAGTTCTAGATCTGTGTCTATGCAGATATTTTCACTTCAGCTTTTTCAGGTGTTTTATGCAAGTGATCTGTGTCAGGTATATAAAACATGGGGAGCGGGGGAATTACATAGTTTGCCAGGTATATGGGAATATTGTGGCAAAGGAATATAATATTGAGGAGATGAGTAATTTTTCCGTTTAGGATTTAATGACAAATAATCTTTTAATTAAGAAAAGTAAGTTAGATTTAAGTGTCTGTTTAAATTTGATTCCTTCTGATGTAACTGCTTGTATTAGCAGTAAAGAACAGGTGTATTTTTTCAGCTGAAGAAGACCTGAAGTGGAGTCAGCCTATTGATGTTGCTTGAACTTGGAAATGAGAAGCAGGATTTTCTATTGTTATGGCACTCACTTGTTCCCTTCATAGATTCATAGAATTACATATTCACAGAATCATTAAGGTTGGAAAAGACTTCCAAGATCATCGAGTCCAACCTTTACCAACCACCACTTTGTCAACTGAACCATGGCATTCAGTGCCTCTTCCAGTTGTGTCTTGAACACTTCCAGGGATGGAGACTCCACCACCTCCCTGGGCAGCCCGTTCCAAAGCTCAGCCTTCTAGAGCAGACTCCTAAAAGCTTCTCCAACAGAGAACTGAATTAAGTTTTGCCCTTTTAAAGTCAGGTTTCAACTTCTAGTTTCACACATAAACTACTCCTGTAGTGAAAAATAATTACATGGGCTAAAGGGTAGAGAGTTTTAAGTTATTGCCATGCAGTTAAAACAACCAAATAGTTTCCTAATTCTGCTTTATAATGCTGCTGGGCAAAGAGGGGAATGAATTAATTTAAAATTCCACTTTATCTAATCTGGGACCAGAGACACTAATAGGAATTAATCATAACTTAGCCAGTCACAGGTGAGTAGCATAATTGCAAAACACAGTTAAGATTGGAGGTGCATAATTAAATTAATTTAAATTGTTTGGTTCTGAATTTAAATTTATTTAATTCTGAATATCCTTCTGTTATAATGCTTATTTGTAGCACTATGTAGCAGGTACAGGACTGGAAATTACTACTATGTATGTCCAGCCATAACCCTCTAAACATGATTGTTATTTGAAAAAGAAATGTTATTGTAGAACAGTTAATTAAGAAAATGTCCTAAGTATCTTGATATCGTGCTTTTTCTTCCCTTTTTCTTTTCCCCACCCAATATAATTACTACAGAGCAGGAAAATCCCACTGGAAACCAGTCTGTTCATCACAGGCAAGGAGCTCAGATCCCAGTAAGTGCAATCACCCTTCATGCTTCTCTCATGAGACACCACCCTGTCATACAGCATTTAAAAAATGCAAACAAACCCACTTTTTGTCTGATTTAATCTTTTTCTTAGCATGTATTCTCTGAACAGGATGTCCAGTGTCCCTGTAGAGCAATTCTTCTTGGGAACAGCTGTGGTTTAACAGATGGAAAACAGGAAAAAGATAGTTCTGTGTAAATCCCCAGCAAGTACCTGAGAAGGCACCAGTGATCAGTGTTTCAAATCTGTAACCAGGCAGATCTTCTGAACAGTGAACATTACCTTCTCTTTCTTTTGTGTTTTTAAGCATAAAAAAATCAGATTCTTTTCTGTCTGTTTTGCTTTTTCCCTTTTTATATCCCAGATTTTCCCTGTATGGTACACAAAGCTCTCTGATGATGTTATTTTAGTTCTAGCAGCCTTTCGTAGCAAAAATGTTAAGCCATTTATAAGCACTAATTTTTAGATTTTACTGCTATTGTAACACCAATATTGTGTAGCCTTAGAAATTGATGCTCATGGATGAAATTATTTATTTCACAGGATAGCACAGGAGCATGCATTACAAGAAAATGCTGTCAAAATAATCATAAATAAGAAGCAGCTTGATCTGGGTATGTATCTCTAGTTAAGGATACCTTTATGCTAATTTTCTAGTTTTCTAATTCTCAGAAGAAAAATGGCCTCATAACTATATTAATTTCAGAAATTTGCAAAAAACAGCGGCTGTATTTGTCAGGTTCTGCTTTACAGAAAATGTAATAAATGATGATCAAAATTTTTAAATAGAATTAGATCAGTTAAAGAAATACTGCAATAAATGTTGAAAATCCACTTCTCTAGTGTTGAAACACTGAAAATGCACATTTAAGAGAAACTCTAAATTTCTTCAAAGACTTTATCATGTAGTAGCACTTGCAAAGACTTTTTGTAATGCTTTGCCCATGTTCAACCTGACAGACATGTGGGATGTGATGACACAGCTTTTTCTTTGCTGATGGCCCTGGAATATATCAGAATTAAAACCATGGAACTGACAAAAGGAACTTGGATTCAGTTTCCAGTTCCTCTGTCCTGTACTCTTGTGGTGTATGGTCCTTAACATGTTCTTATTCCAGTTTTTGCCTGAAGATCAACTAATTGAAACAGAAATAATGGTATTTTTTTGAATGTTTTGGAAAAAACAAGGAAAGAAACGTATCAGTCACTTCAAAAGCACTTTTAAGATGCAAGTCTGATTCTAAATTTTGCTGACTATGTCAGTAATTTTCATGGTTTTTGACTGAGTTCTCAAGTCTTGCAATTTCAGTAGTTCCAGTACTTGACTTGTATTATTCACACTCTATTTTGCAGGTAAAACCCTTGAAGACCAGGGTGTCACACACAACGCAAAAGTTATGGTGCTTCAACTGGAACAGAGTGATGAGGAAACCAAAAGAAAAGTTCAGGAGGAAGAGCTTCAGTGCAAGAAAGAGAAAGAAATAAATGACAAGATGCAAAGAACTAAGAAGGGTTTGGAAATTCTAGCAGAGAGAGGTAAGTGGGCTGGTTGGGTTCGGGGAGAGGTGGGTGTTCATTAATTTTTGTGCATCAAAAATTACATTCTCAGAGGCCTTTCAGCGTGGAAGAGTGCCGATACCATGGCTGAATTTCAGTTCATACTTTTCTGGGTTTCTACCTACTTGAAAACTGGTTTTTAAGTTGGCTAAAACTTTATTTTCTAGCCTTTTTACACAACTAGAATGCTACAAAAAAACTTTAGCACTTTGAGAAGGATATAATATGAATCAATTATTTAATTGGCAGTTAGCAGTTAAGGGTCTGATGACTTGTGAGAAGCTTTAGATTTATTGTAGACATAATCACAGTGGCATAATGTGTTATAAGTCATGAAACACTTTTTTGTAGTTCAGCTATGGCTGTGTGTAACCATGGTTTCATTGTGCAGAGCAACTCATTTGTCACTGTCATCTGCAACATGGCTGTTTGTGTTCTTATTCCCTTGGATGTTGATTCCTGGCAACTGTGGATTAAGTTAAAGGGATTTGAAAAATTATTAACAGTAATAATTTTTCAAAATGAGGTTGTGTTTGTGAACTGCAGTGCTTGATGGTGAGTTTAAATCACTTCTCTATTGCATTGTTTCACAAATCCACAAGCAAGGATCTATGGAGATGAGCAGGTAATAAATTCCTGCCAAATGCAGAAACACCTGAACAAAGCTTCAAAGCTGGTGACAGCCAGTTTCTTACTATAATACCAGATTTTGAACACATGACAGAAGTGTTTGCATTTTTGGACTTAAGGATTGGTTTAGACCCCAAATTTTGAATCCTGAATGGGGTCTCTGTATGGTTTTTGCCACTGTCAGTTACAGCCAGTGCCAGAGTACAGATCAGAGTCTGTAAGGGGCTCCCAGGCTGAAGTTTCTGTGAGAAGTGTAGTCAGGGTTTTAACAACCCTTTTGTTTCACCTGAGAGAAACCTCAGGGCAGAAGCTTTTAATCTCAACAAACTCTTCCTTAACTGTCTTTTGCTTGCAAGAAAATCATATTTTCATTGTAAATCGAATGGAAGTGAAAACAAAATTGATAACTTGGTTATAAGCATTATAGATGTGGGCAAGGAAAATACTGAGCTGTATTTTTTTTCAGCATTATCAACTGTGTTGTATTTTTTAAATATTCTATGCTTTAGTTGATACATCATTTCAAATGCTATGTTGTATAAAATACAGGTGTTTTGTCTTCTGCAAAAAAAAACTTCTTTAGAATTCATGTAACTTTTAACACTGTATCTAAATTTCTGCATTCACAAAGCCTTTTCCATAGTGACCTTTCTAGAAGTTTCTCATGTTTACCTGGCCAGAGCTACTGTTGGTTGCTATGTCCACAAAACCACACATGCAGCCTTTATGTGTAATTCTGATTTTTTTGTTGTTGTTTGCTGTTTTGTTTAACAGCATACTTACTAACATAATCTTACGGCAGCAGAGTTGCTCTGTTGAAGGTGGTGTTTAAATTTTAAATGTTTTTATATCTTTCAGAGGAGTACTTGGATCCAGACTCCGTTCCATACCTAGATATAGCTAATCAAACTGGAAGGTCAATTCCGATTCCTCCTCAAGCTAAAAAAGTAGGTGAAAGCATCATACAATGCTGTTAAGATGGCTCTTTAAAGCTTGGTCTGTGAAACATTTAAAATATGGGATTGAAATATAGTCAGACTTTGTGGGGATGTAACCCTGGGTCCACTAGATGTTTGTTTAATACAAATAATTTTGAAATAAAATTTAGGTAGAACTCTATAGTGGGGAATACTTCAGTCACCTGGAGACAGCCTCTGATTGCTGATCTCATTGCAGGTCTAATCTTGCACTGACCCCTGTGTCGTCCATATCTTACTTGTGTGGTTTAAGATGGGCTTTAATTTTGTTGTATCCTAGTGCCTATTGTAAATTTTAGGTGTCCTAGAAAGGCATGAAAGTAACTTGTTTCTTAGGCCTTATTTCCATTTGGAACTTGATGAGTCTCTCTAAATTGGACTCTGTTAATATAGTTTTTAGATCTTTTTCACTGTGTCCCATTTCAAACTTAAATTTGTTCATCATTCAAGAAAGTTCCACATTCTCAACTGAAAATAGCTTTGGTTGAGTGCAAGTATTGAGTCACAGAAGGAGTGACACACCTGATGTTGGCCACTGAAGCAGAAGAATAGCAGTAGGAGCTGCCTTTCAAGATTAATGGATTTTCTGAAGATAAATAAATTTTTTTCGAATACTTGGAATTACACCCAGCAACAAAATTGTGAAGAAATGAGCCAGTGTGTGCCAGATGCTGCTCCAGCCTCTCCTGAGGTCTGCTGTGATTTCTGCATCACCTGGAGTCTCTGGGTGATGGGGGTGACACTGTCCACTCTCACACTGCATGCTGTTCTGTTGAAGTGCTGAACATAATAATTCACCTGAAGAGTTAAAGCATCCAGTGTTCAAGTGAATGAGATTTCATCAGTATTGATCAAAAGTAAGAGGAAGTATTGTGGGTTGTTTCTATCCAGAATTATTATTATTACATTTCCATTGTTGCGCTGCAGGAGTGTTTTCTTGACACATTCAAAATTTAATTTTCAGTTATCAGGTTTTTCAGGAGGTGAATTTCTAGGTTTTGCAAGATAGTTGTGATAGCAAAGCGAAACAAACTTGATGCTGTTAGGAAGTGTAGCACCCAGAAAATTGCTGAGCTTTGTATCACTCACCATTAAAAATCTCTCTGGGGTTGCATTCTTAAAGTAAGCTTAGTGCAGCGTTTCATGTGCCAGTAACATCCATTACTTTTAACTAGACAATATCTGACATTATCAGATGGGAGAAAAGTGTGAAGCAGTGTGAAATAGCACTGTTCTTACAGAACTGGTACAGTGGTATTTTTCTAGGCAGAACAAGGACTCCAATGGATTACCTGGATATTTCCTTTTAGCTCTTTGAGCTGGAGAGGTGCAGTCAAAAGTCTCAATCTGTTTTTCTAGGCACTCGTGCTGGCTATGGGTTACCATGAGAAGGGCAGAGCATTAATGAAGAAGAAAGAATATGAAATAGCACTGCCATATTTGTTGGATGCTGATAAACACTTCTGGTAAGAACATTTTGAGTCCTTGTGTCTCTCTTTACTACTGTCAGCCCATAAAGGAACAGCACAAACTCTACCTGTGTATATAAATCAGGGCCAGTTTTGCTTGGGCTTGCTTCACACCCCCTCTTGCAGATGGGAAACAGCAGATAAAGCTCTGACTTGCTGTGACAGGTGGCTTCATGTAGAACAGCTGAAACAGATACTGCCACTGGGCAAGTTAATCTTTCATAACAACATAAACAGAAACTGTCAATATTAATGTACCGGGTTATAAATTGCATTGGCTTGAGAGACAGTCATGGATATTCATTTGCAGTTGCTCCTGTGAAGTAATAATTTCTTGTAAAAGGTGGAGCAGATAGCTGAGGTCAGTAACCATACCAGGGCTTCTGCAAGTAAATTAGTTTCCTATCAGCTGTCAGAGCCATAAATTACTCTTTTGAGGTCCCAAAAGTCATACTGTCCCTGTCTGTTTCTTGTCTGTGTGGGTGTGCAAGGGGACTGGCACAGTACTCAGCATGTTATGTGCACTGAGGCAGTTTCTCGGTCCTCCCAAAGATTACACAGGGTTTAATTCCATTATGCTTTTAGAGATGCCATCTTAAACAGTAGCCACAGCTCATTTTGTTACTGTAATGCTTTAAGATGTAGTGTTGGCATCTGTCCTGTGTGTCAGTGAACAGGATGGGTGATCAGGACTTGATTCCCGTTTCCCTGGCATCAGTTTGCTGCCTCAGATATGAAGAGTGTGCTTTCTACAACATGAGTGTGCTCACTTCTAAGATGTTGTCTCATGAGTGTTAAAAAGTGTGTGTGTGTGAGGAAGAAATAAACAACCTTCTCCCAGAAAAAAAAAAAAAATTGTTTTATTTTCCAGTGAGTGTAGCATGGAGCTGTTGAACACGGTTGATAATTACGCAGTGCTGCAGCTGGATATAGTGTGGTGCTACTTCCGTCTGGAGCAGCTGGACTGCCTGGATGATGCAGAGAAAAAGCTGTCCACAGCACAGAGATGCTTCCAGAGGTGCTATGGGGAGAACCACGAAAGGCTTATTGACATCAAAGTATGCTGGGTTTGATTTAATTAGGGTGGGATTTTTTTCTACATGTATTCAGTTACTGTTCAAGTATTGCGAGACTGGCTTTTAGAAGTTCAAAGTTTTCCCGTGTGTCATTAGCCTGTCATCTGCTTCTGTAGTCATCAGCACACGGAGAACATTGGGCCTGGCAAAAAGGTCATGGCAAATGTGTGTTTATATGCACAGACATCATTAGGGGTTTAGGTGTGATGCTTTATCTGCACACTGACACAAACAGCCATGACTGTGTCTTCTTTGAATGTGTAGAGTGTTCTGTTGATAATGAACTGGTGTTCTACCACATGCTTCTCTCTACATGGTCCGCCCTCCTTCTTTAAACAATTCCTTAGGGAAGCTACGGTCGTGAAAAGGTTTTATTTCTACGGCTTTACCTCCTTCAAGGGATCGGGCACTACCACAGTGGCAGAGAAAAGGAGGCTGCAGAGTACATTCAGAAGGTAAGGCAGCTTTAGCTAAAACTCTGGAGTCCTTCACTCCAGCCCCTCAGTTTGGGTTCCATCTTGCACCTGTTCTTTGCTTACTCAGAGAAGCAGGGAGGCATTTTTTGTTTGTATGTTAACAGTATAAGTGGTGACATTTTGCTCTTTCCATATCCAGGCGTCTTCCCTATACGGAGAGCTGTCCATAGATCCTGATAAAGTGGATCGCCTTTCTCTCCTGGGATTCTCGGAACAGGAAGCTCGCCTTGCCCTGCGAGCATGCCACGGGAATGTAGAGCATGCTGCCAATCTGATCACCAACAGGAGAGAGGTAAGGCCAGTGGAAGCATTAGATCACAGATCATCTGAGCTGGGGTGTCATGAGACGTGTGTTGTGTGGCCAGAGCAGCGTGGTGCTAAATTAAGGACTTGGATTATCCCGCTTTGGCACTGTTGGTGTAGCTGACAGTTTGACATGTTGGCACAAGTTTGAAACCAAAACTTAATGCATTAACAAGGGGAGCTCTGTCTCAAAACAGATGGAATGAGAGCGCCATAGACCTGTGGTTGTACCACAGAAGCACATGGGGGAGGCTTTGCACCAGTGTTTGCTACTCAGCAGTGCTCCGTATGGGAATAAACCACCAGGACCAAGCTGTCACTCCCAGGCTTGGCTGCCCCCTGTTGTGGCTTTGTACTTGGAAGATCCAAGAGGGAAAAAGGATTTTTTTGTGCTAGAGTGAGTGAAGACAGGGCTTGTCCAGATCTGAAGTGATGTTTGGTACGCTGAGGAGGCAGTTCTAGACTTGAGACAGTGAAGTGTGGACTAAAAAGCCAACTGGCTGAGGGAAGGCTGAACAGAACTCCTTGGCTCCTTGCCTGGTTCTGACTGTCTGTCCTTGGCAAGTCTTGTCTGTGGGCCCATCTGCCAAACGGGTTTGTCACTTACCACACAGGGCCTGGAATAGCTGTGATGGCACCAGATCCGATCTGCGGAGCGGAAGTGTGGCGACAGGGCTGGCTCATGGAAATGCAGCTTTATTTAGGAACGAGTGTCTGGCAGCACAGTCTGTATTTACAAAAAAAAAAAAAAAAAAAGCCTTTTCCTCAAGAGATTCAAACTTGAAGCAAAAAAATCCAAGAAACCCTATATGCACAAGCTGTGTGTTAAAGCATTCCCTTGCACAGTGAGCTTTGCAATGTCTGTGCTCTTGCAGGAAAAGGCACAGATCAGGAGGGAGGAGAGAGCTAAAAGGCGGCAGCGACTGGAAGACATCAATACCCTGAAAAGTATGGGCTACTCAGAGAGAGCTGCTCAGGTAGCTCTTCAAAATACACAAGGAAACCTGGACCAAGCCTTTAAGGTAAATGATTTTTCAGTAGTAGTAGTGTTGTACAAAAGAAATTTGGTTGGGTTTTTTTTTTATTGTTTAGCAGATTCTTATTTTCTGTAGTCTATGTTTTTTAGTTCATAGCTACCTTTTCTGAACTTTAATAACTGCACTTGCACTTCCTGACCCAGTAAATCAGATATCACTCAAGTTGGCTGAGATTTGCTTATATCAACCACTGGGCTGCATACACAACTGAGTTGAGGACTGTTGTAGCTCCGTTGCTCTATTCTAATCTCTCTGTTTTACTGCAGTTTATTCTGGACAATCCCGAGTTACTGTTGGAAGATGATGATGATGATTCTGTGGCCATGGACCAGTTTCAGGTTTCCCAAGAAAGTATTGAGCAAGTAAGCTAGACCACTTGCTTCCTTGTGAGTTGCTTGTCTTGTCTCTGAATTATGCTTGCAAAGACAGATTTTCCTTAAGCAAAGCTGCACAAATATTCTTTGACCCATGTCACTCGGGCTGTCACACTCCAGGGTCTGGCATCCACTCTTAATGGTGAAGTCACTCGGGCTAACGTGTAATTTGTATGTACTTCCTGCCCATTGCACCAGCCTGCTATGCATGGATGTGGAGGGGAAGTATGTCCAGAATAATGCTCTATCTCCAAAAAAGACAGCAAATGAGAAATTTATTCAAGTCTCTAAACTCTGCAGTGCACAAGGGAAAGAATTGGAATGTGTATTTCTCAGGACAGGCTGTCTGACAAGCTCATCAGTAATTAGTGTGGCTGTGTAATTGCCTGTGTAACAGGCAAGAAAACTGTATTGCGTAGGAAAAGTAAACAGCACGTGTACCCCCCTGATACACTGGAGTGCTTTGAAGTTTCCTTTTGAAAACAGGAAGAGGATTGGTCTGGTACTAGACAAGAGGCTCTTGATCCTGCTCAACATCCCCATGCCTTTAATAGGTCACTGCCCTGTTGTTAACTGTTCCAGTAAACCAGAGTCAGTGTCCTGGAATTCCTGGCATGCAGCACTTTTCTCTGTGTGAGAGAATGACTGTCAGATGCAGAAGCAGATTCCTGTCAGACCCTGGTGTGAGCTTGGATTTCCCCAGATTTTCTTTATTATTCCTTTTTCCCCCTCCTGCAGCTGATGTACATGGGTTTCAGCCGTGAGTCGGCAGAGCAAGCTTTAAAGGTCTTTAAAGGGAACATCCACGTGGCTTCCCAAACCCTTGCTCATTATGGGGGAGTTCTTCCCCCTTCACTGCTGCTGTCCTCAGAAGGGTCCAGTCCATCAGAGGAATCCGCTTCTTCCAAGGACCTGCTCACGGAGTCTGCAGGTGGGCATGTTGCATCCGGCAGGGGGGAAGGGAAGGCAAGGCTGTTCTGGCTTTTGTAGGAAATAGTTAAGCAATTTCTGCTGAAATAGTGGTACAGGGGCTCCAGTAATGCCCCAGGCTGCCTTTACTGGGAACACAGTTACAGGGAAGCAGCTGTTGTCCCAGGTGAGCTGCAACCCCTGCAGTGACAGCCACGCAGGGACCAGAGGGGACAGGTATCAGCTGCAGGCAGGTGCAGCCCAGAAGAAAAGGTGTCACTCAGGGTATCCTGGGCAGGGCTAAGGAGTTTATTCCAGATCTGTGCTCTGCAGGTGGCTGACCTGCCTCCATACTCCTTCCTCATGTCCGTTACGGGATAGAACCATAATTGATACTTTCCATTTAACAAAGAAACTTGCACATATTTTTTCCTCTCGTTATTTGTCAGAGCTGTAGTGATCCCTGTTGTATAATTAAAGGCTTTCCTACACCACTTTTAAATAATAAGGAAAAATGGCCATCCTGCCCTATCCTTTGCAGAGTAATTGTAAGGGGTGGTTGTGCAAGAAGGGGCTGGCAGAGCAGCCCTGCTGGTGAAACAGGGAGAGCACCAACTTCTTTCAGAGGTGAATTCACTGCTGCTGCTTTTTATTGGAAGGTTCCTCTAGTTCACCAACAGATGAAGACATGGAGACTGATGCAGTCAATGAAATCCTAGAGGATATTCCTGAACATGAAGAGGATTATCTGGATTTAACACTTGAGGAAGAAGAACAGATAATTCATGAATACTTATCCTATATACAAGTACCGCAGCACTAAATCCCATTAAATCTACTTCGGTTATATGTATTTACCTTGTCAAATTGAATTTGGCTCATAAATGCACCTTCAGCTTATTTCTTACTAAGGGCCTTGAATTCAGTTAAACTGTAGTTGGAATACTTAATTCCTGCTTATTTGTAACTCTGCTTAAAGCCTACATTTGTGATACATTGTAATTTATTGTCATAGAAAAATAGAAACATTTATTTTCAGAAGAAAAATTTAATAGAACTAAACTATATTTTTATTGTGAAATAAGTTAGCTCACTTAGTAAAGAAGCATTTCTATACCATTTTAAAATACCAGCTTTAAAAGAAAAACATGGGTTTGTAAATGAGAAGCCTTAGCTCATGAGGCTGTAGAGGTATATCAGCTTTCCAACTTTTCTTCTGAAAGATTTCTAAGAGACATTAATGTATCTGTTGTGCGTGGGTTTATACCGTGTTCTGCTTGTCCCTTGCTGCAGGTGTTACACAGGCAATAAAGGTAACTCTGTGCTGCTTCTGCCTTCGGTGAGAGAACTCTGTGCTTTGTTAAAAAAGTGGGAACTACCTGGCAGGGCCCTGTCCTGGGGCTGGGGGAGTGATGTACTGGAATTTCCTTTTATAACTAAATAACCACTTTCCCCAAGCAGCTCCATTTAACCTCTGCAGGTGTGTGGCTTAAGGTTGATGTATTTTGGGGATTACAGGATTTTCTGCAATCAGCTGTTGAACAGAGCTTGGTTCAGGCGCTGTCGCAGTAGCTGTGTCCAGCTCCAGCGCTCTGAAGAAGCGTTTGGGGGTTTTTGTGGTTTTATAACATCCCGTTTTCTGCTGTGTAAGCACTCCTCTGCGCCGGGAACAGACATTCCTCTGCCTGGCAGCTTTGCTTGGACGTGGTTTATTCGCTTTCTATGACTCCACGCTCTCGGTAGAGGGAGCCCAGGTTCCGTGCGGAGCCGGTGGGAGCAGGGAAGCGGGCGCACTCTCCGCTTCCAGCCAGAACATCAACCGTGTGGTGACAGTGTCTCCTTACCCGGCACTTACCGGCCGGGAAATGAGGGCTTGAACTGCTGTGGCACTGCAGGGAAGCAGGGCTGTGGCCTGCGGAATGACTGCTCGGCTGCAGCAGTGGGGAGTGGTTTTTATACGGATTCCCTCAGCCAAGCACAGCAAAAAGCAGGCAGTGATTACACTGTTGAGGAATTATTTGTATTTCATTCTTCTGTATCAAGGCAAGTGCTATAAAAATTGGGTGGCTTTGTATCTCTGCCCTGAAGGCTGAAGGATTTCCAAAGCCAGCCGTATGAGCTTCTGAGGGAAAACCAGCCCCAGCACCCATTAGATCATGTTTCTTTACAGGCCAGCACTGAGGAACCTCTGGATAAAATGCAGAGGAAAAACAGAATAGCGAAAAGAATTTACAATTGAAAACATGCACGTCATGGATGTAGTTTTAACAAGGAGGAGGTGGAAACATAAAAATTTACTCCTTCCTTCCCAAACCTCCTGGCATCCTGGCATTGCCTGCCAGCCCCTGGGCATGCACTGAAGGCGGTGTTGGGCTGCAGAGGCAGCAGTTCTCCTCTTTGAAGTGGTTTGCACAGCAAACTGGCAGCGACAACTTCAGAAGGGAAGGTTTGTCCTTGGGGAATTTAAAATTAGCATCATAACATGCAGTGCTTGTCAGAGCAGCCATTCATCAATGATGTAACTCTGCCAGCTCAGTTGTAAGTGATCAGCAGGGCAGGAGGCAGTGGCTGAAAGCTGTAAGTTAATTTTGACCATGTATTTGGAGGCACTCTGATATGTTTAGCAAGAGGCAGAAGTGGTAATGACTCATTAATTCCACTCTTTGAGATCTCTCTCTGCTGATTGCATGTGCAGCTGCTGTATGCCCAGAGTGGCTCTTGTGTCTCAGCTAGTGCGTGTGAAGTTTTAAACAGAAAATACAGCCCAGGGGGTCTGGGGAACTCCGTCCATCTCCGAAAGGCTCCCTATTTAGTGTTGTCCTCAGAAGCAAAATACGGTCAGCTGCATGGCAAGCCATCACCAGCTGAAAAACGTGTCAAGGACCAGCCTGAGAGGTTTACAGTGGAATTAAGTCTGCACGATGCAGATGACCTCCCCAGTTAGTCTCTCGGAAGGCATTTCACATACTTTAAATGCTGTTTCCTACTAGCTGTGGAAACCTGCCAGGTAAGAACTACCAAACTGCTCAGGAGGCAAGGAGAGCAGGGTCTGTGATGGGCCTGACCCACTGACACAGTGTTAAGGTGACAGAACAGGTGTTGTTGTTGCCACCAGGGCAGCACTGAGTCAGGGCTCATCTCTCTCATCCCTGCTTTCCCTTAAGTCTGTGCTTTTGTGTCTGGTCACTCCTTCCCCCGATAGGGGAACTGGGCTTTGGCACTCTGGTGCCTCGTGGGAGGCAGGACACTTCCACACATACCCAACTCCAACCCCATCAGAGAGGGGAAGGCAAGAAATGTTTCCAAAAGTATGCGTGGGGTTTTTTTCCCTATATTCCATCAATTCTTAACTGCTGTGCTTCTGCAGCCAGGCCACACTCCCCCATATATGAGACAAAAATAAAAACTAGACCGTCAGTTGTCTGTAGATACCACATGTTTATTAATCCATTCTAAAAAAGGATTACAGCAGTTTTATCTTGCTGTAGTACAGAATAAATAAAGCCATAAAAATAAAAACATGTGGTTAGATATTTTTGTACTGGTTCTACAAAGAGCTATATCTGCAAATAGAAAAATATAAGAACCCTTGTTAATTCATGGCTCAGTGGTTATCAGAGAAGGATGAACCTGGAAAAATTCTGGGAAAACTCTTGAGTTTGACTGTTTATCCAATGCTACTGGCAACCTAGAAAGACACAGCTTTGGGAGAAGGAAAGACAACACAAGGTCAGCAAATAGGGCTGAGGTTTAGCTTGTTCTGTGGCTTATGTTTTGTTAAAAAAAAAACAATTAAATGAATTTCTGTCCTACTACTCCCAGCTTCCCAGAGAGGTGTCCAGCCTTCTTGAAACTCCTGCTGCAGAGCCAAACCCTCCTGTGTTGGCCTCGTCAGCCAATGCCTGACCCGAAGGTCAGCTGTGAAGATAGAATTCAAGGCCACCTTTCTCTGCAGGACACCTTTCACTGCCACATTGGGCTGAAAGGGGGACATGGGAGTGGGCAACAGCAATGGCAAAACATCTCATTAGACAGTGGGCAGCCAGAGGTGAAACACCTCTGTGCCCGAGGGAATTGACACCAGCAGCCATCAGGAAAGTTCCTCATTGCACACACAGAGTGGTACCTCACCTGAACCACGCTGCCTCCCCTCCCGAGCCCAGAGCTGCTCAGCTGAGTCATCTGCAGCCACAGGATCTGACCTGAGTCCATCTGGCAGCCACAGAGAATCCTGGCTCCTCACACAGAGGTTCAGGCAAAGCCGCTTCCCATGTCTTTCCAAGTTCTGGTTTACATGGACACAATGGTGCAGGAAACAAAAGGTTCAGCTTTGGTCACTGACATAAAGCCTGCTCTGGGCAGTCACATCAGTTCAACAGCCTCGTGCTCCCCACTCTCCTGCTGTACCATACAGCCAACTTTATTGTTGAAGAGACGAGACAGACTCCCCTTCTGGGAGCTCCTGCCCTGCACAGACCTCTCCTTCTTCAAGCGCCGCTTATTTCTCTTGCATATTCCCCGGATGTCCCAAATCCGTAGTGTGCCATCGTGGGAAGCTGTGTAGAGCAGCTCGTTGTGGATCTGGAACAACAGGGTCACACTTAATACCGAGCCATACGGCTCGGACTCGGCACAATCAAACTGTCAAAAATCAGAGCAAACACAGCTTGATCCCAACACTTAAAGCCTGAGCTCGTTGCAAGAGTCGGTATAAATTATCACAAAAGCTGCTGAAGTGGGATGAGACATTACCAAGTCAGGACTCATTTCTCAGCCACTTCACAGAGCCATAAACAGCAAGAGTTATTTATAACCCAGACCCTCTAGAAAAGCAATGGAGAGCTAAACCCAGTGTCAGAGCAGGCTGTGGCTGGGAATTTCTGCACTGTTATGGTTTTGATGTGGAGCTTAAGGAGGCACCAAAATCATTATCAGTGGACAGTAGGGGGTTCAGGAGTGCTTCCCTTCTCGCTTCCCTTCCTCCTTTGCAGTAAGTTATAGGTACAATTCCTCCTTCAAACTCCATTGTTCTTCAAAACCTGCAGTAATTTAACCTGGATTCACTGCAGTGGTTTCATTTCCTTTATGAACCATTTGCTGCTGTTGGTAATGTTCCCAATTGTCCTTATCCTGCCCTGGAAGCCAGACATCAGTCTCAATGATCTTCCTGCATCACTCTTGTCCCTGCTGTAGGTGCTCTGTGCCAGCCTGCCCATGCTGTGACAGTGAGCATCCCCCTGGCTTACATGACGCACCCCACAAGCACCACACCCCTCATCCAGCTCTCGTTAATATACTTAAGATCACCTTAAGATTGCCACTTCTCAGTCCTCTCTCTTCCTGGGATTTTTTGCCCCTGTACAGCTGGAAATTAAGTTACAAAGAATACAAAGCCAAGCTTTGGTCTTGTCAATTTTTGGGACTGCCCAGGGTGATTCTATCAGGTACTCCCCAAACACATCCAGGTGCCCGCCTGCTACGCAGCAAGTGCCCGGTACTAGGAGTTTGAAGTTTAAGATCATCTAGCCCCTTGCTAAGTCAGAAGAATATGCAAGAGAAAACCATATTTACAATTTTATATGCTTGGGATCAACTCCAAAAGAAATTTTATCTCCTCTCTTTTTCTTTGGACTGACAGCCTGCCAGAATTACCAACGTCTCACACTGTTAATGGAAATCTTCATCCTGCACACAGTTTATACTGAGATCCCAATGCAGGGAGATGCAGATTCTTAGAGTGGCTGCTTCATCTCTGGAAGTGTTCAAGGCCAGGTTGGAAGGGGCACTGAGCAACCTGGTCTCGTGGAAGGTGTCCCTGCCCATGGCAGGGGGGTGAAATGAGGTCCCTTCCAATGCAAACCCCTCTATCATTCCATGGTCTTTGCATGGCCACCAAGGGTTATTAATTCCTCCTGTTTAACTATTAAATGCCAGTCTCACTTGAGCCTAGACAATATGCAAACAACATTAACTTTCAATTTTTAGCCAGGGGCAGAGACTCCTCCATTTGTCTGGCAGGATGTGGGTCAGATATCACTACTGAGCTGCTTCTGACTATTTAGGGATGCCATGCCCCAGGGTGGTTTGGGGGATGATGCTATAATTATCCTGCCTCCATAAGGCAGGAATTTTTTTTCCCCTTAGAGCACTGCAAACACTTACCATTAGTGTCTTGTAATGGAAAGGGTCTCATGAGGCTGGAGTCCATTCCATGCCCCACAAAGCAGCAGAGTTCATCTGTCTCAGTTCTCGTGGCTGCTTATCCAACCTGATCTGAAAAACCCCCAATCCCAGACATGGGGCTGTCCCTGGGGACACATTCTGTGGTTTCACTTATCCTTATTATTATTAAAAAGCTTTTCTAATATTACATACAGAATATTCAAGTCTTATCCTAGAACAACATCCAATCCAAGACACACAGAACAGTCAGCCACACCAGTTCCCACAAAACAAATGAGGGAGCAACCAAAAGGAAGAAACCCCACCACGAAACCCCTTCCTGACCTGGATACAGTTGATGATGAACTTGTGTCCTCGGAAGATCTTCTGCAGGACTCCGCTCCTGGAATTGAAAGCTCTTGCACAGGCATCACCACTTCCTGTGAACACTGACACACAACCACACAGCACAGCCAGATGTGAGCAGCCATGTGAGGTCAGTTCATGCAAGTTCCAATATGTACCTAAAACCAGCTCCCAAGGGAACATGATGTATCATTTTGATTCTCTCCTCAGTCACACCAGATCATTTTCATTCTGCTGACCCCAGCATGCTTATTTTCAGCTGCATTTTTCAAAACACTGAACTGTCTTCAGAATGAAGTTCCTACACACACCAGCATTTCACCCCACACATGCTTCAAGTATCTGTTTCTGCTCTTCTCTTCCACAGATATTTCCCTGCCTAAACGTGCCTCAATAATTCTAAGTAGGCAATTTATCTCAAGTCTGGTTTTAAGGATTTCCACTCAACCTTTCATTTGTTTTGCCAGAGTTATTTACAGCTTTCCATTCAGTACTCCAGTGTCTCCATCACTTCTGCTGCTGCAAGAGGGGCAGGCCTGGGGTAACTAAATTGAGCATGACCAGGAATGTTGGCTATTCATCAGGTTTCCTTAGATCACCTTACATGTTCAAAGAAAAATGTCTCAACACTTCAGGATCTTCAGATCAGATCCCCACAATTGCTGCATCCAGAAACTGTAAGGCAGTGTTAATATTTAGATTTTGTACTTAGCAATATGCCCAAAAAGGAGCCCATTTGTGTGCTTTAAAGGTTACAAACTCTCTTTATAAACACTCACTTTCCTTCAGTTAACCCAAACGCCTCAAGTTTATCTGGAGAGAAATATTTCAGAGCTGCAAAAAGCAATATATCCACTGGTCCCTGAATTTCATGTCTTTGTAAAAGCCACTAGCATGGAAAGATTTTTACAAAACTGGAGTACCTGAAGGCAACAGATTCCTTATCTTTTGGGAGAAGTCAGGGACTGAATCTCTAAAGAGGGGTGAAAAAATTATCATGGTAGTAAATTCAGGACTACAATAACAGATGAGAGAACAGACTATGTACTGCCACGAGCTTTTTAAATTCAAATGAAACAGCAGGGAGCTGGGCACCTCCTCGGTGCACCTCCAAGAAACATCTGGGTGTGAAAAAAATCAGTGTCACTTTATATGGGCCACTATAATTCAATTTCCAGCAGAGTCCTGAAAAAGCATCATGTCCCACTCTGCAAATGAGTAACAACAAAGTAAAGCAGGGAACAGGTACTGATCTTTTTCCCAGTGAATGGAAATCACTTAATTCTGTTACAGACATGCAGAGAGTAGGAGCCAATTAAGAGCTGTTTTCACTATGCAGCTGCCAGTTTACTTCAGCTATCAGGACTTTGCTTTTGACAGACATCCTTTATGTCTTTTGAACTGTCATTCTGGATTTAGGAAGACTCTCTGCACCTCTGAGTTTCCAAGAAGAGCTGTTGATCTAACCCAGATTTAGCATTTAAATTTATACTTATATACACCACCTGTGAAATAAACAACAACAACAAAATAAAATTCGTTTTCATTTTTTACTTAATCTTCATAGACCCTTGGGAGAACAGTTTTGAAACGTTCCCCTGGAGCTTTTGCAACATGAAAAAAATATAAACCACATTAAATTTTTAACGGCTGTGCACATACTTTAAGAGAGAAATAATCAACATATCATTAAATAAATTAGTTTGAGAACCAGCTGTAATATTCCCCATGCTATTAATTACACAAGCAGAAAAGCCACTGGAAACACATTCTGAGGATTTAATGCTTAGTTTTCAAATCTGTCTGGACTCCCTGTACACTATAAAGTGATTTTGGAAACAGACGTATTTTTTCCTCTTTCTTCTACTCTATTTTCTTATTTAGACCACAAATTCTTTGGGACAATGAGCCTTTGGGCTCTGATCAGAGAGAAAGCAATAGAATTAAGATCTTCTAACAGAAAATTACCCCTTCTTGGCTGAGATGTTTTTTCATGCACTGGCGCAAATGTGACATAAACCATAACAAATATAATTTATATTGAAGCATTTTCTCCACATTTTTGAAAGACAGTTCTGATCCGTCCCAGGTGAAGAGACAGAATTTTAAGCTACGCTAGTTCCAACACTGGTATCCAGTAAACATCTCTTTATAATTCTAATTCTAACAAAATTATTAGATAGTGTGGAAATAAGTGATGCATGCACCACAATAATGCAAGCAATCATACTATATAAATTCATTTTAAGGGGAAGTTTCCTCTTTTGTTAATTAAAATTCATATAGTGCATTCAAACAAGTCCCTAATATTTTTCTAGAACATTTTTTCTACCCTTCAAGTGGAACAATTCGATACTCCCTGTTTGACACTTTTAGTATTTTTGCATTTGATTTAAAACGAGATCTTAAATAACTCTGTGAACTCTTCTATCACACTACCAGGATGTTCTTCACAGGTCTGACTATTTAGTCAGCAATATTGTGCAGCAATATTGTCTGCATTTTAATTTAAAAAAAGAGTGTTGTGGAAAAATAATGCATGTGTATGGCAGGCACAGGGTGGTAGAATGAGGGGGAAGAGAGAGAAAGCTGCAGAGCTGATGGGGTTGGCATCAGATAATGAAACTTTTGTTTGAGCTAAAACTTTCTTTTCTTTACAGTCTGGTCAAGTCTCTACTGCTTGCATGAAGAGTAGGATCAACACTGAAGAAATGCAGCTCTGGAGGTCTCATTAATGAAGGAGACAGTCTCCACCTCCCACCCCGACATGAATGTTCCTCACAGGATCAGGCAAACATCAGCTTAGCACAGTTAGCTCACCTTTGGCTAGTCTTGACAAATTCAAGTTTGGGTTTGTGTCTCTATAATTAAAAGGGGGAAAACACACAAAACCACAAAATCGTTGGTATTTTGTCTACCAATGATCATCCTGGATTACAATTTCTTGTTCATTTCCCTCACTCTCCCTGCCTGGATCTTGGAACAACAGTAACTTCAAGGTGCAGTGTAGGTTCAGACCCTTTCCCCTTCCATTTCAGCCTTCTAGCCAACTGCAGAAGCTGAAATCAGCAGAAATTACGACCTGCAGGTAGGGGAGAATGGGGTAATTCTGCCATGTAGGTGAGGAGAGCTGAAATAACCATAAATTACAAACAAATGCTTTACTGGAGAAAAGCAGTGATGTGGGGACTCATGCTGAAAGGAAGACCAAAAACAGGTTTCCTGAGTAAAATTCTACCCCTGGGCTTGGTTACGTGCTAAGTTTCCAAACATAATTAAGAAATCAATTCAGTTACTGGGTTATAAATGTAGTGAGGCAAGCATGGTGCCAGACAACTGCCACTAAACTGTGCAGGTACAACTCTCTGCTAACGTGCACCATCTTGCATCTGTCAGCCGTTTATCACCGTCACACTGAGGAGCTGCCAAAAGAGAGATCAAGGCCCAGATAGCAACCATTCGTTTAGTGTGATGTGTTCACTTCATAGCTGAAGTGCAGAAATCAAAATCAGGAAAGTGCTGTGAATGCCTAGGTTAGTTTAAGACAGCCATGGCCATCTCCTTCAGGGTAGGAGAGGAGAGAAGGAGAGAAGTTCTTTTTTGGGAAGCAAGTGAAGGCACATCAGGTCTAACACCAGAGGCAGGATTAAGACCAGGATGACACAGAGAGAGGTTCACTGATAAAAACAGAGGTGCTCTCTTGCAACCCAAACCCATACATGCAGAAGGAAAGCCAGCACAGAGAGGGATTGAAAGAGGGAGGTTTGATGGTCAGAACATACTATTAAGTCAGCGATAGACACTGATGTACAGAAACCACTGTAAACAGGAGGACTGAAAGTGGGAGAGCTGAGTCCTGAACATTACTAAGGCAAACACTGCTTGGCTGCTGGAGAAAGTTGGTTTGGGGAACAAATCCATGAATGGGGACAGATAATGGGAAAAAAACTTGTGGAAAATCAGTCTAGGAGATGGTCAGAGCCTGAACAGGAAGCCTAACAGTTAGAAAGTAGCAGTGAGCATCTGAGGTGTGATTCTGGTTTAGGACAGGGTGTTACACAGAGCCTACAAGGTAGCAGAGGCCGGCACAGGGCTGTGTGTCCAGCAGCAGCAGCACTTGCTGTCCCTAGCACGCAGCAGAAGCAGGTGACAGACACCAAACTAGTGAGGTTAAGCCACAGCTACACAAACAACCCCCAGACAGCTCAGGATTTAAGCCACTTCCCTTGGTAACAAAAACAAAACAACTGCCTCTTCATTTGTGAGAAGAGGGAGGTGGAAAATGGAGGGAAGGTCTAAGCTTCCCACATGGAGTGGTGCAGCAGTTTGGTACTGAACGTGAACATGCTGGAGTTGAAAAAAAGTGACAACTTCACAAGCATTCAAAATTATTCTCCATTAACAACCTTCAGTCAACGACAAACATTGAAAAGGAGACTGGACAACATAGGAAAGGCAACTTACAGATCCCAGCGTGGTATTTCAAAGTGCTAACACTGTGTTTGTGAGCCTTGTACGTCTGGATCCGCTCCCCAGTGTCTACAAACCAGCACTTCACTGTCCTGTCCGCGCTCCCCGAGTACAGGTGACGATTCACCAGCTGAGGGGAGAGAAAAACATATCAGCAATGGCCTCTCAGGCACCTCTGTGAGAGAACTGCACTGAAGGGACTCATCCCAAGTCACAGTTTCCAACTCAACAATGAGCAACAAGCTGCACCTTGAAACAGAGGGGTGGCGAGCAAACGAACCTTGAGTTCCTCACAGTCGCATCTCCCACTGACTTCTGGGTCTTAAAAACAGCTCCCAGCTTTGAGAACATAAAAATTTAGCCCATCTGCTGGTGCCAGCAGGCAGGATTCCAGGGCGCTTAACAATGCTAACCCTACTTCCATAACCAGTTTCACTACTAAAGCCTCAAAAAAACCCCCAGCAGTGCAGTTTCTGCAAAGCATATTTGACAAGAATTCTTACCAGATTGTTTTAATTACAAAAAAAAATCAGAACAATTCTGAGTAACAAAAACAAAAAGGTAAATTAAAATTAAAATCCTACACACTATAAACCAGGGTTTATGTTTATTATCACTCTGCACAAGTCAGTATTTGGAAAGACTAGCTCTTCCTTGAAACTGTTATGTATCTACATTTCCACAAGTCTTTTTAGACTGTTATTGAATGGTTAAATAATTAACCATCCTGACACAGGTTTTTTAAAGATCTTCAAGCAGATTGTCTTCTGCTGTGTGTTTCCTAAAGAAGAACAGTGCCTCATTGCACCAGTCATCCTGCACATTGTGAGAACTCACCGGTGGGGAGGATGGGGTTTGTTCCATACAGACAGGACAGAGAATGACAAAAGGAAGGATTGCAGTTGGGGAACAGAGACAGACAGAAAATAACTGACCTGTGCAAGACTAAAAAACCAGCCAGTGCACAGTAAACAAACTACACAAAGCCTGGAAACGCAGCAAGGAAAAACTCCACAGTTCATAGAAAAATCTGGCATTCTCTGTCTGTGTAAAGCAATCAAACTGAAAGTTTTCACAGCCATTGTTATGTAGAGCCCAACTCCTGCTGAAGGCAGCCAGTCACTGCAACATCCAGCTGTAGCTCGAGGCAAGTTTTACGGACTTGCAGCAACCTCGGTATCGCAGGGATGGAGAGACAGGAGGGAGAATCCTGACCCCCCACCAAGGAGTGGAATTTGCCAGAGGAGCAATGAATGGTACCTTGTCTGCCCCCAGACGCACACATCAGAAGGTCCAAATGACCAGCAGTGCACAAACCCCTGGTGCTTCTCTGATATCTCCAGGAAACAAACAAATGACAAACCAACTTGTCACGGTCTTGCTTGTAGGGCACTTTTAAGAGTTGGTTCTTCTGCCACCTTAGATTTTGGTCCCCACTCTTTGCACACACTGTTTCTGTAAGGTTGGAATGTTGTTCATGCTCTTCCATCTCCACTCCCAATCCAAAAAGGAAAGACCCCATTCCCAAAAGGCATCAAAAGTGAGCTTTGTACAAAACAACATGGCGCTGTGCTACAACATGAAAAAAAAGGTTAAGATATGAAGCACTACAGTGATGGGACTGTGATAACCCACACAAGAAATGTGTGCAGGCAGACCAAGAGGCTCCCTGGCCACAGCTCCTACCAGCTCAGCTGGCGCAGGACATGCCACACTTCCTCCCAGCAGAACCTGGCCTGTGGGAGAGATTTCATAGCTGAACGCCAGGAGCTTGTAAAGCACAAACCACTGTAAAAAGCCAGCAATACTTTGAAATGTCACTTCCTATTACTTTTAAGCTGTTTTAGGAACAGCGTTAATACAGCATCTCCATGAGGAGAGAGAACGAATGGCCAGCGGCACTAACAAAACCAAGAGCCACAAGTTAGCCTGAGGAAGGACTGTTAAATTTCAGTCTCTCCCTGAATGGGCATGAAAAGCACTGTCATGTGCACCTGCTAAATGGAAGAGGATGCTTTGAGTTGAGATCCTGCTGTGTAGTTCGTGGCCGAGTCGTTGCATTTCTTTTTTAGACATCTTGCTAGGAGCATCAACCCGCCCACTGAGCAAGGAAAAACACTAAATTATAACCTCCTGCAGGTAAATGCCACTCTGCATTAATGGTACATTAGGTTAGGCTGCTTCATTTCTACTTTTAAGTGGGTGTATCAACGCCAAAGTGAAAAAAGAGAGCTGCAGCTTGCCTAGATTTGCTAATTTGTTAGATATAAAAATGTATTAAATTATGTGGACTTACTCAGGTAATTTACAGCACCAGGATTTTAAGAGCCTTAGAATCACAAAATGGTTTGGGTTGGAAGGGACCTTAAAGATCATCTCATTCCAAACCCCTGCCGTGGGCAGGAACACCTCCCACTAGACCAGGTTGCTTCAAGCCCCATGCAACCTGGCCTTGGACACTTCCAGGGATGGGGCAGCCACACCTTCTCTGGGCAACCTGTGCCATGGCCTCACCACCCTCACAGCAAAGAATTTCTTCCTAATATTTAAACTAAATCTACCCTCTTTCAGTTTAAAGTCATTCCCCCTTGTCCCATCACTCCATGCCCTTGCCCAGAGTTCCTTTCCAGCTCTCTTGGAGCCACTGCAAGGGGTTCTAAGGTCTCCTCTGAGCCTTCTCTTCTCCAGGCTGAGCAACCCCAACTCTGTGCTCGTCTCCACAGCAGAGGCTCTCCATCCCTCTTCAGCATCTTCGCAACATCCTCTGGACACGCTCCAACAAATCCATGTCTTTCCTGTGCTGAAGACTCCAGAGCTGCATGCAGCACTGCAGGTGGAGTCTCACGAGAGCAGAACAGAGAAGAAGAATCACCTCCCTTGACCTGCTGCCCACACTGGTTTTGCTGCAGCCCTGGATATGGTTGGCTTTCCAGTGTCTGAGAGCTGGTGAGATGATCAGCACACCAACCACTTCCATTACATTCAAAGCCTCTGTGCTGCCTCATGAAACACTTCTACGCACCTTCCTCCCCCTCACCAATTTAAGCAGGTGAGCACAGTAGGAAAGGATTCTCAGCCCTGCATGGAAAAGGAAATATTAACAGGTTAAACGATCTACCAGATGCCACAGACTGAGCCTGCAGCAGAGCCAACAGCAAAACCCAGGGCAGGCTCTGACTGTCACACAGCCCCTCATTCCCATGGCATTTTTATAAAACAGCATGAAATGGCTGTTAGTGGAGAAAGCCATCAAGAGCTCTCAGCTCAGGCTGAAGTTGCAAATCAGATATGTCTTTAGTGACATGATAGGCATAATCTCATCTAAATTGGTGCAGATTTCTACAGCTAAGATAGTCCCCGTACAGTCACTGTGGTCTTGGACACAATTCCTCTCATCCTGAGGCAGATCTGAAACAGATCATGCCTTAAAACTTGCTATTTCTCCTTCCCAACAAGGACAACCTTCTCAGGTGTGGCCAGATCAATTTAGGCAAGATCACTCCTCCTTCACTTGACTTAAGATAGGTCTAGCTTACAACTCCAGCCTAAGTTACAACACTTCAGATATCTGCATTTAATCTGTATTTAAAATAATCATCATCATCACTTTCTGTTCCCCCAGCCAAAGCACATTACAAGCTGGCCTCACACTCTGCGGTTTAAAAACGTTTAGTAGACACAGTTACATATTCCGATCTGTGACTGCCCAGAGAAGAGGAGATATTTCCAAAGCTGCATTTTCCTTGGCTGGCTTTTGAGCATGTGGTTCACTTTGGCCAACTGCCCGACAAAGCTCCTGACACAGAAAACCATGGCCAGGCAAGGACACCTGTGGTAGAGTGGACAACACAGAACAGATTTGCAGCTCAGATACCAATGGGCTGAGTGGACATTTCAAACCCACGTAGCTTCAAAAACATTAAAAACATGACAACAGTTTGATGCCCGGTTCTAAAGCCTCAGCTAGACAGCAGGAAAAAACCATTGCATTGATATTTGCAATTCTGGATTGTTAATATTTCGCACTGCTATGAGAGATTTTGCTTTGAACCAGCTGAAACACTGAGACATGTGAATGGAGAAAATTTGTCTTAATCCTCAGGCAAAAGCACTGGAGATGTTACTGTTCCATGAAAAAGTTCAGTCAAACTGCCTGTGAGTTGCAGAGTAATAGCAGTAGCAAAAGACAAGTTGTAAACACTTTAGTAGTTACAGGTCTCATTAATAAGAAAAAGCTTGGTTGTAGCCCCCAAACACACCAGAATTTTAATAAAAAAACAAATTATCACATCCAGGGTTGGTCTCTCAAGACAATCACAACCCCATTGCTTCACAAGCTTGGCTGAATGAGTAAGTGCAGCAGCTTAAGACAATTTCTACCTGTAAGAATGCCAAAAATATCTGCAAAAGAGCTGTTTAGCAGGTATTTCAACCTTATAGGAATGGACTTTGCCCTCCCAACTAACCTTTGCTATAAGAAACAATTTTTGGAGAGCCAAGGAGAGGCAATTGTTTCTCCAAAGAGATTGGGACACATCCTTTTGCTGAGGGTTACTGTGCTCAGACTGGCTCCCACGAACTGCAGGATGAGTTCACATCAGCAACCACGTATCCCATCACCAGCTTATTCTTCTCATGGGGGTCAGTGCTCCTACAATCTGGAATTTTGGTCTTCTGTTCACAGCCACTTCTAAGTCAAAAAATCACCAAGCTGGACCAATCTCATAGTTGTACATAGTTACAACTATGTAAACCTTGGGCCGAGTTAAGAGTTTCAGGATCCCTTTCAAACCACATCCATTTTAACGAGCTAACAAACTCCCTGTGGGCAAGAAATTGTTGGCGGTTTTTTTTCCTGAGAATCCATCTAGAATGAGCTCTCTGGGCTGACTGTTAAGAAAATGTTTTTCAACTTTTTTACTGCAGTGCAAAGTGATGGCCCAGAAACATGTTTCGTTCTTAGAGATGGTGTACACCTTCACTTTCCTCTCATTCACACCTTCATCCTCTGATGCAACAAATACAAACACAGATTACAAAAAAAAAATATGTGCACTTAATTTAACTGATGCGGCAAGAAAACTTTTCTGTCCCCCCATGATCACAACAGTTAAGCACATAAACAGAGTTCAGGCAGTGGCTTTGTTCAAAGCATTCTTTTCTTCTAGTTAGCTTTAAAAGGCAACTGAAGGGAATGGTCCAAACAAAGGATCTTTTGCAGGAAAACCAGAAGCAAGTCTTTGCCCACTCATGTTCATGTTCTTCAAAAGGGAGTTTTCTTGCAAGAATGTTTGCTGTAGGATCCAAGCTAAATTCCAAGCTGGATCATTTCTCTCTGCCAGCTTTTGGCAGCACAATTTTGATAAATACTTGGAGGCAGAACAATCAGCAAGGACAAAGCAATCCTTATGAACAGTTTGCAAAGCTTCTTAGGAGAGACATTTAGAAAAACATACACAAGTAAATATTTAAATCAGGGTTATTCAGCCTATTGCAGGCAGTCACACTAATGAAAATGTGTGCTTGATTATTAATTGCAAATACTGGTCTTTAGCCAGGCCTGAAATTTTTAAGTGGAAGAATGAGCACGAGCTATGTGATTACACTCAGCCCACCCTTGCTTTTTCCCATCACTTCCTATAAAATCTCATTATTGGCTCTTATATGAAGAGGGAGCTCCCAAAACAGCTGCTGTACTTTGTCTGCCAAGCTATCAACACACTGCAGGAGCAGGAGAGTGAAGAGTTCTGGCTGCTCCACTGTGAGTTACCTTGCCTGACTGGGAAAGTCAAGTAATCAGTGCTGCCAAAGCACCTAACATGGACACAATTCCCACTGCAGATAGAAAGCCTCCCAGCAGAGCCTCTCTCAGTGCAATTTAAATGGTGGAAGGAAGAGAAAAGTGGCACTATCACAAGCTGCAGAACTCCTTTGGCAGCAGAGCACACGCAGTGTGCTGGTCACCTTCACCAGACTGACCCCTGGACAGCAAGACAAGCCTGGGGAATATGAACAGCTCACCCTCTTCACTCCTCTGTCCAGAACCACCGAGGACAGGGGACAAGGGAAAGACCAAAGCCCACCAACACTTTCTGTTCTGCCATGCTAGGTCCGAGTTGTTTCCAGGCTCCTCTACTTACACTACCTGGTATCAACACCTTAAAGGATCTTAGAGCGACTGGGGAACACTGAAAATCTGAACGTGTCTGTGGCATCACCCCTCTGCTTTCCTGCAGGAAGCAGCGTGGAAAACATGGGTGTGCTTTATGGCTATCTACCCAGAAAACTCCTTCAAGAAGCTCCAGGAATTTCCATTCACTGCTACAGGAACACCGTTGGTGTTTACTGGAAAGTAATGGGAGATGACTGGAACAGGCCAGACCTAATTTGCAGCAGTTCAGAACATCCCGGGGCATTCCTGTTAATAACAGCTTTTTAAAGTTGGGGAAAATATGGTCTCAATATCCAAATTTTTCCTGATCTGTGTCCAGGATGAGAAATCACACTGAGCATTTCTCAAACTTTTTGGAAGGTCACCCTCCCTTAGGGATCTTTATTTGAATAAATAAAATGAAAAGAAGTCTCTATTTTTCTTCCCCTTTTTTTCTCCCCACACAAGCATTGTACCACCCAGAGAACAGGTGAACTACCTTCAGTTGCTGATACCAACTCAGCTCCTCCAGGACAGGGGAGTGAAAATCTGATGTAACTAGCAGCTCACTGCTGCACTGAAGAAAACAAATTGCTGTCAACAATTAAAACTGCTGGCTACTGTGAGCAAATCACAACTACCTCTGAGTCCTCCTGACCCAGGGTCTGAAAAATACCATCCTAATTCACTGCCACAGATTGCAACGCTGTCACTAGGAAGACTGAGGCAAAAAAGGCCCCAAGCACATTTTGAGAACAAAACAAAAATAGTAATAAAAAAACCACCTCTGTTCAGGAAGTTTCCTTTCTGTTGAAACATCTTTGTATGGATTCTGGTGATTGACCCCTTTCTAAAAGAATGAAAATACCATGTGGGCTGTGCTGAGTGGCAGCCAAGTGGAACAGAAGGGATAGTGTTGAACCCAGAAAAGCAGAGAGAGGAATTAGGAAAGATCGACAGCCCAAAGCTATTCAACAGCAGTGACTGCTTAAGCTGGGATAAGTTTGAGAGGCCTAGACACTAAATGCTCTCTGTGGGGGCTGTTTGTACCTCAGCTGGACCCTCCCAGCCCCAAACATTAACTGGTGATGAGAGAAGTGAGGGGCTACCAGTCACTCAAGAAGATTTGGCCAGGATTGTTGCCAACACAGTCTTGGCAGCAGCAGCAGTCTTGTGTACTCTGAATTGTTCAGGTTTTCCAAATAGATGTATTGGTTTTGCTTTTTTTCTCCCCTACAAGAAGTTCTGTTTGTTTAAAGCCATTGTTTAACTGTGCTCACAAGCATTGCTCATTCCTGAGCATTCGAAGGGTGTAATTGAATTTCCCAGGCTTCTGGGAGAGGGTCAAGCCAGTTTCGTGTAACAATTTTAGCAAGAACCCAATTAAATTAAAGCAAGCTCTGTTGTTGCCAGTCTGTGCCTTGGAGAAGGGTTACAATTAAACAACAAAACATAGCGTGACACTAAGGACAGCAACAGATTTACTTCAGCATCCTCAGAGTACATTACTACAATATCATAAAAACAAGATTTAACACTGAGAATTTACCCAAGCAAGACAAACATTACTCCAGGGCAATATGATTTTGTGTGGGGTTTTTTTTTCCTTTCTAAAACTGAAGGAAAACAGAATTCCTTCAGTACTCCTAGGTTTTTAGTCCGCTAGTGTCAGCTATAACTACCTTGTTTAGAAACAAAGGCAACTTTTATTTAAGAGCTATTAAAGATACACCCTGCAGCCTCTGTAAGGGAAAAACACTTATGGACAACAAACACAAACAGGGAGAGCAGCGAGAAAAACTACTGTCATTAACTTCAATCAGACACATACATGTATAAACACTTATGCTGACCTGAAACTGAGTTACAGACCATCAGGTACTCTCTTTAAACACACTACTAGCATTTTCTGGTGGCTAATGAGTGTACAGGATAAGTGCTTGTGTGATAGTTCCCCTCTTGCTTCATCTGCCTGAATTCCTCCTCTCCCCTGCAACATTAACAAAGCTGGCAGCATTCAACAGAAAAATACTGCAAACAGAAAAACAGAGTATAGCTTTTCAGATCACATTACATTTTTTCCCCTCTCTCCTCCATCATTTCCTGATTTTTCTCCCCCATGCTCTGCTTTTCTTTTCCATTTCCCTTGCCCATTTTCTTGTCTTGGCCATCTGTTTCTCCCTTTCTTTTCTCAAATCATGTCTGTGTGGTCTTTAATGTAGGATTTCTTTCGGCTTTGCGCTTTCCTATTACCTTTTGCCCACAGTTTTGGGTTGGGCTTTGGGTTGGGTTTTTTGAAGTTATCTGGTTTACTTTGAGTGTTTTTCCCCTCCCCTTTTTAAGTTACCTGACCTTGTGCCTGTTTACTTGCTCAGGTTATTGTCTTCAAAGTCTGGTGAGTCTGACTACACAATCCCACTCAGATGAACAATGCTCTCAGCACACCTACTCATGAGTTCCACGACCTAGTGGGATCTATATAGATACTGAGCTAGAAGTTAGACCAGGGCAGCCACTAGAAGCTAAGAGGAGATCAGAAAGTGTTTTAGAGAAAGAGGGTTTGTCTCAAGACCAGAGAGCACTATTCTTTTGTTATTACATTAATATTTAAGCTCACCATTCATAACCTGTCTTGGAAGAGCTTCTTTATGAATGAAAAGACAACTGAGACCCACTTGAGTTAAGACATAGACACCCAAAGGCTCTCAAGGAAGCCTCTGCCCTTACCTCTAGGCAAATTACTGATCCTTGGTGCTCTTTGAAGACTTTCAGCTGCTCTCCAGTGACAATATTCCAGGTCCTGATGGTGTAATCCGTGCTGCCAGAGAACAGCTCCCTGTTTGGTGCATCAAGTATAAGGCATAAGACGGCCCCAGTGTGTCCCAGAAGGGTCTGGTAGCAGCGCCCGCTGGACACCCACCAGACCTTCACAGTGCAGTCCGTGCTCCCTGTCACCAGCAGGTCCCTGCTCACTTTCTCCTCCTCCTCCTCTTCCTCCTCCTCTTCTTCCAGCACATCCCTGGAGGAATAGTGAGCTAGAGTCAGGACACAGTTCCGATGGCCCCGGAACTCCTGGATTTGTTTCTCCTTGTCCACACTCCAGCAGCGGGCTGTCCTGTCATAGGAGCCACTGAAGAGATAGTCTTTGGCAACCAGGATTCTGCAAAAAATAAAGTTCGTGTGTATGAACAGTATTGTTCTTTTTACATAACCATCTTTTGTCCCAATTTCAGTTCCAAGTACCCCAAGGTATGAAACAGCGGCATGAACATCTTTGGCATTTTTAAAAATCAAACACTTCCCTATTTCTACTTTTAAAATTCAGATCCCTCATTCAGGTACACTGATGCAGATATTTTCACACTATAGCATTGTAAATTTGTGCATTTTGTTTTGCTACAATTCCTTCCATCAGGGATTATGAACTTTCTTAAGTTATATATAATACCTAGAAGTTTGTTGTGTTATTTGGTTTGGGTTTGTTGTTTTTTTTTTTTTAATTAACTAATTCTTGGTAATTATTCATTAATAATGAATAATTATTATTATAACTTCTTTATAAAAAATTATTTAAAAACAGACCTATGACAGTAACTTGGAATTAAAACAACAACAACAATGCAGCAGCACAACAACATTCCAGGAATCTGAACTATAACTGACAGTGTGTAAATAGCCACCTTTCCATCATCAAATAAGGAGAGTGTAAGAAAAAAAAAATACACCTAATTTCACTTATCTCAGGATCTCAAAAAAGGTAAAGCAAGAGCACCTCACTTATTACACAACTGAAGAGCAAACCAGAGATTACAGCTCAGGAATTCAACTTCCTGGGCCGTCAAAATAATGACTTGTAGCTGCACAAACATACAATAACAGAAAAATCTCTACAGTTCATATTTCCAAACCAGAGGTAGGGAACATCCATAACCTGCCTTCTTTGTCAGCTGAGTTTGGTCCTCTGGAACCTTTCAAACAGGCAACAAAATCATACGAATGGGGAACACATTTCCCATTTGCTGATTCAAGCAAAAATCAGGCCAGTGCCAAAACACAGAGCCAGCCTTCCTAACTATTTACAGAATCTCACTACACATCATATGTGTTTTGGGTTTAGAAAGGAACTAAAAAGCCCACACGCCCACAAGAAAAGAAATGTTAAAAAAATACCAATCTTTGACTGCTCTATTTGCCATTAATTAAACCCAGTCCAACTATTAATAGGCACTTCAAATGGACAGGCCAATCAGCCACACACAGTAAGTTTATTATTACTTCATTTGCCCAAACAGAAATAATAATTACAGAAAAATCCTGACTTTATCCCTCTTGCTGACACAAAAGCTTGACACAATGTTTTTAAACCTATCTATCAGAAGCATCTGTTATCAATTGGATAATTTCTTCTGGAATTTCTTTCCTAGCCCTGGATTCCATTCCCCTGCTGTGTGCCTTTCATTTCTCTCCTATCTGTGTCAGCAGTGTTGCTAGAAAAACTAATCACTGCAGCACAGTGAACATGAACTCTGAGGTTTCCACAGCCCCTTTCATGAGTGCAGTAATGGGGAACTGCACTGAAATGATAAAATGTGTGATAACAGATGACAGAAACACAAGGGGAGAACCCCACCTGTTGACAATTGATGTGTGGCCTCGGTAAATGGCCAAGCACTGCCCGGTCACCACGTCCCACTTGCGAATGGTGTGGTCAGCACTGCACGTGAAGGCAGCCTCGTTCTCCAAGTGGCAAAAGGTGATGTAACTTTCATGTCCTAGGAATAACAAAGGAAATCAGTCACTATGCATGTAGGAAGGACAGACTAGTCCAGCTCTTCACCTTAACAAAAAGAAAAATACAAACAAATGTACCAAAACTCCAGTTTTAAATGCACCACTGTGCTCTTCAAGTTTAAGGATTTGTGTAAAGCACAACCACTTCAAGTCACAGCAGAAAAGTTCACTAATATTAGGATTAAGTGAAAGAGTAAAACAGTACAGTTCCACCAATCAGGTATTATAAAAATGTAATGAGCTAAACTAATATCAATATAATAAAACTCAGACTAATGAAGTTTGAAACCAGTAAAAAAACTAGCTTATTTTTTTAATTAAAAAATGCTTTTGCTTCCTTCTTCTGAAATCAGGGAGAAAAAGGCTGCATTTCAACCCAGCCCGTTGATTGTCAGGACACAAAGAGTCATAAATCAAAGCAAGAAACTGAAAAAACAGCCTGAGACTTACCAGCAAGTTTAATTTCATTGTCCAGGCAGAATGAAAAGCAAACAAAAAAACATATCAGGTAAATAGTTAGCCAATTCTTCCCCCCGTGTTATTATGACTAATAACATGAATAAACACCACAATTTTCTAAATATCACTATACCTTCAAGGAAATTACAGAGAGAGAAAGAATGAGAGCACAATTGTTTATACAGTATTCAGAGTATACAGGGATTCTACAGTTACAATAAAAACAGACACAACCACTGGTCTAAAAACGTCCCACTGACAAACAAGGCAATGCCAGAGAAGAGGAAGCAATATTACCACCTCAAGCTTTTGCTGTTGCTTAGCAAGATGTGTCATTTTTCTATTGTAACAATAAATGAACCACATTTAAAAATCACCTTAGGATTCAAGTCCCAGCTTCATCCAAGACCTCTTGTGTCAAATTGCTGTCACCTATCTAGTCATTGGACTACTATTACCTTGCACCCTTCTGTTTTAACATTTAGATTGTAAGCTTTCAGAAACAGAACAGTTTCCCCTTAAGTCACTACTACAAGAGTGACAGTTGTGGTTGAAGTTGGTGGGCCCTACCATGACTTAAATACTATCCTCTGAAAAAAAAAAAACCTAAGAAGGGCAAATGTGATTAAAGAGAGACAGATGGACGAAGGCAGTAGAAAAACGGAATGTTGTAAAATAAAGAGATGGTAAAAAAGCTGAGGGAAAGAATACTGCCGAGTGAAACACTGCTTCACTGACTGCAAAAAACAGATTTCACTACAACTCCTGTAGTTCAAAAGCCTTGTTGTAGTTCAGAAGCAAACCAGAATCCACGCTACAAACATATGGCTTGTTTCCTCTAAAGCAAATTCATCAGATGCCAAAAGTTAAACAGATCACCAGGGCTATAAGCAAAACTACACTCCTTCTCCCATATTTGCGAAACTTTCTGCAAAGCAGCCTGAATGGATCAGGTTGAAATCACTGGGATTTTTCTTACAGCATCTTGTAATCCGGCTCTGAGATGAAAATAGCATCTTGGTTACTGCACTCAAGTCTGCCAGTCAGATTTTAACCATCAGTCATACCCGACCCACACACAGGGTGCCAAAATCCCCAGTGGCAGACAAGGTCTGGTGCTGGTCTGGCCAAAAGCAGCCACCACACAAGTCTGCTGGTTGTGCTGTGGTGGAGCTTGAAACTGCATTAGAGATACAGGTTTATCAGTAATTATAGCTTGTAAAATTAAAATTGACACGACAACTCTGTGTGTGCATAAGTATAAAAAACATACAATTATCCAATTCAACTGACAGTTCACAAACCACCCAGCCAACCTTCTTCAGAGTTTACCCCAAACACTGGCACTACTGGCAGATTCCATAATAATGAATGCTATCCAATACATTTCTCTTTCTAGTTAAAAGTTAATTAGTGGTTTAAAAGGATTTCTAAGCCTAAAGCAAATGCAGCGAGTTTTCCAGAAGCTAGAACCGTGGCAGGATGTGGGGAAAAAAAGACAATACTCCATAGTGAAAAACAAGCAAGCAAGCAAACAAACAACAAAGAAATCACAGCAATGTGATTTCTTCTTCGGAAGAAAAAAACATTGGAAATTCCAAATTTAACAGCTTTATTTTTTTCTGTATGAAAAGAACATGAGTGGAATACAAACATCTTTAGCCCATATCTAGACTCTTGCATGACCACACTGCCTACAGAGGTTTTTTTTCTTCTCAATTACTGATATGCCAGTCTAAGGATAATAAGTTTTGTTTAAGATGCAAAACGAATTGAAATTGAAAAAAACCCAGCAATTAACATTTCTGTCTGTCAAATGAGGAGGGAAAAAAGTAACCTATTTAGCAAGGTTCCTTTCCAGACTTCTGGGTCAAGAGGTTCTAAATAAAGACCACCTGGAAATGAGATGATTAAAAGGACCGGGGGGGAAAAAAAGAAAAGGAGGGGGAGAGAGTAACAAAAAGTCAGTATTTTTTCACAGGGCTTCCAGAAATTGACATAAGTTAAACAACTTCACACACCCTGAGATAAAAGGATCGGTGCATTCAGTAGTGCTGGTAACCTGTTTTGGGTTGAAACAGCTCCTGCTTAACGTTGCTGTAATAAATACCAAAACAAGCATGATTTTGGCTGCCCGGCAGGGACTGAAAGAGACCAGAACACGCTGTGTGGCCTGTGCCATGCTTCAGACACAAACCCCAGGCGAAAAGCAGCTGCCATACCTTGGAAGTGTCCGTGGCACTGGCTGTCGGCCGTGCTCCAGAGCCGCGCGGTGCCGTCCTCGCTGCCCGTGAGCAGCCGCTGCCCGTCGGGGCTCAGGCTCAGCCAGTTGATGCCCCCTTGGTGATCCGTGCAGACCTTCACGGCCGAGCCGCCGTTCCCCATCCCGGCGCAGATCACGGGCGCTCTGCAGCCCCCAGACCGTGCTCCGGACCTCCGGCCGTGCCCCACAGACCGACTTCTGCCATTACCTCAACTCCGAAGCAGAGCAGTGCAGGCTCCTGCACAGGGACACAAAGGGGGAACGGGACGGCGCGTTAAATCATTTCATTTCCCCCTGGATGCATCGTTTCCTCAGCCAGGACGAGCTGAAGCTATTGAGCGCCTGCTTCCCCGCAGGATCCGAAGCCCCACGGCGGCAGACGGGCGCACACGCTGCCCGGTGTGCTCTTTCCATGGGTACCGGGGCATGATCAGCCCCTTGCAGGGACTCAGCCCGGGCGGCGGTACCGCTACCTGTTGCCCTCGCCGAGACTTCTGCTTCTTAAGCAATCTTAGGGCTGACTTGGGGCACGCCGAGGAGGCGACGCCTCCGAGAGGGGAGCCCGGGCTCAGGCGGCCCCCAACGCCCCGGGCTGCCGCCATCCCTTCCACACGGCCGCCGGCATCTCGGCACTTACCGCCCCGGGCACGGCTCCGGCGGAGCGATCCCGCACTCGGCCTCGGGGCAGGGGGAGCCTCCTCCCGCCGGGGCACCGGAGCCACCGCCGGGCCGAGCACAGGGTCCCCCCCCACTACCGCCGCCGCCCGCAGGGAGGCGGGAAGGGCTCCCGCCGTGCCCCCTCAGCCCACCCCGGGGCGTGCCTTCACCCCCCGCCCCAGCCCTGCCTCCATTACCTCCCGCTCCACGTTCGATCTGCTTACCCCCGCAGCGGCCGCCTCGCCCAGCCCCGCCCCGCCCGCTCCTCGTCCTCCGCTCCGGAGGTGTCCAGCAGCGCTGCCCCTCCGGGACGGCCTCCCCCCGCAGCGACTCCCCTTCCCGGGGCTGCAGCCGCCCCTGCCGCAGTTCAGTCTCCTGGCAGGGCGGGGGGAGCGCAGGGGCGGGAGGGTCTCTCCCGGCTGAGGTCCCGTTAACAATCGCGCTGCAGCCGGAGCAGCCCGACAGCACCCCCGCATCCCCGGCAGAGCCCCTGGGCTCGTCCCGGGGGAGGCAGCGCTTCCTGCGGCACGTTCGCCCCTCAGGACGCCCGGGGGCACCGGCCCCGCCGCAGAATCCAGGCCGGCAGCGGCCTTTCCTCCCTGGCTTCTCCGGTGACTCCCGGGGGGACGCTGAGGCTTGTGCTGGGAGCTGGGTTGCGGGAAGCCATCGCCTTTTGTTCCTCCTCTCGCCCCTCTCCCTGGGCGAGCTCCCGCCACGTTTCGCCGCAGGAGCCCCCCAGGAACCCCAAACCCGCTCTCTCGCTCTGCCCCGACCCGAAGCTTTTGGGGCTCTTTCTTATTAATGCAACCCCTTGCCCATCCACCCCCTGCACCCCGTGGGCACGGCTGCTGCGGCGGGCCCCAGCTTTGGGGTGCCCGAAACCACCTGGCCGAGGGCTCTGACAGCATGGGCTGAAGGGTTCTGTCCCACCATGGTGTAATTAAATGTATGAAAGATAAATCCCTTGGGCAAAGTGATGTGGAGAGTCTCAGAGCTCCCAGCAAGGCAGCAGGAGGGTCCGATGTGAATCCCACCCACAAGAAAGGGGAGCTGCAGCTAATTTGCAGCTAAAAACATGCTGCCAGGGGTAGGCTAAATCACAAAACCTCCAAGCTTCTGCCCCATTTGATCAGAAAAGCACCTTTTTGTGTCAAACCCCCAGCCCACTGGCTCTGTTTCACAGCGTTGGTGCAGTATTGGGGTTCAGCAGGCGCTCGCTGGCATTTAACGAGGCACCAGCCCTGCTCTGGCACGAGGTGCCCCAGCGTGTGGGCTGGACAGAAATGTGTGCGTTAAATGGATGATGCCCAGGATGTGTTATTTTGCCCATTGCATTCTGGCAGAGGTCAAACAGGACTAATATGTCACACCCAATGCAAACACGATGTGATCCCCATTCAGCTGCCAGTTGTAGCCGTGCAACCATGGAGAAACTTGCCAGACGGAGCTGTCGAGCTGCAAATTTGGGTTTTGTGAGGGTCAGGTCGAGCCCTGCGGCTTATGGTCCCCAGCCAGCTCTTTTCTGAAGACAAGCGTTTCCACACAACCCTTGTGCATTCAAGAAATGACCGAGAAGTTCTGGTGTGAGACGTGAGTACTGTATTTCTTCCCTCTGAAAATCACATTATCCGTGAAAAGATATTTTTTTGGACATGGAGGCCTGGGAATCGGCTGCTCTCGGGGAGTGTCCCTCACCATCTGCTCGTACATCTGTCAAATCTACTCACAAACCCCTGCCCAGAGTCCTTGCTTGGGAAACTGTAGGATAGATTAGCACTCCTTTTTATTTTCCTGTGCTGCTGTGGTGTGAATAAAAGGAAAAACTCAGACAGAAGGGACATTTAGTTAGGTTTGAGGCAGGTCTGCACATTTTAAACCCCCACAATTTAAATCTCAAGGGGAGGCTGAGCTAGAGGGGAAGCCCTTGGCCGCAGCTCAGCCATGCATCAGCTGTAGGAGCAGAGGGTGTGCTGTTCCTCCCCCTGCTCTTTTTAAAGCCTTGTCAAGGTTTTTTATTATTATTTCAAATTAATATTTCCCTCCTGTGGTGACTAGTGAAAACATCTGAGCTTTTGAATATTTTCATGAACATTTATTCATTTTCTTGAGGGTTTTTTAAAATCTTTTTTCAGTTGGTTTTATCTGCCTGAATTTTAGGTAAGTTTTCTTTATTGCATTTGTGTTCTTGTGCTGGGTTTTTAATTGTAGGATAATGAAGAAAGTAAAAGAAATTTACCTGCTGCTTGATTTTTCTCCTCAGGGCCCAAATCCTGCAGTGAATCCTCCTTCATCCGGACAGATGTGTACATACACATGCATGAGCTTCTCCTATAACATCCAGGTAGTTATAAAACCTTAAGAAGGCTTCTAGATGTTTATGGCTGGATTCATAATACACAATTTGCAGGATCCAGTGGCTATTGCTAAGTTTGGAGCCAAGTTTAGACTCTTTAGGCAGTCATCAGAAGTAAAGGAAGGATGTAGAGTTTAGATCAGATACACTGTCTTTTGGAAGGGAAGAGGGATGCTTCCGCCCTTCACCATGGATTGTGACAGGCGTCCAACATCAGGAGGTTCCAAATTCTCTGCAATTAAGTAGAACAAATTGAGACTTTTATCTTTAAAACATACCTTCATTCCACCAAAGGTTCGACCTGTTCTCACGTCTCTGATCCAGAGACAACACAGTACAGGGAGATTCTTTAATTCCCCCACACACAAGACAGTAATGATCAGGTGCAAAATCCTCTGTGAACAACTTCATCCCAAATTATCTGTGCTTAGACTCACTTGCCAGACTTTCAGAAACACAGCGTAGGCTTCCAGGCCTTAGAAATTACTAAGTCAGTATTTACATCACTATCTGCTCTGATATAAATGCTGAAGCACATTTCCCTTGAAAATATTTCAGTAATGCTGCAAATGCTTCCAATAATTTTACTGATGTTGTTTGTGGAGGAAGGAACAGAGGCAGCTCCTCCATGTCCACCTCCCCCTCCTGGGGCCTTGGGTATCTGGATGGGTTGCAATGGTCTTTGATGGACAACAAAGGCTCTTTGTTCTGTCAAAGAAGCAGAGCCAATAACACCCCAAAGAAGTCAGCACAGAGAGCTCGACCAAAAACAAAAGAATAAAGTGTGCAGCTATGCAAATTATCTTTCTTAGAGAATTAACCCCTTCCATCATCCCAGCCCCTCCTCATTCTCTCAAGAAGGGCCTTTCCAGCTGCCAGTGTCTTTTCTCTTTCATCTCTTGCTCTGCTTCAGGCTGTCAACCTCAATCACTTTCAAAATTGCTGGTAATTAAGTATTACCTCTTTTTTCACCTCAGAAAATTGCAAAAGCCAACTAAGTCTCTTAAAACTACTGTCAGGGTCCTGAAAGTTTGAAAGTGGCACATCCTGCATGGACATCAAGCCTTGGCTGTTTTTTTTTGATTCAACCACATCATTATAGTCAATGAGAACTATAAACAAAAGCATGTTACATGGTGTCTCCAGAAGCAACGTCCCTCACTGAGCAAACTACACTACACTAAGAAAATTTCCCTGGTAAGGTTAAATTTGATTTAAAAATCAATCCAGTTACACTGGTACAATGTAAATAAAATTTAACCTTAAATAGATTTAAATGTAGCTTCTAGTGGTTTGATTTAATTCAAAACATTATCAACACCTAAGTGGCTTCACTTTGCCGTAAAAGTTGACATTGGTGAAGGCAAATTAAGTTTACATGGGTTTAATTATCACCATGGAGCAGATGTAGCCTTACTCTGAAGTGAGGATGGAGGAGCAGAAGTTGTCCTTTCAGACCACAGACCTGAATGCACGACTGAACTCAGCATTGCAGCTCCTTCTGACCCCTCTGCAACTTGGCCTCTTTAACAGGCAACACAGTTTTTTCCTCTCCTCGTTTTAGTGTGAATTCTTTGCAGCTTAAAATGCCCCAGGGTGCTCAGAAGTCTAGTTTGGGTATAAACATTTAGCAAATTCCCCTCCAGGGCAAAAGGTGCTTGGAAAACCATTCTTTTGGTTTTTAACCAGATCTGAAGCAGCATTTCCAAAACATTTATTCCTGAAAATACTTGGTTTTATGAATTTCCTACACCGCCGTAACGGGAACACCCATCTGCAAAACCCATGTGTGTCTCTGCTGCCCACTGCTGCTTCACCTGGGTGAATGGACTGCCTGTAATCAATGCCAGAAGTCTGAAAGCCTGGGATCTGGAAAATCAGCTGGTGTCCACTGACCTAATGAATGGTTAGGGGAGGGTAATATTGCACAAATGGGCTCTTAGTAGCTGACCCCAATGTCAGACCCTGGTGGCAATGGGAATTTAGCTGTGAACTTGGAGTAGGTGGAGAGAGAGAACTTTCTGCTGTGATGAAGCAATGGCTTAAAAGCACTGCTGCAAAGGCATCTTATCTCCCTGGCTAAGAAAGCAGATGCAATTTCCTAGAAATGTTTAAGCTGTGACATGCCAGGAAGTGAAAGATCTCACGGCAGCTGTTTCAAAGATCACTGTAAATAGGTTTCTCCCCACAGTCTATAGATGACAAGGCCCTTCCATCATGTCACGGCATAGTGGGAACTTTACTGAATAATTCAAAATCACAAATATTTACAAAATTACAAAATAATAGTCAAAAGCTCATTTTACCCTGTTTCCTACTTCAATGGGAGCCCTGCTGTTTCTTCCAGACGGTAAGTTGGCCTCTTGCCCAGACCATATATCTCTTATGACAGGCTCCTTAAGGACCAAATCTAAATGGAAGCCAAAAGAAATATATCTTACTAAGTGACACAAGGGTAACTTTCTGAGTCTGCTTCTGAGCTCATTTTAACTGCTTTTGCACAGATACAACTCTGCTGGCTTTAACTGCCTTAATCCAGATTTGTACTGATGCAAGCAGAGAGCCCCAGTGCCTTTGACATTGGTACAAAAACAAATTTCCAAAAACGCTGAAGTTGCAGCCAGTGACCCAAGCACTATTTTAACAATTGCATTCACATCTGGCCTCTGGAAGATTTCTCAGTTGTTTGTGTGCCTCGTTGTTAGCAGAGCCAAACTTTGGGTAATGGGGGAGCAGTCATGATCTTTTACACCTTGTTGTTGCTAAGAAAGTTACAGGAACAACTGATACCAAACCCACTGACCACAGAATAATCTTCTGCAGCCTCGACTGAACTTTGTATGAGGCTTTCAGGGCCAGACTGCCCCTGCTCCTGACACAGCTGCTACAAGAAGTGCACACCTCTTCCAGGAGTCTGAAAAAGACTGGGAAGCCCTTAGATGGGTGTAGTGCATGGTGGGAGTAAGTAGTACCATTCCAAGAGATGTCAAAGCTTCTGCCCCACTCTGTGCCTCTGCCAGAGCATGTTTAGAGCCAATGCTGTTCTTCATTTTCTCCACCAAATATCACAGTGATCCTTGGTAAAGAGAAGGATGCCAGGGTGAACATTCATCCCGCCATGAGGTTTACAAGCACCTCCAAAGCTTGAATTGCTCAGCTGTAATATCTCAAGTTGGATTTGTAGAGAAAATATTCTCATGACACACCTATTCTTTTCTGGCACTTCCTGTTCTTTATAAGATGCACTTCTCACCTTACAAACGTGCACCTCACAATATACATGGCTTTGCCTTCTCAATTATTCTCACCCTTAGGACTGGATTTTACTACTACCTGATCTGACATAGGTTTGCTCAGGGAAACTGTGCTGTAACAACCTCCACCTCTGTTTGTGTGAGTTTGGGCTCACCAGTGGGCACAGTCTGTCTCTTGTGTTCCTGTTGGGCTGAATAGAACTGGGACAGCAGCAGCATCATTGGGCCCACAGTGCCAGTGCCTGGCAAAATCCTACTGAAATCCATGGCACAATCCATGTGCAAAAGAGTCTGATGTCCTGTTGAGGAGGAACAAAAAGGAAGCCTGATGCCATGCACTGACACCAGCATTACAAATCAGATGTCAGGATGTCGCCTCAGTCCCCGACCATACCCCATAGTTTGTCTGGTGAATAAATCTTTCCTTGTCTCTGTTCTCCTTTCTACCTCCCCCCTGAGTTCCCAGTAGTGTTCATCCCACTCTTGTTTTGGGAAGGCACCCTAACTGGAGTCCTTGCCTGCTGAGAGGAGAGATTGCAATTTAGCTGGTCTGTAACCGTCTGTTTCCAGTCATTCCTGAGGTTTTCCAGCTGCCCATGAAAACAATGCACTGATACACTCTGTGCAGACTTGAACCACGTCCAGAACAAAGGGTTAGGTGGAGCTGGGAGATTCAGGGAGTGTTCTTTGTGCTGGAAAATTACATTACATTGGCATTACATGATCAGAAAGATGATGATGAAGGAGCAGTTTACTGATATTCCACATGGTCCACGTGCCAGACTTTGGGCTCAAGTGTCCAGCTCCTCACTGAGCAAGTAAGTGTCAGGAGTACCAAACTCTGGCATCTAAGCACTGGGAGGAAAAACAAACTGACTTCCAAAGGGGGCTGATGCTGCACTTTCACTGATGTAGAGTAGACAGATTTTATCAGAAAGGTTATAATATTTAATTTTTTGGTTAAACTCTCTCCCTCTCCTTTTATCTTCCCTTCCTTTTCACAAGGAGGCATAAAGTGAGTAATAAAAATTGCTAACAGCAAAACTTCGTGATTTATATCACCAGATCTCAGGCAGAACTCCCTGTTGAGTTTGAGGGAACGGCCTGATTAAACATTGATGCCACAATATGGTCTGTCTTAGCAACAACACTCCCAAGTGAAATTCATCTAGGATATAGACCATGACATTTAAAATGCCTGTTGGGTTAAACTTGACCAAAAAAAAAAACAATACTTAGTGTGCGTGACTCTGGAAAATAAAGGCAATTGCCATGCCACTTCATGGAATATTGTGTGTGAATCACTGAAGCTATTAAGTCTTTTGCTGCCTTTTTCCTGGCCGCAAGAGGTTAACTTCTTCCCAGAGCCATTCACTGGGGGGGAAATAAAAACCACGTGCGTGTGCCACAGAGCTGTGTCTGGTCTGGGGACGTGGGTGATCCGGATTTCGTATTGTTTGCCTGAGAGATCCACTGGAGAGAATAATGAGGGGGTTCAAAAGAGGAATATCCTTCCTGCCAGAAGTGGTCGTTTGACTAGGCCTTCACTTATTTGTTGGGGGAGATTACTCACAGGGTCACCTGGCAAAAATGACTGGAAGTTAGGAAAGAAAGGGCCTCCTGCCAACTATTTAAAAGAAAGAGAGAGAGAAATGGAGAAGAAATGGGAGAAAGAACAGTGAGTTGGCTGCAGGGAAAGGGACATTTTGTGATTCAGAGAAGAAGCCAAGAACTAAGGCTGTAAAGGGAGAGAGAGAGGGCCATGGGCTCCTTAGAAGGCTTGCTGCTATATTCTGGTGGCATTCAAGAATAAATTGGCACAGAGAAAAGGCACAGACACTTACACAGACATTTGTGAAGCCCTTGCAGCAGAGGTGGAGCACTAGGAAAGGGTGAGCAAAAAGCACCGGAGTGCCCTTGGGCTCAGCCCTGGTTCTGGAGGTGTAGGGCAGCTGGGTTCCCCCATCCCACCCCCAAAGAGGGACAAAGAGAGCCTGTGCTAGGAAAACAAGACCAGGAGGCTCAGCCGAGTCACTCACGGGTTGTTAGTTGTTCACTGTGCCCAAAGGGATGCTTTGGGAAGCTGCTTCTGAGATACCCCCATAAATCTCAGCCTGGACTGTTTGTTACACCAGTAGGGACCTTCTGGGGGTCTGAGGCAGGGTGGACTCACACAGAATTTGGCCTTTATCATGCCAACAAAGGAAGTTGTTGGAAGGCAGCAGTGATGCACCCACTGAGATCCAAGGACAAAGGAAATACTCGGACCCAGCACAGTTCCCTGCTGCTTACACCACTTCAACAAAACATCTGCTCACCCAGAATAAAATCCCTCCCCTGTTCTAAGCAGATCAATTCCCCCTGAAATAGCAATAGGAGCTGCTGCATCTGCTCATACCATGGCCAGGCTTCAGCCCCAGGAGGATGAGGTTTTCGTTAAATCAGGCTGAGCTGCCTGCTTCATCTTACACTCTCCTATGAGTAACTTTTCTTATTACACCTCTTTACACAAGCGCCAAACCCCAAGCAGGCAGAAAAGCCGTCCAAAATGCAGAAGAATTATGACAGAGGCTCCAGCATCATGGGGTTTTGGAAAGGTTATTCATGGAGTGAAGAAGTAACTGTGCAAATTGAACTCTCTGGCAGCATTTGTGTGATGATAATCATGCTGATTAAGTGTTCGAGCGTCGGGATATGCTGGGAAAGGCACTAGGACCTAGGAAACAACCACCCCATGCTTTTGGAAGACAGCTGAGTGCTCTTCCTGTTCTGCTCTCACAGATCTGTTCATTTTGGATGCAATTGCTCAAAATATGCATTACTTATGGTCATACAGATATATACAAAGGGGACCAGCAGTTGTGCTGTTAACCCTTGGGTTCCCTGTTAGGCTGAGCTGTGCAATGAGGAAAAGATTCAGAGCCCAGTTCTACAACTGACTTCAATTAAGTCAAATCAGTTGCATTAGCTAAGGTTATTAACATAGGGAATATACTTTTCCTCTCTCCTCTCTAAATTTGGCTTTGGTCTCCATTACCCTTCGTTAATGAGGAAGGTGCTTTCTACTCTGATTTCTGTCTTGGTGAAGGAAAAGAGAAGCTGATTAGACAAATGGCCTTGATTCACTTCCAGCCTTAAATCTGACATACTGTTTTCATCTAATCAGCACTCTACAAGGGTGTCAGTGAATATCTGCTGTTTAAGGCATAGAGATGGATTCTCAGGGAGTTACAATGGCACAGAAGTGACAGAAGAAAAGAATTAGGACAGAGGAAATGCTATTTACCTCGATAGGCTGTTCTGGGACTTGCCCCCACCCCTCCTCCAAGCATGAATTTCACAACTAAACCACTGAAAAGATAAAAACAATAGCTACTTTCCAGAGGCACTACCGAAATATGCAGCCTTGGAGCTCTTGAACAGGAAGGGAAATGTGAAGAGTGACTTTTAACCATCTAGGAACATGTGCACACTGTGGGCCAGCTATTCAGCTGCGGTAAATTGGTGCAGTCATGCTAAATAAACGTGATTGAACTATCTGGCTTGCTTGATGAGCCAGTTCTGCACCAGGTTCCTAAAGCAGCCGGTGTCCCTCTGGGACAGGCTGCAGCAGCCAAGGCACAGCTCTGGGCCTGCCCTAATTCACACTAATTGCACTGACTACCTTCAGTGCTGGGTAATCACCCTCTGCTGCCGGGAATTCAGAGCGTCCCTGTCACCGCTGCACCCAGCAGAAGGCAAGAACAGCAAAGGACTGAGACTGACAATTGCTGACACAGTTTTGAGTCTTTTCCATACAAGCTAAAATGCTCTGCTGCATCTTTCAAGAGGTGATTTGGACCTAAATGGAAAAATCACTGATTTGAATGTTTTTATTATTGTTATTGTTACTGTTATTCATACTAATGTTATTCTGTCTTGCTTGGGAGGTGTTGGGAAAGGAACAACTTCTGCAATAAATCAGTGCAAGCTTTGAGAAGCTGGTAACCTATGTCCTCCCCTGGAGCTTCCATCATGTTGATGGCAAGTTTGTGCTGAGGAGTCAAATACCAAATGAAAAGAAAAAGGAAAAAAAAATAAACAAAGAACTAGAACAAGGGAAACTCTGTCTAGTACTTCTTTCCAGCCAAAGAACTCTTTAATAGCAAACTATTAGACAAATCCCAGGCATGGGGGGTAGTTACAGAGATTTTGGATTCTTACCAGAATTATTTTTGTGTGTTTCCAAACCTGTATTGTCTGAATGCAGCTGAAAAGAAGGATCATTCAATATAAGCAGAATTATTTCCAGTGACGTGGAAGCCCCTGGTTCTGATGGGATGTGCAATGTTTGATTGTTAAGGGAGCTGACTATTAAGTATCATTTATTAATAAGTTTTAAGAAGAGAAGTCTGAAACCTTTGAAATGCTGATTGCCAACTCTACAGAGAGACCTGAACACAAATGATAAATTCCAGAAGTCAAAATGGCGTTTGCCTGGTTTTTTTCCTCTCTTTTTAGAAGGGAGATGACAAATGAATCTGGTCCCAACCCGCAGTGAAAAAAAAAAGAGGCTGCATTATTTTCAGAAGAATCATTTTGAAGGGCAAGTCAATAATAGCAGGACTCACACAAAAAAAACCCTTTGAAATCCTATTATTATTGTTATTATTATTATTACTACTACTATTATTATTGGTTCAGATGACTCAAATGTTATTGTTTTTTTCTTGCATTACCAGCCAAGAAAACCAAAGACAACCGCAGAAAGTTTTGCAAATCTCAGCAGTTTTGATTCCCACTTACATTGCTGGAGCAGCTGTTGCACTTGCAGAGTTTAGCAGGTCAGCTCCGCATGTGGAGTGGCCCACACTGTGCTTTGTCTTCTTGAAAACTTGATTTAAGAGCAGGATTTATAGACAGCCTGCCCTGCAGAACTAAAGGAAACTCATCATGTTAGGCGTGTTTCCGTGGCGGAGAGGGCTCAGTTGTGTGCTGGTACCTTATGGTTTCTGTAGCACTGGTTCATGTACATGTAAGGGACTGGTTTTAGTGGTGGCCGTCTTCAGCAAAGTATGCAAGGAAGAGGTCTGTCCCATGAACACTCTTCTGCTATTTCTCTCTAAGCTGTTGGTTTCCAACAGCACCAAAA